>BSBN01001418.1:1200000-1800000 GCA_027924645.1 Cunninghamia lanceolata | reverse complement strand
TTCATTATTTTCCAAGTTGAGCAAGTTGGAGAATACCCTTCTCATCTTTACAAGCTTTTTCAAGCTTTTTCACAGGCCTTTGAGCCTCTTTCTTCATTTCTTTCTTTAGTTTTTAAAGCTTCAAAGCTTTCATTGTTGCATAGCTTCAAATCTCTTCCATGGAGGCAAATTCATTGTGCACACAGCTCTTGCCAGTTTTTGCTCTCCAACTTAGCATTCAAATACTCTCACAAGATGAAGGTGCCTTTTGCTTTATTCATTGTTGAACCAAGCATCATTACGCTACTTCATTCAATGCCATTGTGCTCAACCAAAGTTCTCATTGAGCTCTTTCAACCTTCGACAAGCTTCTTTTTGTTTCTTTGTGTCATTTTGTCATCAAGATGTCTTCCCGCCGCTTCAAAAGGACTCGAGGTTGCCAATATCAAGGATTTCTGAGGGTAGTGGAGTCATACAAATCTTCATTTCTTTTAGGTTTCTTCATTGCTTTTATTCAATTCATAGTAATTAGAAAACCAAATTTTCTCTTGGGAACAGTAAATCTTTGTTTTTCCTTGATAGTTAGATCTTGCATGTTAGAATAATTGTTTTCATATTCCTAGATCTAGATTATTTGAATAAGCAATTTCCCTTTTTAGTTTAGATTACTTCAAAACAATCGAAAACCCAAAAACATAGATTAAGATTCCATTAGGAAAAGTCATATTAGCTTGCATTCATATTTCCCTTTCATATATTAAAAAACACTTTTCATTTCTAAAATACTAAAAAAGCACAAAAACAAGTTTGCATATCATTTAGCTTTTCATGCATATAGAATCCCTATAAAAGACAAACTTGCAAACCCTCTATACCATCACGAGGTAACTACGATTAAACTATTTAATCAATCCCTTGATCACATCACAAGGTAAAAACAAGTTAAAACATAGCCAAACCCTAGGTCAAAACCCTAATTCTAGTTAAGGTTGGTCATCACACATTTACCTCTATCTTGGCTCACAAATGTGCCTAGGAGTGAGAGGAGAGTGGGTGAGGGCTATGCGTGACGAGATCGAGGAAATCAATCCATGACAACAACAAGAGACATTTACTCTACCACAAGGAGACCCATTTGTCCTCTTATTATTAGAAGAAACTAGACAACTCCAAAATACAACGAGAACTCATTCAATGCATTGAAAGACAAGAGGACATAAACGCAAGAAATTGTTTACCCACACAAAGGTGGAATAGAAGAAACCCCAATAGGAGAAGAGAAACTAGTGACCCTTCAAGTCATAGGGTTATCTCAACAATAACTACCATCAAACGAAACATTCAACTTAGCACACAACAACAAAGGCCACCAGAACTTGCCGACCCCTCTCCACAAAGTCTAGCTCTCCAATGAGCCAGACCCCCACTGTGTCTCACCTCCTCTCAACTGGCTACTTCCATGAGAGTGAGAGTGACATGGCAGATCACCCTGTGGCAAGGAGGGAAGGGTCTGTGTGCGTGCCAAAATCTGACCCGACAACCCTAGGCAACCGAAGTCATGATTTTGAGCGTACATATTTTGGTGAACCCAATGTGAATTACAAATTCTTTTGGTTTTGTAGTTTGCATTCCCATTTCAAAATGCTTCACAACATTTAACAAAATCTTTGAAACATTCTTTCACTACTATTCATAGCTGCTTCAGTTTCTATTGCTTATGCTATCATCTATTCTATTTGTTCTGCGGTGTCTATGGCACCCCCGAACATGACAAAACTTGACTTAAATAAAGGGAATATTCCCTCAAGAGAATTAGAAACTCCTTCCTTCGATAGGTATGTGTCGTCGCATCTTGATGCACCAGTCACCAACTGTTATAACTACGAAGATTTTGATTATGAACAAGATCAACGAGAATCCATGTGTTCTCTGTCTTTCAACAACCCAGCTTGGGAAAATAATCCGGCCATACCAAATGCATCACATAAAGCTAGAAGGATAAGGTCGAAAATACATTGACCTGATCAACCTTCCACAAGCACATCAAGTACTCATCTTGATGACGAACTCAAACGATTAGAAAAACACTTACAAGAAGCCAAAGACGCTCAAGAAGCATCAAGGATTGCCTTGCGACAAGAGCAAAGAGAAAATGTGGCACACAAAGAAGCATATCACCATGAAAATACTTGAAGAGAAAATCCTAGAAATGAAGAAACACCTAGAACTGCTACTCTTGCAGATTTAATCACAACTCTAGTACAAAGAATTAGAATCTTGGAACCAGAGCAAGTTGCTCTTGAAAGAAGGCAGAAATCTCATGAACAGGACCAGGGGTCATCTCAAAATCCCCCTACCTCAATTACTATTCACGAAACACTAGCAACAACACATGTTTGAATGGGAATCATCCTGTTCAGAACAATCAAACAAATCCAACAATGGGTTATCGAAACCCAACTATATGGTTATTACTATCAACCCCACAATCTCAAAGTGCCTTTCTCAGAACATATCTTGAGTATTTGAAGGAACCTTTGGATCAAAACATAAGAAGCGTGCAACTACCTCGGCCATTGCCAGATCTCCCAAAATTCAAAGGAGAAGGAGATCCAAACTCCCACATTAAAGCCTACACCACGGTCATAAGAGAGCTCCTCTCTTGGGATGGGGTTGTAGCAAAAATCTTTCCAAAAACTCTTGAAGGCATAGCTCTGGATTGGTATTATCACTTACCAGAAGCTTCAATTCACTCGTTTAGACAACTAATCAGAGCGTTTGTCATGGCATTCGACATGAACAAACTCATTAAAATAGGGATCAGAGAATTCCTCACAATGAAACAAGAGCCAAACAAATCTATAGCTCACTTTGTCACTCGATGGAGGCAAGTCCTCTATTCTTCGACTAGTGCTTTGAACATGGATCAGTGAGAGATATGTGACCTCTTCTTGCATACCCTTAACAAAGACATGAGAGAATATGTTTAAAAGCTACCATACAAATCCTATGAGGAAGCATTGGAAAGTGCTTTGAGGATTGACCAAGCTACCATTGATAGTGGTAGAAAGGTCTATGGGACAAACGGAAAGCTAACGAGGGAAGACAAGGGAAACAATGTCTCTATCATTAAGATCCTTAAAAACAATAGGAGTGCAACCACAGACGGGGTGACAGATCAACCCCCAATCAAGAAAATAAGAGATGACTACAATGGGAGAGATTACTATCCTCCTAATGTAAATGCTATAGACTGACCTAGGAACAATGGGTATTACCCTCGAGACAGTTACCATAGTTGGAACTATAATGCAAACGGGAATGGAAACGATGGAAGATATGAAAGACCCCCATACGAGCTCAATCAATTTTGTTCTTTTCATAGAACAAGGGGGCACAACACAGAATCTTGTAGAGAATATAATAGACTCATAGCAAGGCTACTAGAAGACCAACAACGTTTGTTCATAGAGATGTTCTTAAACCCACAGGAGGTCATGCCATATAACAAAGATACAAGACAAGCTCAAGCTCCAATAGCATTGCAAAATACAAACATGAGAATTTATTAGGACCCATTCCCCACACATAAAGACACAGAAACAACGAACCGAAATGAAGTAGCTCAAAGCAATAACCCTGAAGTCCCTTCGCAACTAGGACAAAAAGGAGAAGCTAGGATGATGGGATTAGTTGAGATTATGCACAATGAAGAAGAAGAGGAAGATCATGAGGATGAAAATGAGCAAATAGAACCATATGGAGGTACCATTTCGGTAGTGGAACCTATACCAGCTCCGACTGGATCTTATGAACTAATAGAAGATTTAAAGAAGACATATTCTAACATTTCATTCATCGACTTACTCAGGAACTCCCATTCACGTCGCTCATCATTACTAAAAGCAATAGGTTTAAAATATCTTGACCAAATTACACCACCACTTAGTGAGAAAATCAATCACATGGACTACGACCTTAGTCCACCAAATTTGAAACTCAAGGACCGAGGATTCTTCTTCGATTTAAAGCAAATGCCCTCCGAGCCTGACCTAACCAAAAAAGGAGATCCTGCATTATCCTCACAAGTTTGGATTTACGACACTTGCATTAAAAGAACTTTAGTTGATGATGGGGCGTAGTGAACATAGTTCTATTCTCCCTTCTAGAGAGGATGGGTTATGGACACACAAATATCACCACTTCATGAGATACTTTGAGTCGATACAATAATCTTAAGGCCACCACCATAGGTAAGATTACCCTTCCAGTGACATTGGGACCTAAAACCATTCCTACCACATTCTACGTCATAGACAAAGACACAGGATATAACTTGATTCTTGGAAGACCCTAGATACATAGAATGAAAGCTATTCCATCCACATTATTTCAAGAAGCTTGATTCTTACACTTAAGGAAAGTGTATGTTGCAAAGGGAGACCCAGAACCTTTTAGCATGTTAAAATCAAATACACCGAACAAACTTATAGGTATCCCCATAGACTATGAACTCCCTACCAACAAATTGACCATTCCTAGTCCTACACCTCAGTCAATATGCATCAAATGAATGGAAATCTTGGAAAAGACAATAAATGCCGCAGAGATCAAAACTTTAGAGAATAATGCATTGCCAAAACAAAAGGAAACAGTCCCTAAAGAGAAGACAATTAAGATCATGGAATTGATTGATCAGGATGGACCACTCCAATTCCCCCTAGAGGTACTTACGATTGACATCTAAGAAGTCTACAAGCTTTTCCCTTGCATAGGAGAAAAACCAGACAGAACTAAAGGTCCACTGTTTAATACAACCACGTTAGACTTGAGAAATGCAGACCCACACGCTTTCTTAGACGTTGAGGAAGATATGACAGAAAGTTACACTCTATTGACACCCTTAAGTGAATCACGTGTCCCTGAGACATGAAAAGAAATAGAATCTTATGAGCCTCTCACCCTAATAGAGGATTCACATCAACCATCGACACCCATGGAGGAGGCACATTCTATTGACAATGAATCAACTAATGCCATATGAATGCTACCTAGGATGTTCATGGTGTCTTAGCCACAAGAGAAGCCAACCACCTCTGCCTAGATTCAATCAAATGAACTTGACAAGTGGGAAGCACCTCTAGTACAAATTGAAATGGTTGAAAGACTTCCCGATGAGGATGAAGAAAGTGAAGGTATTTTCACAAAGAATGGAAGATGAGAGTGTTGGTTGGCATTGATGATCCTATCATTTTTGAATTACCAAAGACTTACATCAAATATGCCATGGATTTAAGACTAGAACCAAACGAGAGGATGAGTATAAGCTTTGCCCCTCCTTACAAGCAAAGGGAGCTGCAAACTCCCCTTGAGTTGTTCCAATTTTTACAAAGAATCCAAGAGAGACCAGATGTGAAAATCTACATGTAAGAACAGTTTGACCTGTTAGCAGAATTACTAAATTGTGATGGAGTCTTATATTGGACCCCTTCTCATCAACAAGCCTTTCAAGACTTACTTTTTCTCACAATGCCAAGAGAAACCACCGAGTTGGTAGCAATAGATTCAAATAGCCAACCCTACAGAATAGGAGAACTTGTCATGAGAAGAGGTAGCACGAAGAATAAGAAAAGAAGACAAAAAATAGTTTTTTTTAGAAGACTGGAAAGGCCCTTACATGGTCAAAGAAGACGTAGGAAATGATGCCTATCTCTTGTGCACAATGGAGGGGGAGGAATTTGGTGAAACAGTCAATGTCTTTCACCTCAAGAAATATTATGTCTAAAAACCAAAAAATCACAAAACATAAAAATACAAAAAAAAATCAAAAAAATAAAAATGTCAAAAAACCAATTTGTTTCTTGCATTTCTGTATCATTCTGTTCATCTTGCATTACAGTCAGTGACTC
The DNA here is from genome assembly GCA_027924645.1 of Cunninghamia lanceolata. Taxonomy (NCBI): domain Eukaryota; kingdom Viridiplantae; phylum Streptophyta; class Pinopsida; order Cupressales; family Cupressaceae; genus Cunninghamia; species Cunninghamia lanceolata. Next base: position 1,794,112 of record BSBN01001418.1, on the reverse strand, counting down.
GCTCTTATACTATTTTCTTTTTAGTAAGGAGTCTAATGTTGCCTAGATATACGTCATCCTTTCAAGACCTAGAGATTCCTCATTTTCACAATCGCCATTATCCCCTTTTCATTCCCAGTGATTCTAATCAAGACCTAGCTCTTAGCTTTATACTGATCCCAGTCTTAATGAGTCAAGATGTTAGGTCTAAACAAAGTTAGTGTTCAAATCTACAATGTTCAAAGGAAGCTTGCAAGTAGACCTTCCCAATTCTTACCTGGTATTAGATAAGTCCAACTAGATTACAAATACTTTAGGTGGTGCTCAGCCCCTTATCTTTCCTAGCCAAAAACGCCAGGAAGATCAAAACTTTGAAGGAAGCAATCTAAAATAAGAGTGAATAAAAAAAAGAATGAGTGATCAAAATAAGAGTATTGAGAGATCAAAGCATCGGATATTAGAAGTTCCAAAAAGCATTCATTTCTTGAAAAGTCAAAAATCCAAAAAAATGAGAAAAATTGAGTGAGGAAAATACAAAAAAAAAGTGAAAAGCAAAAAAAAAGAGATACAAAAAAGAGTGAAAGAGAGAAGATTGTTGAATGTCCATACTCTTGGGTAGAGATCAGTCTAATCTTGAAGCCTCAAGGGTGACATTCTAACAGAGAAAGTAAAAAGAAAGGTACAAAGCACACACACGCACTAGCTGAGCAAAACCGATAGTCTATAGTCTCTAGGATCATCTTTTACCTAGGGACCCTTGTTCTTTCCTATTTTATCCTTTACCCCGGGTCTACTTTGCTTGTCATCTATGATCTAAGTCTAGCGAACACTAATAAAATTTGTTACTTGTTTAAGTCGAAAGCTTGTCAAATTGTCTTATCTAGATAAGGATCCTTGTCTAGCCTTTAGCAAAGGCTAAAATTAGAAGTGCTCCATTTTCACTCCCACTCCCCACCTGAGTTATAAAATCCTATCTCACAGCCTTGAATGGGTCTCTTATGTCAAGACAACTTGCAATCCCTTGAATCAAAAATCATATTTAAGAGCAATCACATTGTTTGTTCCACATTGCATTCATGCCAAAATCAAAAAAAGAGTCTCAAAGCAATAAAGTCAAATGTCATATCTCATGATATTTAGTAGAAGTAAATGTTTCATTTCAGCATTTCTTGTGTTCATGCATTATCATATCGTGAACTGCATCTCATATATATGCCACAAAAATCTACAAAAATATGTCATTGTTGTCATGCTTGCATCGTTAAAAAGAGTTGAAAAGGTCAAACACATAATCAAAAAGTTCACAAATCTCCAAACATGCACAAGAGATGAGTACAAATATAATAGGAGAAAACCATAAAAGGATAAACTTTCATAGATACATCTGAAGTTTACATATACAAGAGTATCAAAGAGCTAGGACAAAACGCTCTCAAAAGAAGTAGAGGCTCCCTATGCAAGTGGGCACAATTTTAAGAAAGGAAATCAAGGGTGGTTCCCTCTAATGGAACCCTCGGGACTTCAGCTCCTCCGTCTACAAATACCACTCGTCACTCCATGAGACGTATGGGAGTGAGGTGCTCTACTGTGAGCATGTGACTATTAAGGTCCCACCATACTAGCATCACGTCACCCAAAACTAAGATGAACCATCTCTCAGAGTACCTAATTCTCACCCTTAAGGGTGTTAACCTAGGTCTTCAAGTCAGCATTCACCTAACATCCACGATATATAGGACCGAAAATGTCAGTGTGTCGCTTGACAATAGGGGGCACACCAGGATCATCTAAAAGATAGTCACGATTCATCCTAGTGAAGGGAGAGGCTAATCCAACATTAATTTCACGAACAAAGTCCTTCTCCCTCCCCTCTATCCTCCTCTCAAAACTCTAGTAATGAAGACTCCAAGAGTCAAAGGAGTCCAAACAATTGACCTCTGTCCAATCTCACCCATCTCTTGAATAGTCCTATAGCAAGTGGACACTGGGGGCAACTCCTCAGGGATGTCCTCGCTAAACTGTTGTGAAACATGATCAACCCGATGGGCCTCAACTAGACCATTACGGTCTGAAATCTCAAATACCCCACGACAGTACTCCCTAACCTCGCCATCACAGGCCTAGGATCCCTCCATGTCACGATAAGGATCAAAGATTATGTCCTCATCTGTAAGAGTAGTGATAGTGGGTAAAGAAGCATCAAAGTGACCTACATGCATCCACCTCGCTGCTCTCGGTAAACGTCTATCTATAATTGGAATGAACTTCTAATAGGGCCTCGTGTGCTCAAATATTCATGTCACGATCAAAGAAGAGTGGCTAAAAGAAAGAGCCCCTCACCGTGAAATACGATAGAAGTCTCTATAAACCATGGCCAAGATGTCTAGTCCCCAAGCGTAAATTGTGCCCTCCTCAATACCACAAATGATGGGTGCCCAACACCATCTCAAACGAGCTGAGGCTTTGTATCTTGACATCCTCGATGCAATCAATCCAATTTGGAATCTCCTCAAAAGTGGGATGCGAAGTCGTGGCACAAAAGTGAGATGAACTCCTATCCGATCCCCGGGGTGACTAACCCCCATGAACTCTGCCTAAGATGCCTTGTCCTCGAAGGACTCGCTAACTAGAAGGACTAAAGGTTGTCCTCTCACAGGAACCCCAAGTATACGATACACATCATACAGAGTGATGGTCCATTCCTTGGATATCTGTGGGAACCTAAATGTGTTTCTATCTGCATCCCAGTAGGTCAGAATGTCACAGCATATATGAGACATAGGATGAATAATAGGCATGTGACAAACTCTAGCTACGCCTGCCCTCTTCAAAATAACATGATCCTCACTACTCGATGAAGCAAACATCCCTGAGAGCCATCCTTTCTCTCAGCAGGCATTCCATCAAATATGCATGTCCTGCAAGATCAGAAAAGAACTTTAGATTAGATCTCGTAAACTTGTAAAATCCCTAAAACTCATAAAATTGCAGAAAACCTTACACAAAAAAGGCATTTAAACCCTCAAAATTGCAATAAATAGGTGGATACACTAACCAAAACATGTCAGATTAGAGTGAAACAAGAGTCAAACAACATGAAATTTCAATCAAAATCAGCCCAACAGGGTCGCCCCCGGGTGACCCAGGTGTTTTGCAAGATCTCCCTTGGGCTACCCTACTATTTTGCAGGATCTCCCTCGGGCGAGCCTGTTGTCAAACAGGATCTCCCCCAGGTGACCCTGCCTGACAAAAGGGACGACCCTAGAGGGAGATCCCTTGATCAAAAACTGCTCTAAAAACTTCATTTTTTCAGCCGATTCCAAAAAATGAAAAACCTATCTTGCTCTAAACAATGAGACATATACAATGCAACAAGAAAATTTGACAAAAATCGATGATTTCAAGAGATTTTTCACAAAGTTTAAAGTAGGGTTTAGAGAAGAGTTTTTCATTGATTATATACCTGATTCTCCATGGCTGAAGAAGAGGTGGCCATCTTTGTGATCTCCTCGACGATACCTTTCCAACAACTGCTCACACGATCGATTCCACCGCCGTTTCGCTCTGATCTCACAATTTGTCTTACTTTGTTTGCCCATAGCTTAGTTTCATTTGTGCATTTTAGTATAGTTCTTTACTTTTATGCATGTTTTTCATGCATCATTTTGCGTGCTTTCATTCCTACAGGTCCAAACTGATAAAGGCAAACAACTAGTCGAACTTGAACGATCCATAGTAAGTTTGTCATTTCAGTTTTCATTATTTGTTTTAATATGTTTAAATGCCAGGCTAATACTAGTTATTGTAGGTACAATTGTGAAAAAATCAACAAATAGGTAATGCCTAGTTCGGGAATGATACCTACCCTTCATGTAGACTACCATCCCCGAGGGGGCAAATATGTAAGCACAAAAATCACACACAGCCTCCACGAGGACCCCTATGATGATTTTAATCCTTGTCACGTACATGTAAGTGTGAAATAATATCCTTGAAGAAGCAAACCTCTTGATGACGTGTCTTCTTTGTTGTCTTGTGTTGTTTCCTCTTTGTCAATTTCTCTCTCTCCCTGTTTGCGACGCTTTCTGACATTTTTGTGACACTTGTCGATTTGCATTTTTTGAGCTTTTGACCTTGCTCCTAAGCCTTGTAAGCGTCTTGTAGGTGAATTTTCACCTTTTTCCTATGATTTTCAACCTTTGCACCCCCTAGAAGCCTTCTAGAGGTCCCCCCTATCCATCCCCCACTTTCAATTTTTAGTTCCCCTCAACCAATCCAAATCTCCCCCTATTATTTCTAGATCTCCCCCGAGAGATCCTGTAGGTGCAAGTGGAGATTTGGATTCTTGCACATGACTGACCTATTTTCAGAGGTAGATCCCCTCCTTTTCTTCTCTTTTGTCATCTCCAACCCTGCATTTTCCTAGAAAACCCTGTCCAACCCAAATCTCCCCCGGGCGAACCTACTGGAAAAAGGGGCAACCCTGTCGTATTTTTAGCCGCAGAAAAACTTGAGTTTCTCACTCATTTTAGCTCTGTTTTCGTCCGTTTTTCTTCCACTTCACATGATTTTTGATGCCTAATATGGAGTTGACTATTTCATGCACCCACACATGCATAATTAGCTCCATTTGATCTAATATTAATAACTCAATCAATCTCATGCATCCTCTCAACTCTAATTCCTCTTCAGTGATAAGCTATTATTGATTTATCACTCCATAGTTAGCTGAGTCCACTGGGTAATCAACCTTCTTAACTCCCCAATCAATCCTTGCTAACTCATCAATAAAATGAGTTAACTTCTCAATCAATTCCACCTCTCATCCCTTCTTCTAACATATAAACACCCCTCACCTCTTCATTATTTTCCAAGTTGAGCAAGTTGGAGAATACCCTTATCATCTTCACAAGCTTTTTCAAGCTTCTTCATAGGACTTTGAGCCTCTTTCTTCATTTCTTTCTTTAGTTTTCAAAGCTTCAAAGATTTCATTGTTGCATAGCTTCAAAGCTCTTCCACAGAGGCAAATTCATTGTGCACACAACTCTTGCCAGTTTTTCCTCTCCAACTTAGCATTCAAATGCTCTCACAGGATGAAGGTGCCTTTTGCTTTATTCATTGTTCAACCAAACATCATTATGTTACTTCATTCAATGCCATTGTGCTTAACCAAAGCTCTCATTGAGATCTTTCAATCTTCACCAAGCTTTTTTTGCTTCTTTGTGTCGTTTTGTCGTCAAGAGGTCTTCCCGTTGCTTTAAAAGGACTCAAGGTTGCTAATATCAAGGATTTCTGAGGGTAGTGGAGTCACACAAATCTTCATTTCTTTCAGGTTCCTTTATTTATTTATTCAATTCATAGTAATTAGAAAGCCAAATTTACTCTTGGGAACAATAAATCTTTACTTTTTCCTTGATAGTTAGATCTTGCATGTTAGAATAATTGTTTTCATATTCCTAGATCTAGATTATTTGAAGAACAATTTCCCTTTTTAGTTTAGATTACTTCAAAACAATCGAAAACCCAAAAACATAGATTAAGATTGCATTAGAAAAAATCATATTAGCTTGCATTCATATTTCCCTTTCATAGATTAAAAAGCACTTTTCATTTCTAAAATACTAAAAAAGCACAAAAACAAGTTTGCATATCATTTAGCTTTGCATGCATATAGAAACCCTGGAAAAGACAAACTTGCAAACCCTCAATACCATCAGGAGGCAACCACGATTAAATGATTCAATCAAACCCTTGATCACATCACAAGGTAAAAATAAGTCAAAACATTGCCAAACCCTAGGTCAACTAAACCCTAGGTTAAAACCCTAAGTCTAGTTAAGGTTAGTCATCACACATTTACCTCTATATTGGCTCACGAATGTACCTAGGAGTGAGAGGAGAGTGGGTGAGGGCTATGTATGATGAGATCGAGGAAATCAATCCATAAATACAACAAAATACATTTACTCTACCACAAGGAGACCCATTTGTCCTCTTATTGTTAGAAGAAATTAGACAACTCCAAAATACAATGAGAACTCATTCAACGCATTGAGAGACAAGAGGACATAAACGCAAGAAACCGCTTACCCACACAAAGGTGGAATAGAAGAAACCCCAACAAGAGAAGAGAAACTAGTGACCATTCGAGTCATAGGGTTATCTCAACAACAACTACCATCGAATGAAACATTCAACTTAGCACACAACAACAAAGGCCACAGAACTTGCTGACCCCTCTCCGCGAAGTCCAGCTATCCAATGAGCTAGACCACCGCCGTGTCTTGCCTCCTCTCGACTGGCTACTTCCACGAGAGCAAGAGTGACGTGGCGGATCGCCCCATGGCAAGGAGGGAAGGGTTCGTGTACGTGCCGAAATCTGACCCGACAGCCCCAGGCAACCAAAGTCACTATTTTGAGCGTATAGGACCCTTTGCAAAGGGGAAACCCCCTACAACCCCCCTGTCATGGATGAATTAGCGTTGAGGACCAGATATAAACATGTGGCTGAAACAAAATCGCTACTGGTGAAACATTTCATCCCTTATGGGTGATTTACAAACAATATTAGGAGTAATTAATTACATAGGATTTACAAGGTTGATGGCACCTTAATACTAACATAAACTTTTCTATCGACAAAAATGATGCTTTTCAAACTTACAAGTTCACCGTCACAAGCTATCGGTGAATTAGTTAGTTCACAAGCTAAAAGATTCGCCAATACAAAGATTTTAGCCATCAAGCCCCCCTTATTGACAAAGTTTGGAAACAATGAACTAGCCCATAAACAAGAAATTTTGTTGATTAAGTGATCAACTTCTTCTATCAGCAAATGTGACCTCTTCCATCCTTTTATCAGCTTATCAACAATTTTTGAAGATCACAAACTAGCTGATGCTTATACTTTTCCTTCTATCGGTAACTTCTTCTCTCTTCAAACTAAGGAACTTTAAGTTCAATTTCCTTCCCTCGGCCATATCTTCAATCAGCTAAATTGTTATCAAGTGAGTGGACCATCGGCAAACCGAAGGGTTCGCAAACCAAAGAGTTTGCTGATAATGTAATGAACTCCAAGTTCCAACCTTTAAGACTTTACTGGCAAAGTGAACTATCGACAGACTGGAAGGTTTGCAAACTAGAGATTTTTGCCAACAGAGTTCTCAAATTCTCCATTTCGCCAATAATAACAGAACTTCTTCTAAAGCTCACCTAAAGTGCAATCGGTAAAGTTCCCAATGGCTAACTTTGAACAATTGAAACTTACCTTGTAACTTAGTGGGCAAACTATCAAATCAAGTAACTATTGGGTCAACGAACTAAGCAGTTCATGAACCGAAGAAATTGTCAACAAGAAATCACCGACGGGCTATAACTTAGCCAATTTTTGCCCAATCTTCACCAAAATGAAACTGGGGATACCCAATTGGGTCTTTAACAAGATGATGTCCTTAGTTTGGCCCAACAAATCTAAATTTGCTCCTAAAATACAAAAGCCAACACTACAAAGAAAATAAAGCCAAACAACTTAGAAAAGAATACATATTTTTTTGGTGACATAGGATTGCCAGTGAACCTAGATGCTCCTACATCACATGTACTTGTATGTGGTTTGCATGTGCTTGTAGGGGATGGATCCATCATATTTGAGTTCTAGGTATTCCTTCATTTTGACTTTTGAGTCTAGTAAGCTTTTGGCAATTTATAGGGATGAGTAGGTTGATTATTGATCTATTCTTAGTAGGATTTTATAATGGATATTGTTTTATTTTTAGGAAATAGTATGGTAATCGTTAGTAGAATGGAAAAGAGATTCAATAGAATCAATGTCGTACACACCATGCTCAAGGTGGAAGATCTTGAAGTTGGTCATGTGTTTTCATGTTGCATTGTTATGACCTACAGCTCCTATTTAGTAGTATGGGACTATTATTTAGCATGGTGGTTATGTTCCTTTATTCCATGGTCATGTGCAATAGAAGAGTGTTCATGTTGGGAATTTGGTTTTTTCTCCAAAATCACATGAGAAAGCACTAATTATGTTGACTACCACCATGAGTTATTATGTTGGCTTTGTGGTGTCTCTGGTTACATGAAAGTATTGGATGATTAGCCTTTGGTTCCATGTGGGTTTTGGAGTTGCTCTTTTGGTGACCCAAAAGCTTCTATACAATCCAGTTCCTCTATTTACATGTACATGGTGAATGTTATGGAATTAGTATTTTGGTAGCTTGGATTTCCTCGATGGATCTTTAATCCTTTTTATAGTTGCATGTTGTAGATTCATGTTGTTGGATCTATGGGTTTTACATATTTCTTGTTTAAAATTTATGGTTGTGCTTATCTATGATATTTCATTGTTTTGGATTATAAATTTGTGTTTTTAAAGGTTTGTGAGTTTTTGGATGTTTAAATGGATTTAGATTTGCATGTATAATTTTATAGGTCTTGTTGAAGGCACAAGATAGTTGAGAGGGGGGGTGAATTAGTTGTATCAAAACATCAACTGCTTTAAACAAAATCACATTCACATTCACTTACTTTAACTCCTTAATCTATTATGAAGATTAAACATGAATTGTAGGATCAAAACATAAAAATATCAACACCATACACACATGAATACCAGATTTTTACATGGAAAACCCTAAAAGGTAAAAACCACAGTGAGTGTTAGCTCACAATATAATGTAGTAACAATACCGAATAATAAAGAGGCTCACTTCCTTAAGACTCACTACCCAGGGCTCACTGCCCAAATGAATACTCACTGCAAAGGGGTGGCTCACTACCATGAACTGATATAGTAGCATCTACAACATGCTTGAGTTCAGTTCTATTGAAGCACAGTATATCTCTTCTTCTCTGCCTTTACAACACACACACTTATCTTCGCATCTTTATTCACATCACATCACTCACGGATTCATTACATATATTTATACCAATCATCAACCTTGGAACATTCATCAAGGTCAGCAATACAACTTACAACCATTGGAATTAACTCCAAGGTCGGCATACATATATAAATCAAATTAGGTCTAGACCAAAACAAACTTGAGGAGCAAATGAATAAAGTAAGAACATTTCATGGCTTATCTTGGACCCAAATACATACTTACATGCTTCCATACACTTCTACAATCTAAGAAACACATCCGCAAAGAATGTTAACACCCAAGTCGGCCAAACTGGTGTAATCATCAAGAATACTTAGACACACACTTCCAAGAGCTTCATTACAGCTTGTGGATCAAGAACACACCTTCAATACATCCTGGAGACATCTATAAACAACATAGAATCATTTTTGAGTTGACAAATCCAACCGTAATAGGTCTCACTTGAAGACAACAAATATCACTTGAAGATAGATCACAGACTGCTCACAAGTAACACTGTTGATCTCTGCTAATCAATAAATTGCTTTCTAGAGCACCAAATCACAAATCATTCAGAATGAAGAGAGCTAAGGACCTTATAAACTTAATTCTAGAACTGCAAGACCAAAATCCAAACTACAGAGAAATATGAAGCAAAATACTTTCTCCCTGTCATACTGTAAACACTGCCAAGCACAGTCTTCAAACTAGTGAATAGAACTTTTTCTGCACATTGATTTGGACCACCAAATTATGGATTTATCATCTTCAAACACTTCTCTAAAATATATCCAAATCTCATACTCTGGTCTTCAATACAGAGGAAATTCAGAGCAAAAACTCAGATAGTGTCCTTAACATGACAACTTAATCAATCAACAAGCAACAATATTAGAAGACATAGTTGGCACCAATGACAACACAAACATGTTGACATCAATGACAACACCAATTAGCACATACTTGCAACAATCTCCCCCTTTGTCATTGATGGCAACATATGATGTGAAAAACTGAACATGCCATGTTCCTCCATCAAGACGCAACTCTACATCAGAACTCCCCCTTTCTTTTTACACATCTGAACTCTTTCTCCCCCTGAGTTTTTCACATGATCTCTCCCCCCCTTTAATATCAATGGAAAAGGGAATCACATCTCTTCCACTACACATACTTGCGCACTACTACTGTGATTAATCTGTAATCTTTCTTTACTCCCCCTGACTGCAACAATCATCTCAAACCACTACTTGCTCCCCCTGAGAGGTAGCCTCCAACATTAGTCCAAAAGGAGAAATATAATTTAAGGCACATTGGAATGATGCATCTCCTTATGCATCTAGTTCAAGGAAGGAGGGGGAACAACCCCTAACTTCACCCGGAGATACTGAAATGTATCCTTTGGAAGAGCCTTAGTGAATATATCAGCAACTTGATCTTTTGTAGGCACGTATTCAAGCTTCACTTCATTCTCTGCAACTTTCTCCCTCAAAAAGTGATACTTAATTGAAATATGCTTTGTCTTTGAATGCATCACTAGATTCTTTGAAATGTTTATGGCACTTGTGTTATCACAAAGAATAGGGATTGGCTCATCATCCTCAACTTTGATATCCCTCAAGGTCTATTTCATCCACAACATACATGATGCTGCAACAACATATTCTGCCTCTATAGTAGACAAGGAAAATGATTCTTGTTTCTTGCTATGCCAAGACACCACCCTATCTCCAAGGAAGAATGCACCTCCACTTGTGCTTTTCTTGTCATCAACACATTTGGCCCAATCTGCATCTGTATAGGCACTTAAAGAAAAGTCATTGTTCTTAAGATACCACAAACCATGATCTGGAGTGCCCTTCAAATACCTGAATATCCTCTTTACGGTCGCAACATGTGATTCTCTAGGATCTGATTGAAATCTGGCCACAGGACAGATTGCATGCATGATATCCGGTCTAGTAGAGGTTAGATAAAGTAGTCCTCCAATCATTGACCTATACTTGCTCTAATCAGCCTTAGGAGATTCATCATTCTTGCTCAACTTGCAACCAGTAACCATAGGGGTACATACCGGTTTAGATTCCTCCATTCCAAACTTCTTCAACAACTCTTTAACATACTTGGATTGAGAAATGAAAATACCTTTGCTAGTTTGAATGATTTGCAGTCCAAAGAAGTAGTTCATTTCACCACACTTAGACCTCTCAAACTCTTTCTGCATCTCATCTACAAACTTCTTACACATTCCTTCATTTCCACCGAATATAATGTCATCAACATAGACCTCAACAATCAAAATTTGGTCTTCACTCATCTTGGTGTACAAATTACTATCTACAGACCCTTTACTGAATCCTTGTTGCAATAGGTACTTATCCAGTCTTACATACCAAGCTCTAGAAGCTTTCTTTAATCCATACAAAGCCTTCTTCAACTTGCATACCATATTTGGTTTGTCTGATAGCTAGAATCCATTCAGTTTCTCTATGTAGACCTCTTCTTATAACTCACCATTCAGGAAAGTAGACTTCACATCCATCTGGTATACCTTGAAATTTTTATGTGCTATAAATGCTAAAAATAGTCTGATAGCTTCCAATCTTTCCATCAGAGCAAAGGTCTCTTCATAGTCTATTCCTTCCACTTGTGAGTAGCCTTTACACACAAGTCTTGCCTTGTTTCTCACAACTTCTCCAACTTCATTTAGTTTGTTCCGGAACACCCACTTTGTTCCAATCACATTCTTGTCTGTAGGTCTAGGGACAAGTTCCCAAGTCTTGTTCTTCTCAATCTGCATTAGTTCTTCTTCCATTGCTTTGACCCAGTGTTCATCTTTGCATGCTTCATTTACTATTTTCGGTTCCACCTTTGTTAGTAAACAGAGATTTACTTGATCTTTTGCAGCTTTGCTTCTTGTCAACACACCTTTCTGTTAGGAATTGCATATAGAAGATATCAATTAAATGCAAATAAGGATTAAACAGACGAATGAAAAATACACAAAAACAATAACAACGAGAGACAATTTTAATGTGGTTCACCTAAACTCGAGCTACATCCACCAACAGAGAGTCCAATATTATTATCCATCAAATCAAACTGATTACAACCAGCAATATTTGCAACTCAATATCGCTGCAAATGCTACAATACAATATCAACATAAACCCTAACCCTTAGCCATTTTTATCAGGACTTATGTCGATTACAAAATAGGGGTTTTTATGTCGGCGAATAGAAAAAAATAACTCCCGATGCCTTTATAAAATAATAAAAGTCATTTGAGGTTTCAGGGGCACTACCCCCAAGCCCCCGTTGGGGCGCTGTCCCTCGACCCCGCCTTATATTTTGATAGGGAGCGCGCCAGGGGTACTACCCCTTGACCCCGTCTTGGGGACGCTACCCCCAAACCCCCGTTAAATAATTTAGGGGAAACCACATTGATAAAAGTGGATAAAATTTAACCTCTAAGTCTGATTAGGCTCCATATAACAACACTTTCCTTTTGTCACCAATAATCTGATCTTCAAATTTATCTATTTGTACATACCTAGGGTTTTTAGTAATTCTTTCTAAAGCTTCAACTTAAACCTCTTCTTCTTCTGGAGTAGTTTGGACTTCAGTCTGAACTTCCTTTTCTTTGTCTTTTTCAACCTTTTATGTATCTGCAGATCCATCTGACTCATATCCATCTAGCTGAATATCTTCATCTACCTTCACATTTTGCACTTTCAATGATCTTTCTCAATCTTTTGTTATAGCACCGGTAAGCCTTGCTCTTAGTAGAGAGTACCCAAGGAATATGCCTTCATCACATCTAGCATCAAACTTTCCTAATTCTTCATCTCTTCTGATGTAACATTTGCTTCGAAAAACTTTGAAGTATTTGACAATAGGAGTTCTACCATACCATAGCTCATAAGGTGTCTTTGTTTCTTTTGCTCTGACTTCCAATATGTTCTGAATGTAGACAACAGTGTGTATTGCTTCTTTCCAATATACTTCCAATAGATCTGCTTCCTTGATCATTGTTCTAGCAGCTTCTTGAACAATTCTATTCCTCCTTTCAACCACTCCATTTTGTTGAGAGGTTTGGGGGGTAGACAAATGTCTCTTTATTCCATGTTCACAAAAAGCATTAAACTCATTTGAAGTAAACTCACCACCTCTATCAGATCTGAAACATTTGATTCTCAAATCCAACTTATTTTCAACTATAGCTTTGAATGCCTTAAACTTGTCTAGGGCTTCTAATTTTTCTTTAAGAAAGGTAACTCAAGTCATTCTTGAATAATCATCAATAAGAAGGATGAAATACATGTCACTTTGTAGACTTCTTGTTCTTGCAGGGCCACATAAGTCTATATGCACCAACTCCAGCAAACTGGTAGAGAATTGTTCTTTGCTCTTGAAAGTAGTCTTTGTCATCTTCCCGAACTGACATTCTTTGCACATAACATTGGCAGGCTTCACAATCTTAGGCACGTCTCTTACTACTTGTACTATTCTTATTCTCACAAAATTGTCAACGTTAATGTGACACATTCTCCTATGCCATAGCCAACTTTCATTTGTCTGAGCCAACAAACAACAATTATCAATATCCCTCAAATGATAAACATTACCATGAGTCTTCTTACCAACAAAAATTAAAGTTCTGGAGCTTTTCCTTATCTCATACCCATTGTCCTTAAACACTAGATTATACCCTTTGTCAGACATTTGTCCAATGCTTAGAAGATTATGCTTTAAGCCTTTGACATAAAGAACATCATTTGTATTATGCTTGCCATCAAAAGTAATCAATCCTTTTCCACAAATCTTATCTGTTGCATCATCACCAAACCTAACTAGTCCTCCATCATATTTTTCAAACTTAACAAACTTACTCTTATCTCCTATCATGTGATTTGAACATCCGCTGCCAATGATCAATTCATCTTCCTTTTCAGTATGAAATGCAGACAACTCTCTTGGACTTCCTTCCTTCACACAACTTGCAAGGTTAGCAGAAATAGGTTCTGAACTCTTAGTACAATAAACAAGCATTCACTACCATTACCATCATCATAATCAGGTTCATCATCAATTACACCATCATCATCTCTAACATAGTAACTCTTTCTTACCATCTTTCCTTTACTATCATTATTTTTTATCTTCAAAGCTCTATTAGGACATCTTGAAGCATAGTGACCAATTTTACCACAATTGAACATTTGAACTGCTACCTCTTTTCATTCTACTTGCAAATTTTGCCTCAATCTCTTCAAAATCTTCTTCATCTGATTCCACAACATATTTATCTAATCTAGCAATCTTTTCTTCCTTGGCCTTAAAGGAAATTTTAGTTTTCACAGGGCCATCAATAGTACCAAATTCTCTCATCTCAAAAGAAGTTAGTTTACCAAGCAATTGATCTTTTGTAAGCTTGCCCACATCAAACAAAATTATTCAATGGCAGATACTTTGTGACTATAAGATTTGGGAAGAGTTCTGAGTATCTTATCTACAACATCCCTATCTTCTATCTTTCCACCAAAACCCTTGATGTTGCTGACAAATTCATCAATCTTCTGTATGTAATTTACATTATGTTCTCATCCTCAGACATTTGCATGGTTTCATATGTGGTCTTCAAGTTCTACAACTTAGCCTTCTTGACAGATTATCACCCTCATAGATGTTTTTCAAATTGTCCCAAATCTCATGAGTAGTTTCTAGATCCACAACTTTTGCCATTTCAGTGTTAGACAAAGCATTTAATAGAGCATTTTTAGCTTTGTGATTAGTCTCATAATCCTTAATCTCTTCATCAGACTGCGGGCCACCTTTAGGTATTGTGCATTTATCTTTAAACATCTTCCAGACATTATAACTAATAGAAATAAGATAACTTTGCATTCGTACCTTCCAGTAGGCATAGTCAGATCCATCAAACTAAGAAATGTCTTTCTTGTGTGCCATCCCAGATCTACCTTAAGCTATTAGGCCTTTTTCCAAGGAACCTTGCTTTGATACCAATTGTTGAAGGCACAAGACAACTAAGAGGGGGGTGAATAAGTTGTATCAAAACCTTAACTTCTTTAAACAAAATCACATTCACATTCACTTACTTTAACTCCTTAATCTGTTATGAAGATTAAACATGAATTGTAGGATCAAAACATAAAAACATCAACACCATACACACATGAACACCATATTTTTATGTGGAAACCGCTAAAAAGGAAAAACCACGGTGATTTTTAGATCACAATATAATGTAGTAACAATACCGAATAACAAAGAGGCTCACTACCTTAGGACTCACTACCCAAATGAATGCTCACTACCAAGGGGTGGCTCGCTGCCAAAGGGTGGCTCACTGGCAGGATGGGTGGCTCACTGCCATGAACTGATATAGTAGCATCTACAACATGTCTCAATTTAGTTCCATTGAAGCACAATATATCTTTTCTTCTCTACCTTTACAACACACACACTTATCTTCGCATCTTTACTCACATCACATCACTCATAGATTCATTACATATATTTATACCAATCATCAACCTTGGAACATTCATCAAGGTCGGCAATACAACTTACAACCATTGGAATTAACTCCAAGGTCAGCATACATACATACATAAATCAAATTAGGTCTGGACCAAAATAAACTTGCGGAGAAAATGAATAAAGTAAGAACATTTCACATCTTATCTTGGACCCAAATACATCTTTACATGCTTCCTTACATTTCTACAATCCAAGAAACACATCTACAAAGAATGTTAACACCCAAGTCAGCCAAACTGGTGTAATCATCAAGAATACTTAGACACACGCTTCCAAGAGCTTCATTACAACTTGTGGATGAAGCACACACCTTTAATACATTTTGGAGACATCTTTGGACAAAATAGAATCATTTGGGAGATGACAAATCCAACCGTAACAGATCTCACTTGAAGACAACAAATATCACTTGAAGATATGGTGCAGGAGCACCAAGACATCAGGGTTTTATTTGATCTTCAAGTAGTTGTTTTGTTTATTAAGGTCCTTGAGACCATCAAATGTTGTAATGAGGCTTGAAATCCATACTTGTAAGGGACTATGTCCAAGTAACTAGTATCTATTGTTAGGTTGTAGTCCTAGGAAGGACAATCATGTTATAATAGGCAGTTTGAAAGAGTCAATTTTGTAAGCCTTTGTTGAGGCATATAAGATAGTCATTTAAGTTTGAGTGTTTGTAGGCCTTTAAAGGCATGTCAAAGGTAGGAAGGATGTTAACACCTTGTCATAGGTTCTCCAAATGTTAAAAAAAGCAAGATTAGACATAAAGTAGTCGGTGAGAAAAGACAATTACTAAATCAGTCTTTAGAGCAGCAGTTAGAAATCAAGAAAAAGCTTGATGGTTGGGCAGTTTTGATCGACCCCAACCACTCCAAACAACTTCATGCAATGTGGGAGGCTTACTTTAAGCTAGGAGGGATTCATTTTTGTAGAGAACATTCAATAGATTGGAAAGAAATAACAAAAAGATCTCTGTTTCCTGTCTTTTCTGCAGTTTCCTAAGTTATGTGTATTTGAGCCCGTACCACTGTGCAGTACGGCCCTGTCATGGGATGTTGAATTATTGGAAGTAAAGCTTGATGGATTAGCTATCCATTAATGTGAATTTGAGCCCTTGAAGTTGAAGGAAGATAGGATAGGATCTTTAAATACCAAACTGCTCTTTAAAATTGTTGTTTCTGTCAGAAAATCGTTGTTTTCCTGTGTTGTTCCATACCTGTACGGCCTGGGGGTGAATAGTGTTTGTAATGCATAGTTAGGTTGTTGAGTTACCTATCTTTTGCAATTGGTTTGGGCTCTTGACACCCTTGTATATCTCTGCACTTCTCCTTTGTTTGAAAGTGGGTCTGAAAACCTAATTTAGGGCCTTTCTGAGTAGCCCGATGGATTATTCCCCATTCCATTGACCTCTGTCTGTCCTACTCAATGGAATGGGTTGTATGTTAGTTAGGGCAATGTCTTGTGAAGGTTTGGGAAGGTAGGAGGATGGTTTAGACTGAATTGGTTATATAGATGACCCTGTAGAGTTATGTATTGGGATGGAGTAGAGGACAACAGCACTTGGGTGAAGATCAGTGACTGTGGAAGTGGACTTCTGGTGAAATAGCAGTCATTAACAATGATGTATGATGCCCTAGACTTGATCATGGTCCTATGACAAGGTGTAGGAAGGGGTTTCTCTGAGAAAACAGTCATCTTACCTTATGCTGCCTCTGACAGTCCTCTTGGAGACAGTCACTGCCAAGAAGGTAAGAGATTTGCTTGTCATGTTATTGCTTTGCCAATGAAGGCATTAGGGTGAATGCATGATTAGGTTTGCTATGTTGCAATGAGATTGTGTTTGTGTAGGGGGAGATCATCCCACAGAGGTTTGTGTGACTGTCTTGGAGCAGCAAAGTTATGACAGTCTAAGGACTGCTGTCCTTTAGACCCTGCATAGGGGGTTGTATGGAAACTTGGATGGAGTTAAGTGTCTTGGAAGATGAGTGCCCTGAAGTCCCTCTCTTATGTCATGAACAAGTATTATGTTGTGTTAAAGCCTTCATTGTTAGAAGCCTGATTTCTGTCAGAGAACAGTGAACTTGTGAGTTTTGCATGTGGAGTTTTGCACCATGCTTTTGCTGTCCTAGATGCTCTGCATCAAGATAGATCACAGACTGCTCACAACTAACACTGTTGATCTCTGCTAAAAAATAACTTGCTTTCCAGAGCACCATATCACAAATCCTTTGGAATGAAGATAGTTAAGGACCTTATAAAATTAAGTCTAGAACCAAAGACCAAAATCTAAACTGCAAAGAAATGTGAAGAAAAATACTTTCTCCCTGTCATACTGCAAACACTGCCAGGTACAATCTTCAAGCTGGTGAATAGAACTTTTTCTACACAATGATCCAGACCACAAAATTCTAGATTTAGCATCTTGAAACACTTCTCTAAAACATATCCAAATCTCATACTCCAGTCTTCAATACAGAGGAAATGCAGAGCAAAAACTTAGACAGTGTCCTTAACATGACAACTTCATCAATCAACAAACAACAGCATCAGAAGACACAGTTGGCACCAATGACAACACAAACATGTTGACATCAATGAAAACATAAATTAGCCCATACTTGCAACAGGTCTTATATGTTAATCAAAATTTGTGGATTTGGAGATCTATGAAGAGATTATTGTTCATGGTTTTTGGATGGAGACAATTGTAGATTTATGTGCATGCTTTGTGCATGGTTTAAGGAGGTTGGTTGTAGCCTTCTTGATGTAGTAGTGTTAGTATGTGCTTGGTGATTGAAAATTTATGCGGTGGTTGTTTGTTAGGTTCCTAAACTGTGGTTACTCTATTGTGGATTTGTGGCAAGTTGGATCTAGATTTGATCTGATGCTAGAGTTATGGAGAACCTACATGTTGTCTTTGGTTGTCTATTGTTTATGTGTTATTGTTGTGGTCTTGAATGAATATGTTGTATTCATATTCAAGATCTACAAGATGTGTAGCTTTGTGGGTTGTTTGTACTTGCAGGTTACATGGAGAACTTGTTAGATTTGTCTATGGAAATAACTATCCAAAATCACAAAAGATAGAAGTAAGTACAAAGAGAAGATTGATATGAAAGAATAATACTATTCTATTCAAGGATACAATATGCAAAAGAGATCAACTAATTGATTCATTGATTCATAAAGATGATAGGATGCATACAATATATAGCCTCATAGTTTTCAAGTTTTATGAGGATGAGGAAAAGGCAGAAAAAAAAAAAGGTTTATCATTTAAGAGTCTAAATCTAAGAGGATAAGGAAAAAGAAGAATCTCTTGAAAGAATGAGATCATTTACCATATCCTACCTAAGTAATTAAAAAAAATTACCTAAGTAAACTTAATAAGATGTAATTAAATAATTACACCAACAGCCCCCTTAAGTGCAACTTACGAGAAATGTGAAATATGAAATGGGTCCTGGGAAAATAAGTTGTGTTAAGTACCCATATACAATGATGACACCCCTCAAAAGATGATAAGGAGAAAACTCATAGGACAAAACTCCCCCAAGAGAGGATGAAGAGAAAATATCTAGGTGACCCCCCCTCAAAAAAGTGAGAAGGATAAAACCCCACGTGAGGAAAAACTCCCTTCCAAAATACAGATAAGAAGAGAGACCATGTAGCCCCCCTCAAGTAGCCTCCTTCACCAATGGTAGATGCTCGACATGAGATGTAGAAGATCGTCCATGATTGTCAAACAACATTCCTCCCCTTGGGAAGAAACAAAGCAAAAGGTGTATGCAAGATGTCTTCCCATTCCTAAAAGGAATACAAAAGAAGAACGTTGAAGATGTATGATGTCTTTGGAAGCTACTTAGGTGTCACCATGTCAATGTTGAAAGGCGCCCCAATC
Organism: Cunninghamia lanceolata; assembly: GCA_027924645.1. Taxonomy (NCBI): domain Eukaryota; kingdom Viridiplantae; phylum Streptophyta; class Pinopsida; order Cupressales; family Cupressaceae; genus Cunninghamia; species Cunninghamia lanceolata. Next base: position 1,774,783 of record BSBN01001418.1, on the reverse strand, counting down.
AAATCAAGATTCCTATGTCTAATTGAAAAATGTGACAATCTAGAAACTTATGGAAATAGATGTAGAACAAGAACCAAAGATGAATATGATTCCTCTAAATGATGCTCAAGGATCTCCTAGCCAATGCCAGACTGTGAAAGAATTTGATAAGAGGAATCTAGTAACATAAACTATTTAGGTATAGTAACCATGGCTGTATGGTGCTCACAATAGGCAAGACAAATGGGCCGATGAGAATCTAGTACTTTTGAAGAGGGTGTCAACATGAATGATGGTGTAGTCAAATATGTAGACTCATAAATGTCTATAGAATCTATCACTATAGAAGTAAATGTAGGTGAAGAAAGAACAAGATGGTTAGAATGTACTCTCATAACATCTGAAGAAGATAATGCAATTCTATAGGAGCTGTCACTAATTTTCACTAATTTGAGGGGTGTATATTTCACTATGAGTTATGTCTTGCTATGATAGGCTCATAATGACTCTTCTATTGAATAAAGCTTTACTGATCTTATTGTGTTGTTAGAATCTTTCCCTTAGTCAAAGCTATATCATATTATACTTAGATGAAACATCTTACCCTTCTCCTTTTTAGTTTTATTATTTTTGAGCAAGTTATAGCTAGTGCCTATTTTAAATATATGGTATATGCTACTTGTTGCATGCTTTTTCTATCTTGTAAGTTTCTAATAGAGCACTTGTTGTGAGAAGTAATTAAGAATGATCAACCATACACATATTCTTTGAGTATATTAGTATCCTTTGAGTGTTTAAAAATATTAAGTTTTCATGTTAATTGCTCATTTTACCTTGACATGCATCCTAATAGTAGTCCACATGCATATCAATGTAGGGGTAAAATGTAATGGTGAAAGTTTCACACCCATGCCCTTTTCCCTTATGTTTTGGGCCCATTTCAATTAGAGTGTCTTTTTATGCAATAACAAGTCTACAAGTGGAATATTCTTATGTGAAATTTGGCTAATGACATATTGTATCTTGATCCCATCATCACTCATCCCTTGACACTAATCTTGATCCTTAGATCTCCCATCTGTCACTTTGGATTATATTTGTAGGTGTAGAATTGACCCAGATTATTTATGTCATTGAGGATTTGAACCTCAAACTTTTAAATTTCTAAAATTGGACCTTATTGAATTTTCTATTAGTTGTTGTGAGCCAACCTAGCACACATTTGCGTGTTTTTATTTAAATACATCTATTCATTTGAAATCATGCAAGGACAACCTAGGAATTATTAGAAGTGTATTCATACAAGAGCATCATGGAAGTATCATAAACTTGTGTCATCATCCTAGCCATACTACATGCTTGCCTATTGTCTTTGATCTTGGTTCATCAATGTTGAAGTAATCTACCTATGGGCTTGACCGAGGAGGATATGACTCTCACTTACCAAGTTCCCAAATAATGTTTATAGACACCATCCCACTTTAGACATAGGAACAACAAGCGAAGAAAAATTTACTACAATTATCCATTGTTTGTCAATTCACATCCAAGGGTCAAAGTTCATTTCTGGATGTTAGATCAATTCGATAAGTGTGGAGATCAGTCATATAGGTATGAATTTTAACCATAATAGAAAATAGTCATTCTATATATTTTGATGCATTCATTTGACCAAACTCCAAATTTCCAATACATTGCTAACTCAATTCCTCAAACCTTTACCAATATATTCCACTATTAAAAATCTAAATAAATATTATATTTAATTATTCAAAATTTATAATTAATTTTACATCTTAACCTAAAAAAAGAGCCCACAAAAAATACGAGAGAGACCAAACAAAGAGCTAAATAAGTAGGCCCCCAAAATCTAACTATTCATATTGATTAGAAAAGAATGATTTGAACTCACATTTTAAAAAAAAAAGTTTTTTTTTGGGGGGAGAGTTTGAGTACCTACCAAACCGGGCTCCACTCTTTGTCTTCATATGGGAATAAAAACGAGACTCAATACCTTTCACATGTTTTTAAACACCATGGTAAAGAGATTTTTCCTTAAGCCACACAACTACTCATATATGAACTAGCCAACAAGTATATAGGTATGTTGGAAAAAATAAGTTCATGAGATATTTTCTTTTTAACTAAATACTTAAAGCCAAAGAATTGTACAACTTGATTTCTTGTCAAGTTAAAGGGACATGTACATGATAGTCCACTTGTTTGGATTGTCTGTAATATATGTTCACATGACTATAATGCTTGATCGACTTTGACTATGTGGAGCTTAAACTAGCAATTGGACCCATAGGTTCAATGGCAAGCTGAAAACTTTATGAAGAAATTATAGAATTTGTTAGATATTTTTTATTATTTATTAATTTATAAGTTATTTAATCCACTAAATTATTTTATCAATTCTTATTGAAATTTCATCACATCAACTATTGTCTTCTTTCACTTATATTAGTAAATTTCTTTTTACATTACATATTGAGATGAACAAAATAGTTGGGTAAAATTATTATCATGTCAATTCCTCATCAGATAAATATTTATATTTTTTAAGTTATCATTACTTTACATTCACTCCCTAGGGGAGATCAGTTATGCTTATAGATCATTTAAAAAATATAAATTTGAAAATTATAGTTCACCTAAATAACTTGTCAATGTAGTAAATTAATTGAATCTCTTATTGATTTTTATATAATCCCCCATAGAAACAAATGTATATTTAATCAGTAGGGTACAATAGAATTATGTTCTACAACTTATATATAAAATTATGCACATAAGACATAACTATATTTTTCTATCAAATACATATTAAGATGGCTCATAATACATCCAATTCAAATTTTTATAAGTATGTATTTGATATATGAACTTTTATAATATCTATCAGAAATACTTCCAACATATTACCAGTCAATGTGGATTAATTGAATGGAACTCTACTTCATATATACAATGAACAATACTACCCTAACTAACTATATCATATATTATTGTTTTTTAATATTATATTAGTATTATTTATATTATGTATCATTAATATTATATTAGTATGTCATACATTACGAGGGTATAAATATAATACATTTCAATAACTTAATACCCTCTATATAGAAATTTATACTTTATATATGTATTAAAAATTCTAAACATATACCATAATTTTATCATAGTAAAGAAATTTGATTATAGTTTGCACCGTTGATTTAAAATATTTCATAGGGATATAGTTTAACTTAAATATTTGTTTTTCATAGAAAATGTGTCTTTATGCACTTTATGAAATATTCCTTTTTTGAACTACTATTATGATATTGTTCAAACCTAGGTATACACTAATTTAAGAGTTTTTGAAATCTAAATTAAAACTTAGTGGAATATTCCTTTATTGAACTATTATTATGATATTGTTCAAACCTGGGTATACACTAATCTAAGAGTTTTTGAAATCCAAATTAAAACTCATAAGTATTCTTATTAGAAGAAGAAAATACCAAGTATAGGTAAATAGTTAAAAAGTAGGTGTTACAAGTGATATAAAAAAAGTTTGAGGGTTTTTTAAAAAATCTATTTTTAATTACCTTTTTAACTATTTACCTATACTTGGTATTTTCTTTTTCTTCTCACAATCCCCAAACTATTATTTTAACCACCAAATATAATTTTATTTTTCATAATTAATTTTTAGTTATTTAATTTTACTTTAGAACCATTCTCTTATTATAAACACATAAATTTTAATTTTTTAAAGATTTTTTTGTTTATATATCTATATATTGTTTACTTTATTTTAACTTTGTATTATATTTAGAAAAAACTCTAATATTTTTTTGTTCTCTTTTTATTTTTAAAAATATAAATGTTCTTAACCAATGTAACAGTTGCTTGAATGTAACGGTTGCTTGAGAAAATATTCATTGAGCACATCATCCAAACTAAAATGTGCTTGAGAAATTTAAACCTTACTTTCCATCATAAAAACCAAATAACCTAATTAAAATTTTAATAGTTTAAAAACGAATATATAAATTTAATATTATTTTACAATACTATATTTAAAATATATATATATATATATATATATCCCATCATAAATTAGAGTTCCTTGACTACCTAATATAATATATAATATATATTGCTACATATACAGAGGTATAAACTTATTTATTTCTTTAGTAATATATACTAAATTTAAAATAAAAAATCATAACTAATTATTACTATGACGACGAAAGGTGAAAACGCACCTTAGTTTCAACCTTCATTAACACTGTTGCATATAACACATGTAAAAGGTAAAATGAAGAAGGATAAGGTACCCTTCGGTCACGTTCAGTTAAACGGCCTGCAAAGGAAAACGGCGTGCAAAGGAACAAAGGAAAAATCGGCGAAGACACTCCGTCTACAAGTTGCAGCATTGATTAGCATTCACTTTTCACCTAAAGTCTTTTTTCTTTTTTTTCTTTTCAGGTTTTACCTATAAATTATAATATCAGAAGTATGTTGGTTGACTATGCTCAGCTCTCTATTTATAAATATTTTTTCATTTATTACTTTTTTCAATTTTGTTGTTTTTTTGTCATTTATTAGTTTTTTCAAATGAATGGTTGAGATGTATTTTATAATAGTTCTTTTAATCTAAACCATTTGTCTATGTATTTGAGGTAGTGCTAATCACTAAGGGAAGGCTTTCAGCCTAAATATGTAGCATGGCCAATTTAAAGGTGATATTTATATTTATATATAATCTCTTAACTTGTTTGAATTATAAGCTTGTTGTGAGGGCTTTGGTCATTAACTTTGTCAAGGAAGATTTTAGAGGAGCCTAAGATATGGCCCTAGAATACGTAGTATCCTACCACCTCCATGCATTGCCTTCATAGAAGTTGAATTTAAGGGATTGGTTTTAATGGATTCCTTTTTAGAGATAGAGGTGACATTTTTAGTCGTGGCTAGTTACGTGGAGTGGCTTCATTTCTTGGTTGCATAAGCCTAAGGAGCAAGAGAGGCATATGTCTTTTTGTAGTGCCCTTTTAGAACCCCCTCGCCTTACTAGGAAAAGGAAAGGACTGAGAAGGTTCATCACAGGGTCAAGTTTCTCTTGTGGATTGATGGTGTTGATACAATTAAGACCAAGGATGATAAGGCTAAGGTGTCAAGTGTCGGTGAAGGTCCTTCCACTATGAAGGAGTGATCTCAATATTTTAGCTATATTCTTTTTCATAATTATAGCGACTCTCTTACAAAAGATTTTACCTAGATCCAATAAAGTAATGTAGGGACATCCTAATAATAATAAAATATTCATACTAATAATAATATGAATTCTTTAAAACAAATTAATTAACTAATATGACTTTGAACAATAATAATTATCTTTGAAAGTGATAAATTACCAAAATCAATTTTATATAAAAGCTCACCTATCAACATAAAATAGGTCTGGGACCATAAAATACTAGACCCTATTAATTTAATCACATATTATATTATTATTCTCTATTTAATATTGAAAATAAAAAATAATAATGAAAGGAAAGAATTGATAGGAAATTTAAGTTTTAAAAAGTTCTTTTAATGATGGTTTTTTATTAAAATGGGTAAAGATCAGGGGTAAGTGTACCGAAATGGGATTAAAAAAAGTAGTTAAATGATTAATTTTCTTCATAATATAATCATATTAATTTTGAATTTACATAATACGATCGTATTATGGCTTGGTAAGTACCAAGCCATAACGATTTACCAAGCTATAACACGATCACATTTTGTGCTTCAAAAAATGTGATAGTGTTTTAGAAATACAAAATGTGAGTGTTTTGTGCTTCAAAAAACGTGATCACATTTTATAAATACAAAACGTAATCTGGCTTCAAAAAACATGATTGTGTTTTGAGCTTCAAAAAACATGATCACGTTTTGTAATTAAAAATGTTAGCCATTTTTAAAGCTAAAAAGTAAAAAAAAAGCTTTTACAATAACATTTTTTGTTTTTTGTTTTTTTATAATATAACACAATTGCATTATAAAACGCGATCGCATTTTATAACACGATCGTGTTTTATAGTGCAATCATGTTTTCTATTTATTCAAACTTTAAGCCCACCTTTTTAGGCTTGGAATAGATTTGGACGACCAAGCCTAAGGATTGGACCTCTATGATACCTCCCAAAGATGTGTTTTCATAGTGAATAACATTTTTGAACTTCAACATCATGAGATTTATTTGTCTTATAACAAAATTTGATGAAACCACCACCTAAACGAGGAGCTAATTCTTAACTTTCTAACCATATAATTTTTTTAATATTTTGAATAAGGTAAGACATATTTTTTTATTTCTTTAACACTGTCTTCATATTCCCAATCACATATGTATTGATTTTTCTTTATAACTTTTGATCTGCTTATCAAAATTTTAAAAAAATTATATAGGATTGTTTTATGCTTCATTCTATACACATTTTTAAAAAAATACATTTTCGATTATTTTTGTTCAAGTTTTGTGACACGCACACTCAATGATGTAATTTTAGATATGCATCCACTTTGAAAATTCACAAAAAAATAATAATAATAAATTATGAAAAAATACATAACTTACATAGTACTCACTCTTAAATATATTTTTGCCAATTGATTTTTAAAAATACAAAATGTAACAAAAAAAATACGAGGCACAAATCAAACACTATGTTATATTTTAGTGAGAAAAATAGGAACACTTTTGTGTGCGCACAACATTTCACCCTCTTAATCTAAACCATTTGTAAAAAACTTTAGTAATTTAGAAACTAGATTTGAAGTACTACGATTATTGTTCTTGTCTTATCTTCAAATTTTGAGTGCATGCATCTCAAATTACTTATCCAAGTTTAAGTTTTGTTGATTTTAGGAAAAAAAGTGGCCACTTTTGACCCCCATTTTGTTCCCAATTTCCATGCACTTGCCACAGGTTTTGAAGGGGCCTTGAAAACTCTTTACAAAAAAATGTTAGTGAAAACATAGCTAACCCATAGCAAAGACACAACCAAACAACAACAAAACATAGAATAGGAACAACAGAGAGAATAAACAACATTCTACAACTTATTAAGAGTATCAGATACTTAAAGTTCTACCATAAGGAAACTATCATCTAACTCTTGAAGATCTTGCAGATTTTTCTTTTCCCCCTCACTATGTTTCTTTTTTGTTCTTCTATTCCTTGTGCTAGGTCCTACGACTTCTTTTCCCTTCCCTTCAACAATAGTGCTGGCATTCATCTTTTTTTTTTCATTGATGTTTTTGATCTCCGTAGCATTGGTCTTGATAATCTTATTTATATTCTCTTTAATTTTTACCATGTCCTATTCAAGGGCCACTAATATGGCATCTTGATTGTCTTGGTCTTTCAAATACTCTTCCTCTAAAACATCAATCCTTCCAAGAGCCTGGTATGCAAGACTGGATAAATATTTGCTTAAGATAGGTTTTAGCAAAGGTACTGCTGATAGTAATCTTTACTTTAAGATTAATCATGAGGACATCCTAATTGTTGAGGTTTTTGTTGATGATATCATTTTTGGTGGAAATGAATGTATGTGCAAAGTATTTGCTGATTAGATGAAAAGTGAATTTGAGATGTCAATGTTTGGAGAGATGAATTTTTTTCTAGGTCTGCAAATTGTTCAGTCAGATAAAGGTATCTTCATATCTCAGTCCAAGTATGTGAAAGAATTATTGAAGAAGTTTGGAATGGAAGACTCAAAGACAATAGGTACACCTATGGTAACCGAATGCAAGTTAAGCAAAGATGACAACTCCCCCAAGGCAAATTAGAAAAGGTATAGATCAATGACTGGAGGATTGCTCTATTTGACTCAAACCAGACCTGACATCATGAATGTCGTTGGACTTGTTGCTAGATTTCAAGCTGATCCAAAAGAATCCCATGTTGTGGCAGTCAAAAGAATTTTCAGATATCTCAAGGGGACAATTGATTATGGATTGTGGTATCCAAAGGACAATAACTTCACTCTTCATGCATATACAGATGTTGATTGGGCAGGAGATGTGGATGACAGAAAAAGTACTAGTGGCGGTGCATTTTTGTTGGGAAGAAGATTGGTCTCTTGGATGAGCAAAAAGCAAGAGGCAATATCTTTGTCTACTACAGAAGCAGAATATATCACAACAACAAATAATTGTACTCAGGTTCTGTGGATGAAGTAAATGTTGAAGGACATCAGAATTGTGTTTGAGGAGCCAGTCACAATCTTTTGTGATAATTCTAGTGCAATAAGCATCTCAAAGAATCCGGTGTTGCATTCAAAGACAAAGCATATATCTATCAAATTTCATTTCTTGAGAAAGAAGGTAAATGATAATGAAGTCAAGTTGGAGTTTGTGTCTTCCAAAGATCAGATTGCGGATATCTTCACTAAGCCTCTTCCCAAGGATACTTTTGAGTATCTCAGAGAGAAGTTAGGGGTTATTACCCCTCCTGATTAGAACTAAGATGCACTTATGTGCATTAGTCTGGTGGATTTCTCAATCATATCTTGAGATCCGGATTGATATTGAGAAGATACTACTCTAAGGAGTAGTCAATATGCAATGTTGGAGATCAGGGGAGCAAAGATTGAAAATATGTGCCCTTTGCCATTGATGTCAAAGGGGGAGAGAAGTCAAGAAGACATGTGAAAAACTAATTGCTGATGACAGGGGGAAGAATGAAGAAAGTGGTTGCAGAAGTCAGGGGGAGAAGTTCTTGTCGTGATGGTTGAATCAATTTTTCACATCATATGTTGCCATCAATGACAAAGGGGGAGATTGTTGCAAATATGTGCTTAAGTGGTGTTGTCATTGATGTCAACATATTCTTGTTGTCATTGGTGTCAACTGTGCCTTATTTTGTTGCCTGTTCAGGAGACTGGAATGTTGAGGCTATTAAGAAAATAAATGAAGACTCAATGTTCACGGACCATATTGCTGTGTAGAGGATTGTTAGAGGTTGCTCTAGTTAAGAATTGAGAAGTCTGCATGAAGATTTGAAGAAGTTATGGACATCTGAGTAGAACCAGATTTTGCAGTATTCATAAGAGACAGTGTGACAGTAAGTTAGTTTGGATTGCTCCGCAATGAAATATTATGGTCTGCGGATCTGAAGGCATGTTTGGGAGGTTAGTGTGTATCATCAACTCTAGTGGTTCGTGGTTTGGAGGTCTGCAAGCTATCTTTCTAGTTTGACAATCATGGCATACAGTGTTCTTGAGGTTCTGGAGGAAGATACAAATGATTATGGTAATTTGGTTTAGAGCAGATGTTATTGGTGAATTCAATGTGCTTGTGGAGGTCTCTAGATCGTGTGGCTACTGTGTTGGAGGTTCGCATTGAAGTTTGAGCTTGTTGTTGAAGATTTCCTCTTTGAAGTTGATGTTCTTCCCAGTCTTGGTTGACCAGATGTTCCTAGCGTGTTGCAGATGATCTAAAGAGCATTTTATGAAGTGTGGCATGTTAGTAGAGGAATATTCAAGTCTCAACTATGTTTGGCCGACAATGTAAAGATCCGCGTTAAGTTTAGCCGACCCTGTTGATCATTCCAAGCTTGATGAAGTGTATAAATACTTGTTGAAGAGTTGTTAAAAATCATCCTTGTACCAAATGAATTAAATCTGAAGAAAGGATCTAAAGCAGAGCAGAGAAGAAGAGGAGTGAAAGGAGTATAGAGTGAAGAGTCAGTAAAGAAGAATTTGAAGATAGAAGTAGAAGTTTTTGTGAGCCTTCAAAGGGACTGAATCAGGCATGAATGTAGATGCTATTTCTCAGTTCATTATCTCTGTGTAAATCATAATTTCTTATAGGCAGTGAGCCTCCTTTTGAGTAATGAGCTCTGGGTAGTGCGCTCGAAGGCATGTGCCTTCTATTTTCTTAAGTACTTTTAACAGGTTACGCATTTTTGTGGGTTAACCCCCACCGTGGTTTTTCCCTTAATTGGGTTTTCCATGTCAAAAATTCTGGTGTTGTGTGTTCATGTTGTTTCTGCTCATGTGTTGATTCATGCTTAAATGTTTACATCATTAATTGGTTTGTAAATTAAGAAAGAAGATTCAAAGTGCAAAAAAGGTTAAAATTTAGGGACAACTAATTCACCCCTCCTCTCAGTTGTCTGGACTAATTCTAACAATTGGTATCAGAGCTAGATTCCTCTAAAAGAAGCTTGACGGCTTGAGGAGATCCAAGATGTCGACTTATAAGAAGGAAAGTATGAGATTTGATGGAACAAATTACTCCCTTTGGAAGGTACGTATGCAGTGTCATTTGGAATGTATTGGTAATGAATTTTGGACAATAACAAAGAATGAGTATAAGATTCCAAAGAATGACCCTACTACTCTAGACGAACTCAGGGAAGCTGAATGCAATATTCGATCCAAAGAAGCTTTATTGAGTGCCCTGTCTGATACAGAATTGGCAAATGTCCTGGATTTGAAAACTGCCCATGAAATCTGGAAAAAGTTGGAAAATCTGAATGAAGGTGACAAATATGTTAAATGTGCCAAGCTACAAAGCCTGAAGGTTAAATATGAAAAATTGGTAATGAGGGAAGATGAAAACATTACTTCCTACATGCAGAAAGTAAATGAACTTGTGACCGGTATTAGAAATGTAGTGGAGTATTGGAAGAATCAGAAATTGTTGCCAAAGTGCTTAGATCCTTACCTACAGCATACAAGCATAAAGCTACAGCCATTGAAGAAATCAGGAAAGTAACAACTATCACAAGGGATCATTTAGTTGGTAATCTCTCAGCATTTGAAAAGAGTGAGTTTGGTGATTCTCTCCCTAAGTCTGAATCTACATTCAAGGCTAGTGTGTATGGAAAGCAAAGATATGATCCGGGTGAAAGTTCTTTAGGAAGATCAAACAGATTTGTGAAGACAAGAAAGGATCTTGAAGATGATGAATTTGAGACTGCAGATCTTGAAGCTCTTATTGCCAAAAGATTGCCAAGAGGATCTGGTAAGTATGAAAGAAAGTTGTCACTCAAATGTTTTGCTTGTAATAAGATTGGTCATTTTGCCTCAAGATGTCTGGAGAGGTTTTCAAAACCAAACCCTAACAGATATAAAGGTTAGAAAAAATGTTACTATGTCCAAGAAGCTGGAGAAGAAGGAGTCACAAATGATGAATTTGATCATGGAGGTTCCACTGAAAGTGATTGGGTGTTCATTGCTATCAAGGAAGAAGATCTGGTGTCTACTGAATCTACTAGCTGTACAAATGTGGAAAGTGTCTTGGCTGCTCAGGTTGTTGAAAAGGATGAATGGGTGATTAATAGTAGATGTTCTCATCATATGACTAGTGATAAGAGTAAGTTTGTGAGTTTTAAAAAATGTGAAGGTGGGCTTGTGAAATTTGGAGACACTCAGTTGGTAGAATCTGTGGCAAAGGATCCATCTCTTTTGATGGTAAGAATTGCACCAATGATGTTCTATATGTGGAAGGACTGAAACATAATCTTCTCAGTGTTGGATAGTTGGTTGACAAGGGTTATGATCTTCAATTCAAGAATAGAAAATGCAGAATCTTAGAGAGCTCCGGAACTGAAATTGCATCTGGTACTCAAACTAGAGGTGACATATTTCATTTAAGTAGTTCTGACAAAAGTTGTTTGATTGCTCAGACATATCAAAGTTGGTAATGGCATAGGAGGATGTGTCATGTGAATTTTGATAACATTGTCAAAATAAGTTCCACTCAGACTGTAAGAGATCTTCCAAGACTTGTGAAACCTGATAGCATATGTAGAGAATGTCAATTGGGTAAACAGAAGAAAATTTCATTCAAAAGTAAGGAACAAGCTTCAAGTGGACGATTGGAACTGGTACATACTGATCTCTGTGGTCCTTCTAAAATTAGGAGTATGCAAGGAGACAGATATTTCATGTTGCTGAATGATGACTACTGCCGGATGATGTGGGTAACCTTCTGAAATAAAAAATCAGAAGCTCTTGACAAGCTTAAGGTGTTCAAGGTGATGGTTGAAAATGAGATTGGTGAGAAATTAAAGTTTTTAAGATCCGACAGAGGTGGGGAATTTACTTCCGGAGAGTTTGATACTTTATGTGAAAGGCATGGAATAAAAAGATAGTTATCTGCTCCTAGGACTCCTCAGCAAAATGGAGTTGTGGAAAGAAAGAATTGGACCATTCAAGAAGCTGCCAAGACCATGATGATGGAAACAAATGTTCCTCAAGTTTATTGGAGAGAAGTTGTAATTACTGCTGTCTACACTCTTAACTGGGTGCAGATCAAAGGAAATTCTGGTAAGACCCCTTATGAACTATGGTTTGGTCACCCTCCTACCATGAGATATTTCAGAGTTTTTGGTATTAAATGCTATATCAAAAGAGATGAGGATTTAGGCAAGTTTGATGCAAGAAGTGATGAAGGAATATTTTTGGGATATTCTACTCAAAGTAAGGCTTACCGATGCTTCAACAAGAGGTTGAAAAAGATTGATGAAAGTGCTAAGTTAGAGTTGATGAGAGCAAAGAAGGACATTCCAAGCATTGTGGATATGATTCAGATGATCAAGATGAAAGTCAAAGTCAAGAAAGGCAAGTCCAAACTTAGACTCAGATCCAGATTGATTTGGTAACTCCAGTAACTCAAGAGGTTAGTACAGATGATGGGGAACAAGCTCAAGAAACAGAAGCTCAAGCAATTCCCAAAGCCCCCAGGTATGTAAGAATGAATCATCTTGAAGATCAAATCATAGGAGATAGAAATAAAGGTGTTTGAACTAGGAGAAGAATTGTTGAAAATCAAGAAGAGGTTTGTTTGATTTCAAAGATTGAACCTAAATCAGTAAGTGAAGCCTGCAATGATGAAAATTGGGTAAAAGCAATGGAAGAAGAATTGATGCAAATTGAAAAGAACCACAATTGGGATCTTGTTCCTAGACCTGAGGACAAAAATGTGATTGGAACCAAATGGGTCTTCCGGAATAAACTAAATGAAGATGGTGAAGTTGTAAGAAACAAAGCAAGGTTGGTATGCAAAGGCTATTCTCAAGTGGAAGGAATTGAGTTTGAAGAAACTTTTGCTCCGGTGGCAAGGATAGAGGTAGTTAGATTGTTTCTTGCATTTGCTGCTTTCAGAGATTTTAAAGTGTATTAGATGGATGTCAAATCAGCATTCCTGAATGGAGATTTGAAGGAAGAAGTCTACATTGAGCAACCAGAAGGATTTTAGTTGTCCGATTAGGGAGATATGGTTTGTAGACTGAGAAAAGCCTTGTATGGACTCAAGCAAGCCCCAAGAGCCTGGTATGCAAGACTAGATAAATATTTTCTTAAGATAGGTTTTAACAAAGGTACTGTTGATAGTAATCTTTAAGATTAATCATGATGACATCTTGATTGTTGAGGCTTTTGTTGATGATATCATTTTTGGTGGAAATGAATGTATGTGCAAAGCATTTGTTGATCAAATGAAAAGTGAATTTGAGATGTCAATGTTTGGAGAGATGAATTTCTTTCTAGGTCTGCAAATTGTTCAGTCAGATAAAGGTATCTTCATATCTCAGTCCAAGTATGTGAAATAATTATTGAAGAAGTTTGGAATGGAAGACTCAAAGCTAGTAGGTACACCTATGGTAACCGGATGCAAGTTAAGAAAAGATGATGACTCCCCCAAGGCAAATCAGAAAAGGTATAGATCAATGACTGGAGGATTACTCTATCTGACTCAGACCAGACCTGAAATCATGAATGTCGTTGGACTTGTTGTTAGATTTAAAGCTGATCCAAAAGAATCCCATGTTGAGGCAGTCAAAAGAATTATCAGATATCTCAAGGGGACAATTGATTATGGATTGTGGTATCCAAAGGATAATAACTTCACTCTTCATGCATATACAGATTCTGATTGGGCAGGAGATGTGGATGACAGAAAAAGTACTAGTGGCAGTGCATTTTTCTTGGGAAGAAGATTGGTCTCTTGGATGAGCAAAAAGCAAGAGGCAATATCTCTGTCTACTACAGAAGCAAAATATATAGCAACAGTAAATAATTGTACTCAGGTTCTGTGGATGAAGCAAATGTTGAAGGACATCAGAATTGTGTTTGAGGAGCCAGTCACAATCTTTTGTGATAATTATAGTGCAATAAGCATCTCAAAGAATCCGGTGTTGCATTCAAAGACAAAGCATATATCTATCAAGTTTCATTTCTTGAGAGAGAAGGTAAATGAGAATGAAGTCAAGTTGGAGTTTGTGTCTTCCAAAGATTAGATTGCAAATATCTTCACTAAGCCTCTTCCCAAGGATACTTTTGAGTATCTCAGAGAGAAGTTAGCGGTTATTACCCCTCATGTTCAGAACTAAGATGCACTTATGTGCATTAGTTCGGTGGATTTCTTAGTCATATCTTGAGATCCGAATTGATATTGAGAAGATACTACTCTAAGGAGTAGTCAGTATGCAATGTTGGAGATCAGGGGAGCAAAGATTGAAAATATGTGCCCTTTGCCATTAATGTCAAAGGCAGAGAGAAGTCAAGAAGACATGTGAAAAACTAATTGCTGATGACAGGGGGAGCAATGAAGAAAGTGGTTGTAGAAGTTAGGGGGAGAAGTTCTTGTCATGATGGTTGAATCCGTTTTTCACATCATATGTTGCCATCAATGACAAAGGGGGAGATTGTTGCAAATATGTGCCTAAGTAGTGTTGTCATTGATGTCAACATATTCTTGTTGTCATTGGTGTCAACTGTGCCTTATTTTGTTGCTTGTTCAGGAGACTGGAATGTTGAGGGTATTGATAAAATAAATGAAGATTCAATGTTCGCGGACCATATTGTTGTGTAGAAGATTGTCAGAGGTTGCTCCAGTTAAGAATTGAGAAGTCCGCTTGAAAATTTGAAGAAGTTATGGCCATCTGAGTAGAACTGGATTTTGCAGTATTCAGAAGAGACAAAGTGACAGTAAGTTGGTCCGGATTGCTCCACAGTGAAATATTATGGTCTGCGGATCTGAAGGCATGTTTGGGAGGTCAGTGTGTATCATCAACTCTAGTGGTTTGTGGTTTGGAGGTTTGCAAGCTATCTTTCTAGTTTGATAGTCATGGCAGATAGTGTTCTTGAGGTTTCGGAGGAAGATACAAATGATTCTGGTAATTTGGTTTAGAGTCGATGTTATTGGTAAATTCAATGTTCTTGTGGAGGTCTCTAGATCGTGTGGCTACTATGTTGGAGGTTCGCATTGAAGTTTGAGCTTGTTGTTGAAGATTTCATCTTTGAAGTTGATGTTCTTCCTAGTCTTGGCTGACCGGATGTTCCTAGCATGTTGCGGATGATTTAAAGAGCATTTTATGAAGCATGGTGTGTTAGTAGAGGAATATTCAAATCTCAGCTATGTTTGGCCGACAGTGTAAAGATCCGCGTTAAGTTTAGCCGGCCTTGTTGATCATTCCAAGGTTGATGAAGTGTATAAATACTTGTTGAAGAGTTGTTAAAAATCATTCTTGTACAAAATGAATTAAATCTGAAGAAAGGATCTAAAGTAGAGCAGAGAGGAAGAGGAGCGAAAGGAGTATAGAGTGAAGAGTCAGTAAAGAAGAATTTGAAGATAGAAGCAGAAGTTTTTGTGAGCCTTCAAAGGGACAAAATCAAGCATGAATGTAGATGTTATTTCTCAGTTCATTATCTCTATGTAAATCATAATTTCTTATAGATAGTGAGCCTCCTTTTAAGCAGTGAGCTCTGGACAGTGCGCCCAAAGGCATTTTCCTTCCATTTTCTTTAGTACTTTTAATAGGGTACGCATTTTTGTGGGTTAACCCCCACCGTGGTTTTTCCCTTAATTGGGTTTTCCACATCAAAAATTCTGGTGTTGTGTGTTCATGTTGTTTCTGCTCATGTGTTGATTCATGCTTAAATGTTTACATCATTAATTTGTTGTAAATTAAGAAAGAAGATTAAAAGTGCAGAAAAGGTTAAAATTTAGGGACAACTGGTTCACCCTCCCCCCTCTCAGTTGTCCAGACTAATTCCAACAAGGTCCTCCTTCAATTTGTTCACTATGGGAACATTTTCATAATTTTGGAAAATCCTCTTGTCCTCATCAACCGAAGGTTGGTTTTCTCCTCATTGGCTCTTCACCATAATATCCATTTGACATTAATCCTACTAATCTTAATATAAAACCATTTGATAAGGTTATGTTGCATCTAAAAGGTTTGGTGTAGGGTCATAACATTTTGGCTCACAACAAACAAATCATCAAAAACCTCCCACAGAGAAGTGGGATTGCGATGAGGGAACTGAAATCCTTAGGGATCAGGGGATAGGGATTCTCAATGCTTGAGAAAGGTTCTCTTATTATAACAGGTTTAGGAAAGGCTTTACCTTTCCCCTTATCATAAGTGCGGGGTGTTACATCCCCAATTTTTGTCTTGCTATACTTTTACTTTTTACTTGGACATAAGTAAATTTGTTAAGATGTTTAGATTAATGACAAGGGAAAAACATGGTTTGTATTGAATGTCATTTATTGAAATCATGGGAATGATTATGTTATTATTGATTTAATATTTGTATTATGAGATTTGATTTATTAGTTGAATTAATTGAATAATGATGCACTGATCACATATTGTTTGGTGACAAGTGAAACATGATTTCAAGTTATCAGATGACTCTCAGAGAAAGAGAGAGAGAGTATCTTTCTGGGAGAGAGATATAGACCTCAGGTTATGAGTGGTTTATTTTCCAAACCGAGTTATAAGTGTATAACGAAAATGTGAACCTATGTGTCGTAAGAGGTAAGCTTTGTCTTATCAGTTTACTTCTGAACTTAATCAACAAGTAGTCGATATTGTTTTCAAATCTTTCTAAGTTGTATTAAGTCGTCTTAGTCATTAAAAATGTTAACGACGTCATTTGAGTTTGATTTATGATTATTTACGTTTAACGTAAATATTACGACGTTATTGTCGTAAAATGTTTGTCATATTATTATTAAGTTACTTGACGTATTATAAATGATTCTTAACATTAAGACGATATAGTCAAGATAAGAATACATAAATGATGTCGACGGATTATGATGGGGAGACAAGCTCAACCCAATCACAATAACCGTAATCCTTTGTTTAATAATATCTTTTTATTGAATAAACTATATCTATCTAATGTATAGGCGATGTTATGGAAATTATAATTGATGTAATCAATATGTAGATGCCTTAACATCAAATGAGGATAATACCTCACAATGAGTCTATGGTTTCATGTTTGAGTAAGCCGAAGGCTTATTTGTAGGAGAGTCTTCAAGGGTAAGTGCAAGAAGATGGGGGGCCAAAAAGGGGTCTTAAGTGGCCACTTTTTTTTCTTCTGAAATCAGGAAATAATGGCCTTGGATGAGAAATTGAGCATAGTTACACTCAAAATTTGGAGATGCAACCAAAACAATGTTCGTAGTGCTCCGAGTCTACTTTCTCAAATACTATTTTTTTTTAAAAATAGCATAGATTAAGGGGTTCAAAAGAGGGAGCCACAGAAATTGGTGTTGTTTCTGTCAAAAAAACATAACATAGCATGTTTTGTGGCTCCCTCAAAAGGTCAACTTTTTTTTGGTATTTTTAAAATTGCTTTAGTGAGAAATTAGCTAATAGCATGTAGTTTATACCTGATTTTTTTGATAATTTTTTGATGAATATTTGATTTTTTATTAATTTTCAAAGTGGACACATCCTAAAAAAAAGAATTTTGGCCGTGCTACCCCTATAAATTTTGAAAACTAATAGAAAATAATTTTTTTCTTTTTTTAATATTTGTAGAATGGAGTCTAGTTTCTAAATATGTAATTTTTTTGAAATTTCAATGAATAGTTAATTTACAATGAAAAAAAGACCAAACAGTGGTTTTTGCCCAAAAACGGACACATAAACAAAAGAAACTAAAGATGAAAGGCTTAACATTGTTAAAATGTGAAAAAAATCACATCGTCAAATAGCTAAGAGAAGGCCTAACATTACCCAAGTGTTCGATTTGTTTGACCTTGAAACACATGCAAATCTGAGGGTTAACATGAACGAAATTATGTGAAATCTTGAAAAATATGGAAAAACACGTCTGTGACTGTTCAAAAGGCAATCCAAGCCTTTGGGTTGGAAATCCAAAGCAAATCCCAAGCCCAAGGCTTGGGATTCCCAAAGCAAGACATAACGCGCTCGCATTATATTTTGCTTTGAATTTTTCCTTTGTCGCAAGTCTGTTGTTTGTCATGTTTGATATAACGCGAGCGCGTTATAACGCGCTCGCGTTATGTTCCCCTTAAATTTTTTTACATTCAAGGCTATTAATCATGTATGTATGTATGTATGCCTATATGTATGTATGTATGTATGCCTATATGTATGTATGTATGTATCTATGTATGCCTATATGTATGTATGTATAGTGTCGAGGGCAGAGGATGGTAGAGATGGGAGTGAGCCAGATAGGGGAGGAGAGGGGTGGATAAGGATTGAGTGATTAAGGTTGAGGGTTGAGCGTTTAGGGATAGGATTTAGAGTTTAGGGATAAGGGATTAGAGTTTAGGACCTTGAGGGATTAGGGTTTAGGGTTGAGGCTTTAGGGATAGCATTTAGGGTTAAGGGTCGAGGGATTAGGTTTAAGGTAGAGTGTTGAGGGTAGAGGGATTAGGGATAGGGTTTAGGGTTGAAAGTTTAGAGTTGAGGGATTAGGGTTTAAGGTATAGTTTAGTAGTTCTTGTGGATAGAGCAAGTAAACAATGGGAGATTATTTGCCTATTTCATAACAATATACCTTCTCTAAGTGCGGAGTGGATAGAAGGAAACATAGATGTACCCTAATGCAAATCTTTTCTCATAATGATCATCCTTCTGATTTCAACCGTTACTTACTCACTGTGGATGTACCATACGCAAAGCTTTTCTCATAGGGTTTAAGGTATAGTGTCAAGGGTTGAGGGTTTATTGATAGTGTTTAGGGTTGAGGGTTGAGGGATTAGGTTTTAGGGTTGATGGTTTAGGGTTTAAGGTATAGTGTTGAGGGTTGAGGGTTTAGGGTTGACAGATTAGGGTTTAGGGTTGACATATTGGCATTTAATGTCGAGGTTAGGGTTAGAGTGTCGAGAGTAGAGGGATTAGGGATAGGGTTTATGGTTGAAGGTTTAAGGATTGAGGGTTGAGGCTTTAGGGATGAGGGTTTAAGGCTTAAGATATAGTGTCAAGTGTTGAGGGTGTAGGGATAGGGTTTAAGTTTTAAGGGTTAAGGGTTGAGGGATAGGGATTAAGGTTTAAGGTATAGTGTTGAGGGTTGATGGTTTAGGGATAGGGTTTAGGTTTGAGGGATTAGGGTTTAGGGTTGATGAATTAGGGTTTAATGTTGAGAGTTGAGGGTTGAGGGTTGAGGTTGAGGGATAGGGTTAATGGTCAAGGGATTAGGGTTAAATAAGAGTGTCGAGGGTAGAGGGATTAGGGTTTAAGGTATAGTATCGAGCCCGTTGAGGGTCTAGGAATAGGGATAGCATTTAGGGTTTAGGGATGAGGGATTAGAGTTGAGGGATGACAGATGACAAATTAGGGTTGAGGGATTAGGGTTTAGGGATAAGGTTTAGGGTTAGGGTTGAGGGATTAGGGTTTAAGGTATAGTGTTGAGGATTTAGGGATATGGTTTAGGGTTGAGGGATTAGAGTGAAGGGTTGAGGGATTAGGATTTGACGTTGAGGGTTAAGGGTTTAGGGTTTAGGGTTTAGGGATAGGGTTAAGGGTCGAGGAATCAGAGTTAAGGGTTGAGGGATTAGGGTTTGACGTTGAGGGTTGAGGGTTGAGGTTTGAGGGTCAAGGGTTTAGGAATAGGGTTGAGGGTCGAGGGATCAGAGTTAAGGGTTGAGGGATTAGGGTTTGATGTTGAGGGTTGAGGGTTGAGGTTCGAGGGTCAAGGGTTTAGGGGTAGGGTTGAGGGTCGAAGAATTAGGGTTAAAGTAGAGTGTGGAGGGTGTAAGGATTAGGGATAGGGTTGGAGGGTTTAGGGATAAGGGATTAGGGTTTAAGGTATAGTACCGAGTTTGTTGAGGGTTTAGGAATAGGGATAGAATTTAGGGTTTAGGGATGAGGGATTAGAGTTGAGGGATGACAGATTAGGGTTGAGGGTTGAGGGATTAGGGTTTAGGGATAAGGTTAAGGGTTGAGGGTTGAGGGATTAGGGTTTAAGGTATAGTGTTGAGGGTTTCTGTCATCAAATGTAGATTTATGGGTTTGATTATATTGATTGCCTCTCTAGTTTTGGGGTGTGGATGTTTTGGAATCAATCAGGAAGTCTTTAGGAGACTTTGTGGAAGTGGATTGGAAATCGCTTGACAGAACCCCTACTATTTATGCTTGGATAAGGATTTGTCACAAACTAGAACTTCTGCTTCCAAAGAAGATCTGCCTTTCTTCCTCGATGGGCGTTCTCGAGGAGACTACCATGAAAGGATAAACCAATTGTTGAAGCATTGAGATCACTAATTGAAGACTTTAGGAAGAATTACACAAGGGTATCTCTGAATCAAAGGGATGTGGTAAGAAGGAGAATTGGTAGTCAGAACCACGAGCCACATCCAAAGCATTTTTTGGATGAGACTCAAACACAGTTTTATGGTAAATTTCTAGAGAAATATCCTCAAATTAAAATTTGTCAAAGATATTTTGAAATGCTAAAACCTTTCTATGTTAGGATAAATCACACACGCACTACTTGTTGTTGTAGATTACATATTGAATTTTCTAACCATTTTTATGCTTATAGGTCTATATGTTTAGATATGCATACTAACAATGATTTGCAGGGTTGTGCCATATGTGCCCCACCAACATCTTCAAGAGACTTCATATCAAGAATTTTATATGAAAGAGAGGAAGGTCAAATATTCTACAAGAAATTATGCTTGGATGGCACATGCCATCGTTGCAGTGGCTTGCAACATTTGCCAATATGTGAACATATGGAAAGAACACATGCGGTTGGAAACGAACTAGTAGAGTTTGGCAAGTATAAAACAGTGGCATACAATACAAAAGATGGTAAAGAAGCAATGAGGTGTGAATTGGTTATTGAAAAGATTCCAGTGTATTAGTTTATGCCTATATTTCGTGACAACATAGTGTATGAGTATGCAAGACATGCCCATAGAGCTCGATGGTTGGACTTGCAATTCAAGTTATGCAAGGACACATTTCAGGTTGGTAGCATTGTTTCATTCATTGACTTTGCAGAGAACTACAGTCTACAGCCACAGCGTGAGGTGCAATCACAATATTACAACTCCACATAGGTTTCTATATTTGTGCACATCGCATTCATTCATGCGAATGATAGTACAGAGGATGACAGATAGATCATAAGGGAGTATAATTTCTATATTAGTGATGATCGCACGCATTCTACAGAGTTCGTGCAAGGTTGCTTTCAGGTGTTCTACAATGATTTGGCTAGAAGGGGCATATTGTTCAGTCAGCATATCATATGGTCGGATAACTGTGCGTCACAATTCAAGAACTCACAGAATTTCTATTGGCTGAGTAAGAGGCATAATTTTACAGGTATTCAGCATATGTGGAACTTTTGTGAAGCTGGGCATGGAAAGGGGGAGCATGATGGTGCAGGAGCATGTATCAAAAGAGCCATAGCATGAGAAGAGTTAAAGTATAAAGACAATGCAAAGTTGACAGATGCAAAATTGATTGTCGAGTGGTGTAATGCTTCCATGGGTCCAAGTAATGAAGGTAAGTCTTCAGTTCGTAGATTTTTTTGGTTGATAGATGATACTAACATTGCACCATATGAGGACTGTTGTACACTGACATGATCAAATGAGATGCACTCTTTCAGAAGCTCAATTGCAGGTTCATGGAGTATCCATACATGAAAGATGTCATGCTTTTGTTCTTCTTGTACAATTCAAGTCCAGGATGAGTGCGAGTCAAAGGAGTGGGTTGACGAATGGTAGTTAAGTTATCTTAGCCCACTTGATACGTATCGACCCCCAATGGCACTGGAACTAACACAAATGGAATCATCAGTTGACTTTGACCACATATCAGATTTAGTTCAACTAGGTAATATAAGGCACGTATATGCATCTAATTTCATCTAGTTCAACCAGGTAATGTCATCTTACTTTGTAGTGTTTTTGTAATGTTGACTAATTTCATCTAATTTGCTACACATATCAATGTAGGGCATGTATATGCAATTATTGCAGATGAAGATAATAAAGAGGGAACAGATTATTACTTATGTCATTGTGTTGAGGCCAAAAAGAAATTGGAGGCCCCTGTTATAGGTGGAGAAAACATCGAATACCCTATAGGCTCAGTGGTTATTATTGGAACATGGCTTAGAAGGTACCCACATAAGAGTGTTAATATTTGGCTACTTCAAGACTTTGACACGCATCAAAAGATTTTTCATTACTCGAACCTTATCGTGGCATCCAATGTTCATTTGATAAAGTATCGGGGTAGACCTTTGAACAAAATCTTGTGGAAGGTGCGTGAGTCTGACCATGAAGCAATACTTGACACAATAAAGAGTAGAGCAGACCCGGATGGTTCATTGGATTAATTTGTAAGTATTCACATTGATTTTGTAAAGTCATGTTATCTTGAGTTGTAAGTATGCACATTAATTTGTAAGGTTTATCTTTTTTTTATTTCCTCCTACATTTTTACACATATACACATTTTTACATCATCATGTTATGCATTTTTGGTGTCCTGCTCCTGATGCGACCAAACTCATAACTCACCCTACTTCCTCTAAGCACCATTTGATGATCTCTCCAACACTCTAGATCCAGGGCGCCCAATCATGATGATGACCTATATACCATTCTCCCAAGGCGCTCATAATGAATGAAAAGAAGACCAAGGGCACCCAAGCTTAATAGACTTATTTCTTTCAATTTTGATGATCCAAACTCTTACAAAACGACATCCACTTTCATGCCTTTAGATCTTCCTTCACATACAGGGCACCAAATCAAGTTGAAAAATCTACATAAGGGTGCCAAAATGGATGAAAGGAGACATGAAATGTGCCTTAGGACTCCATGCTAAGGTTTGAACCATTAAAGTCTCTTGTTATTAGGCGCTCACGATGATGAAACTTAGAGTTTTTTCCTTTCCTAGGCGCTCATCTAAGATGTTTGAATGATAAGGAATGCCTAGACCTCTATAATGTACATTGGGCACCAAAATCAAGGTGATTTTAAGTCACTTTGAGTCATTTGGGGTTAGTTTGAGTCTTTGAGTCATGTTGCAAAAAAGTGTCAATGTTGTCAAGTTGCACAAAGCAACTTTTGCATTTTGGTGTCCTGCTCCTGATGCAACCAAACTGACTATTCCAACGCATCTGGATGGGTACATTTACACTAGGCATGGTCCTATTTTTCACCCAAACATGTCGAAACAGTCTGAGCTACATTGTACCGATGATATCCCTGAAGAGTCTAAAGTGCAAAAAGGCAGAAATCTTTGACGAGATGTTACTCAAAAATTGTGTCACTTAGAAATATTTTGTCTGAGGCAATGTGATCACGTAGAGTGCCTCTACAATAACCTCTCTCACTTTTTTATATCTCTCAGGCATTTGCCTGTGGTGAAAGGTTTTCTGCCGCCCCAAAAATTGTCAGAAGGAGGCAATGTAAAGTTGCAAAGGGGTGTAACTTTCGTCCTGCTCCTAATGTGACCAAACTAACTATTCCAACATGTTCGGATGGGTACATTTACGTTAGGCATGGTCCTGTTTTTCACCCAAATATGTCGAAACAGTTCAAGCTACATTGTACCGACGATATCCCTGAAGAGTCCAAAGTGCAAAAAGACAGCAATCTTTGATGAGATGTTACTCAAAAACTGTGTCACTTAGAAACATTCCGTCTAAGGTAACACCATCATGTAGAGTGCCTCTACAATAACCTCTCTCAATTTTTTATATCTCTGAGGCATTTGCCTGTGGTGAAAGGTTTTCTGCTGCCCCAAAAATTGTCAGAAGGAGGCAGTGTAAAGTTGCAAAGGGGTGTAACTTTCATCCTGCTCCTGATGTGACCAAACTGACTATTCCAACGTGTCCAGATGGGTACATTTACGCTAGGTATAGTCCTATTTTTCACCCAAACATGTCGAAACAGTCTGAGCTACATTGTACCGACGATATCCCTGAAGAGTCCAAAGTGCAAAAAGGCAGCAATCTTTGATGAGATGTTACTTGATAACTGTGTCACTTAGAAACATTCTATCTAAGGCAACGCGATCATGTAGAGTGCTTCTACAATAACCTCTCTCAGTTTTTTATATCTCTGAGGCATTTACCCGTGGTGAAAGGTTTTCTGCTGCCCCAAAAATTATCAGAAGGAGGCAGTGTAAAGTTGTAAAGGGGTGTAACTTTCATCCTGCTCCTGATGTGACCAAACTGACTATTCCAACATGTCTGGATGGGTACATTTACGCTAGGTATGGTCCTATTTTTCATCCAAACATGTCGAAACAGTCTGAGCTACATTGTATCGACGATATCCCCGAAGAGTCCAAAGTGTAAAAAAGCAGCAATCTTTGATGATATGTTACTCGATAACCATGTCACTTGGAAATATTCTGTTTGTGGAAACGCGATCATGTAGAGTGCTTCTACAATAACCTCTTTCAATTTTTTATATCTCTGAGGCATTTACCCGTGGTGAAAGGTTTTCTGCTGCCCCAAAAATTATCAGAAGGAGGCAGTGTAAAGTTGCAAAGGGGTGTAACTTTCATCCTGCTCCTGATGTGACCAAACTGACTATTCCAACGCATCCAGATGGGTACATTTATGTTAGGCCTGGTCCTATTTTTCACCCAAACATGTCAAAACAGTCCAAGCTACATTGTACCGACGATATCCCTGAAGAGTCCAAAGTGCAAAAAGGGAGCAATCTTTGACGAGATGTTACTCAAAAATCATGTCACTTAGAAACATTCTGTCTGAGGCAACGCAATCATGTAGAGTGCCTCTACAATAACCTCTCTCAATTTTTTATATCTCTGAGACATTTGCCCATGATGAAAGATTTTCTGCTGCCCCAAAAATTGTCAGAAGGAGGCAGTGTATTAAGTCAGGATGAAAGCCTATTCACTCTAGGCACCAATCTCAAGTTGTACAATCATGAATGGGCGCCTAGAGCAATAAGGCACTACATCATGGTTCGAGGACCTTGAAATGGCGCCCAAGCATGTAGGAGGAATTTTCAAGGAGCCAGAATGTTTTTGAAACTCTAAGGAACTAGTCCAAAGACTCTATGGTGCCATCTTGATACCATTGAGTCAACTTTGGAACTCAAACATATTGAAACAAGGTCTAGGAAGCTAGGTGCCATCTCTTACCAGTTCAACCTCTCAAATGCGCCAACATTAGAAAGACTCTTAATGAGCATCTAAGTTTGAATTGATCTTGTGATTAAAAGTTTGGTGATGTATTGGTGCAAGATGATCTTCAGTTGAAGCAATCTAAGTTCCAGGAAGGGTTTAGAAGTTATCAACCTCTTCACTAAGTTAGGCGCACTTTACAAGCTTTCTTACCCAAGAGTTGCACCTCATTAAGACAAGGCGCATCTTAACCTCCGGGACTTTTCCAAAGAAGCGCTTCAGTTTATTAGCACCTTTAGACCTTACTTTGCATTTTGAAAGAGAAGGCGCACTTTGGAGGCATTTCTAACCCAGATTGATGCCTAGGTATAGTCATCTCTCTGGAGCATTACAATGTGTTTTAAAATGAAGGAGGACATTTCATAAGTTGGAGAATTGATCACTGAAGACCTTGGAGTGTTTGAATTACTCTAAGCAAGAAGGCGCATTTCCATGGAGTAGCATACTCTAGATAGCACCTAATGCCATCAAGGCGCAATTCCACCCTCAGTTTGGTGCCTATCATCAAGAAGGGGCATTGGGCATTCCTTAAACAATTCTGAGCGTTTGAAGTTCGTGAAATCACCAAGGAACATTGGGCGCCATGTGTATCCTCAACAAGCTTGAGTTTGTGCCTAGACAAGTTGGCGCTTATTCATGTTTTAACTTCCCTCTTGAAGCGCCTAACTTGGGAAAAAGTTATCTTGTTGTTAGTCAAGTGTTTGATGTGTTTTGGAGACTCCAAAAGATTTCCTCTTGCTAGGTGCTCTTCTTGGCAACTACAACCTTCAACTGGTGCCTAGATCCTGAAGAAAAACACTTGCAAGTGTGGGCACACTTTCCTTGTGATGGAGCATCAAACTAGCGCCTAGAAATCATAATGCATGAAGTGAGCACCTAGGATCCTATTGGTCCAATAGGTGGTTTTGGGATCTGTGTCAAGTCATTGGATTAGGTTGCCAATTCAGAATGATTTTCATGCACTTAGACTTTAAGGCGCCAAAACTAGTAGGAAAATATTTGGGGGGAAACCACGCTAATAAAAGTTGGGTAAATTTAACCTCTGAGTCTGATTAGGCTCCATATAACAACAATATTTATATCATGTCCCTTTGCTTTATGAAACAAGCAGTATGTGTCAAGTCATAGGGATAACACTATGGTCCTTAGAAATTTCTCTGTGACTTTTGATAAGATTATCTACTATTATGTGGATGCTTGATAGTATTATCCTGATCCATTGGACTAGTGTGGCTATGAGGTTGGAAAGTGTTGCAACCTCCATCCTTTAAACTTCTCCACCTTGTTATGGGTTGTTTTGAGTATTTTCACTTGCTTTCTCTTCGAGAATATTTTCTAATGATACACGATGTGTCATAGATCATTCAACTTGATAAACAACATGGAGGGATTCTCATGCCTCCTATACTTCTTGCAAGTTTCTTTATAGATAGCTCACATCATTGTCCATCTAGTTGGTCATTTCCCTAAATATTATGATAAGATAATCCTGTTAATGAACTTTGGATTGAATGAGAATCAACATGCTTTGTCTTGACTAGAATAGTTGGGATGGACAAAAATCTATTGATTCTAGGTTGGGTTGTTAAAGGTCAAGAAGTTTTGGTGTCTAATGCCCTCTAAATCTAAATATTCAACATCATAGTGATTTAATAAGTTACAACAAACAGTCAGGTAGACAATAGACTATAAGGAACAAGGACTACACATGAATCCAAAACAACACCAGTCAATAAGGACATCACAAGTAACTCAACATTACTTCCAGAGGCGTTCACAAAAACAAAGGGGAGAACACAACTAGAGAATGCTAGACTATAGTAGGGATGAGTGTCTGATGCAAAGCACATAGTGGAAGCATAGAATTATCAACTTTTGAACCGTTGAACTCACTATTGGCGAGACAACATACCATTAGTGAGCTTAAAATTTCATCGGCCGATAGGCCGATGCCACCATGACTCCGTTTGATTTCACTTCTGACAAACATCCCATCATTGACTCTTATCGGTTAGATAGACCACTATCGGTGACTTTATATCCTTTCACATTGATGTCCTTGTCACTCCGATACAAGACTCTAAGTCCCTCGCCTATTAGTAGGACTTAATACCATCAACACACTCAAAAACTCTTCTGCCGACACACCAATCTCACCAATGACAACCTTCAGACCACACCCGTCGGTGAGACTCCAAACATTGGTGAACTCTAATCTTGTTGGGCTGATACACCGATGGATTTTGACTGTCGGTGTGACCCCCTTCATCGATGAAGCTCTCAACTGCTCTTCCGATGTGCCGATGGGATTATCTTCTGATACACCGATGTATTCGACTTCGAACCACACTCGTTGGCAAGACAGACCACTATCGGCAAAGCCTAACCAAGGTCTGCCGATACGCCGATACGACCAACTCTTGACGTCGATACAAGGTTCTTTTGAAGGCAAAGGGCGCCTAGGCTTATGGGGCTCAATTTGATGTATTTATTGAAAGCTCAAGGTGAATTGATGCTTATTAAAAATGCCACTTAGTCTTTCATTTGCATTATAGGCACCATTTCCTATTGACTTATATACTCCTCCTCATGCTAGGGCACCATAATGAAGTGGTTTAGACAATAGGTGCGCTTCACTTACTAGAGGCTTGTTCTCCTTCCACCTTAGGCGCACTTTTATGGTGGAATAGGTGTCAATGGGTGCCTTGTCTTAAATGAATGCTCTCTTCAAGTTGGGTGCCCTTTTGAGGCTTTATGAGTTGCAAATTGTGCCTTAACTCTTCATGCTTGTTGCTCAATGTTTGAATGTTTAAGAAAGTCTCCTTTAGGCACTCATCTTAATGACTTTTTCTCAAGGCGCAATCATCCTAATGACTTGGATATTCATCCTAATGTTTCAAGCTATCAGGTTACCAGACTTAGTCATTTTCAGGATCTCAAACATAAAGAATAACATGATGATTCATTTTTTTGTATTGCATATAGTTGATATTGTATGCTACTCATAAAGAATATTAATATTTTTTGTTCAACATGATGATTCATTTTTTTTTTAAATACAACTTTTATCTTTTAGTTCCAAAATGAGGTTTAGGTGATACTTGAATAACAATAGCTAGCTTATTGGATCAACAAACATCCTATGTAATACAATTGGACTTTAAATATTTGAAGTAGCCATCTACAAATATCCATTCAAATATGGATTTATAATGCAAGTATGGACGCCATCAATACAAAAGATTTGTATTAACCAAATATCCATATAGGCATACATCAATATCTGTCGATATAAGTATAACATATATACAAAATAGCCATATAGGCTTACAAGAATGCCATATAGGCATACAATGTCAACTATATACAATACAAAATATATGTCCACAAATGCCATATAGGCATACAACAAAGGAACACAATAAAAAGTCATTCCCCTCTGGCTGGTGAAGAGAATAGATCACGGGCAGCCTTTGATCTTCTAGGGGATGGAGACGCGCATGTGGGTCATCTACTATGAACCCGAGGGCTGCTCCTCCTATTTAGTTCTTTCTGCATCTTTACCTGTTACAATAAAAAGTATAGACATTAATATATAGAAATTACATGTTATAAAAAATGAAACATTTAACAAAATAATCACTTACCACTACCATATAATCTGTCTCCTCACTTGCCTCAGTAGCAGGAATAGGCCGTGGTGATGTCATGTCCTATAGAAACCATCTAGATAGAAATTAAACTTCAAATTCAATAATCTTTTGATTTTTAAAAAATAGACAACTATAACAATGAATGTAAATTGAAATTTACTAATCTGCCTCATACCCCTGTCAATGCCATGGAGCTATGAATCGCAGAGGCCACACCGTGCTCCATTGCCCTATGAACATCAGGACGTGTCTCTACAGCCTGCATCATCTGGAAATAAAACAACATTATTCAATTACAAAAACTATAATAGTGATGCAAATCATGGCTCCTAACATACACACACGTTCATCTAAACATGGAAGTACACACAATAAAGCACACAAGTCACATACAAAAATCTAGTAAGTACAATTCATTCATTAAACTATTTATTTTATTACCTCCGTAAAACTTTGAAGTCCACCACCACTGGCAAGTGTTGCCGTGAAATCTCTAATATTAACCTATTCAACATCCAAAATCAGATATTAGAATACCATTCATATAACGATGCTATTCACATGTAATATTTATAATTGTTTACTAGTTACATACCCCGACAGTAGATGATCTAGTGTAAAATGCAGGTGGAGAACCACTAAAAACTGCATCGACGCTATGACCCTGAAATTTTATTAAAATCATCAAACTAAATTAGTTAATCTTGCATTTCAAAAATAAAATTTAATAAATTAAATTCAATAAACTTGCTAATATTTACCTGAGTATCAAGGCCAAAAGTCTGACTCAGGAGGGTATCTGTCATCACCATCTACTCAGCTGCAGATGTAGCCTATGCACCTGCGTCCTGACTATCCATGGGGTCATAACCACAGGCTGAGCTGCAAGCCTGACAAGCATGGGGTGGGACCCTACTCCTCTCACTATCTTCCCACTCTGTGCTGCAGGACCGGCATGCTCTATGATGCTCTGGGTCAAGGCACTAATGGACTGTAGTGTATCGACCTCAACACTCTCCTTCACAATGGAAAGGATAGAAACATGCTCATGGGCTGGTCTGTTGATTACTCATCTCACTACCCACTGTGGGTCAAGATGTGCCCCTGGTCTAGCTTGTGCTGACCCCCCACCTCTACCCTGGAAGTCCCGCATATCAAAATAGTTTGGCACTTTATTGAGGACAAACTCGCAGTAGAGTTTCCTCAAAAAGTATTGTGGGACCTCATTATTATTGCATGGAGGATGGTCAAAAACCATCCACCACCTCTGCCCAAAATTGTCCCTTATCGCTTGGTTGTTGTACCAATGGATAGGGAACCTCTTGCATGTAATGGGTGGAGGTTGATTTGTTTGTGGGTTTGTGAAAATCGAACACAAGTCTAATCTTGTAATTTGTAATTTTTTCACATCTTGGTATGACAACTTGTCTACATAGTAATCTCTAAACTCTCTCCTCTTATCCGTCCAACTAGTTATTTGCTTGCTAATTGAATCTACATTTGATTACATAGATTCAAGAGATTCGACAAGCGTGGACCTATGCAAGGTTGAAGTGGAAGGATCTTTCAACCTTGCAATTATATCTTCAATTTCCTTTTTGTTGTTTTCAATTTGCCCCATTATATTTTCTTGTGTTCCAGGGGCATGTTGAGGAATGGATGGAGGAGGTTGTTGTTCTGTAGGTATTTCCTTAGGATTTTGTGGATTTTGAGGAGGAGGAGGTGCATTAACATTTCCTGACAATTAATGAAATATACATCAAAAATTAACTCAAACCTACCTATTTAGAAACAAATTCAAACAAAAAAAATATAACTCACTCCTTTGGCGTGCTCGACGTCGTGGCGGCATTTTGGTGATGAATCGATAAGAGCTTTGTGTTGAATTGAGTTTTGCAAAACGCGAGCGTGCTTTCTAGGGTTTGTAGGCTGCGGGCATAGAGGAGAAGAAAGAAATGAAATGAAACCCTTTTTTTTATAGCAAGTCAAAACGCGCTCGCATTATGGCTTGGTTTTGACGAGCCTTAGGCTCGTCATTACCAAGCCATAATGCGAGTGCGTTATAACGCGCTCGAGTTTTGTATTGAGGGTAAGTGCAAAAAGATGGGGGGCCAAAAAGTGGCCAAATTATTTTCAAAAAAATAGGCGGGATTAAAAAAAGGAGATACAAAATAGAATATAGTAGCTATGACAGTAGCTGATTACACAGTCTAGTGGCGTCGACCTTGTGGATTATTCAGACATCTCAGCAAGCTCAAGATTGTATACTTCCAGGTATTCCTTAGTTCATGTGTTATTAAAACCTTGAGGAAATTGATTAGTTCATCTAAGACTATACATCGTAGCATTATAGGCGATTGTATGAGTTTGCCGGTAAGGATTAACCTTCTGAATTTATGATGTGGTAGTTGAAAACTAATAAGTATCAACTTAGGAAAGTTTAGTTAACATTTTAAGTAAACTATTTTGAGCTACTTTCCTATAGTCGATGAAGACAATGAATGATATTTACATGGTTGATATTTGGTCATGCTAGTTAGTATACTGTTATAGTAGACTGAATCGACCATATTCTTAGTGATTTTTAAATGGATGATCATACCCAATCAGAGAATGAAATATAAATGAATATCTTAGAAGGAGAATGTCATAAGTTGTCATTAGCTTGAATAGATAGTCTTCTTATTGAATTAAGTTGGAAGTGAGCCAATATAGAGATTGAGAATAACCATACGATAGATTCTCGAATGGAAGAACCATGTTTCCATACTCTCATTTTGAACCATAAAGTAATGAGGTTATAATGATTTAACATATTGTCTTGTATAGGATATACATATATGCATAGCGGATAATGTTATTTAACCAAGAGCACTAGATTTAAAAGAATCGTTAGTAACCTTTGTATCATATCAATGGTAGTAACAAGAGATGTTATGGAAGATGGAATAAAGTTATTATGAGAGTCCCATTTAAGACTAATTGTCTTTATTATACATATGGTATACCCAATTCAATGGAGTAGGTTAAGTATACTAGAGAATGACCTTGTAGGGATATTTATACTTAGGATATGTTTAGTTTATAAACATTATCAAAGTTATTCTATGTTCCTTTGTATAGGAGACATTATTATTTGAGAACTATAGTATTCTTAAACTTGGTTAAAGTTAAACAAGAGTTATTTGTGAATCTAGAACTCCTAGATATAAGATATGGTTATATTGTTATATTGTATTAACAAGGGATATTGGGGTAACCCTAGAGTTGATTACCAACCAATTGAATGGTATGTCATATAGACTTACTCAAGTCAAAAGGTATTATTATTGTGACTCATAGATTAAACTACTGCATGAATAGGGTTGGTAAGAGATTTAAACTGTGAGGATATGACAGTATCCAAGTCGAGTAGGGGTGGGTGAACACAACGACTATGCTCATTATGAATGATCTTGATATTAAAAACTTTGGCCAAAGTAATGCATTTGTTTTCTGCATGCATTGTCGGTTCACTGTATTCGGATTACTCATCCTATCAGAAATCATACATAGCTAGAGGGTATCTAGGGTTGTATGGTTGATAGAGTTGAGTAGAATACAACACTATGTACTTGGAAAGGCAAATTACCACTGGTCACCTAAGGTCTATATTCCTCGTGAAGGGAAGGGCCACTTCCTATGTGGAAGATGTGTGGGAGACCGCCGGTCTGTGGATGGAGGTAAATCACTGGAAAGATGCTCTCTCCAAGCAGGAAAACATGACAGGACTTGTGATAAAGATGTTAGATATTCAGATGCAGTATTTATTCCAAATTTGTATATGTAATGGTTTACATTTGTAAACATTGTAAATGAAAAGACAATATGGGTTTATTGTATTTTGTAGAAGAAATCTTGTAATTGTAGTTACTTGATTATTTGTTGAATAAAAGAAAAATTTTCTCTATCTCCTTTTTACCTTGTTGAATTACTCTATGGTAAATTTTCTGGTTTTACTATGTTTTTAGAACGTGGATGTTACATATGGTATTAGAGTTACTAGGTTCAGCACTAGGGCTTATGAGACCACTATGCTTGCTTGTAGTCAACATTATGCGGTTAGCTAATGTTTGAAAATTTTTGTGCCAGGATGGTACATTTTAAAAAGACAACAAGAAAGTTTGTTAACTCGAGTCAACGTTTCCTTAAAGCAAAAAGAGAATGTGATGCGATTATTAAAACCTTTGAGGGAACCAATTATGAGAGTGATATTTGGTTAAGTGATATGAAAACTCTAGTGACTGCCTTAACTCGAATCAAGTGAGTGAGAAAGGAGTACTTGAAAAGGGTTAAAGATGAGGAAATAACTATGGTTAGGCAAGATCCTCGCATACCCTCAACTATTGAGATTATAGAAGTTAGGTTCGATAGTGAGTCAGAGGGTTATAAACCTCGAGATTGTGTATCTAAAAATGAGTCTGAGGGATATACTCCTCTTGATCATGACTTTTGAAGTCATTTCTTGTAAAAGGAAGGAAACCCTTTACTTTTGAAGGGAAATAAATAAATAAAAAGAGTTGTTTTTGTGCCAAACTATTGTTCAAATTGAGTATTATGATTAGATTTAATGGGTTAAATTATAATCTTGAACTAATGGACAACTCAATATTCTCAGGTGTGAGAAATCGATAAACATGGTGCGGACAAGAACTAACCAAGGAGAAAGTGAATAGGAAAACCACCTGCCAAATAATAAGCTGGATCAAATCATAACCATGCTGGAGGAAACCAAGAAAAGATTGGGTGATTTGGAAAAGAAGGTGGATGATAAAGGGAATACTGATGGAAGAGGTGAAAACTCTCATGGTGAAAGTGGAGAAAATCATGAAGATCAAAGCAAGAGTACCTAACCTCATAAAGAGGCAAGGGATAGACTGACCTTGGAGCTCTCAAAGGATATGAAGAAGGTTGTTCCAAAAAAATTTGATGGGATAGAAACTGAAGATGCTACAGAAGCTTGGTTAACAGAGATGGAAAAGTACTTTGAGATAAGAAATTACTTGGAGGTGACCAAGGTAGTATGGGGAGCATTCCAACTAGTAGGAGAAGCATCCACTTGGTGGATGAATTAAAAAATGGAATTGAATTTTAGCTCTCTAAGGGTAACTTGGCATGAGTTTATGGAACTCTTTTGCAAGAGATGGTTACCACAACTCTATTTTGATCATAAACTAACTGATTTTCAGAACCTTCAACAAGGAGATATGACAGTGGTTGAATATGGAGAAAAATTAGCTCGACTCTTGAAATATGTTCCACAGTATCAAAAGGATGAGAGATTCAGGATTAGAAAATTCATCATGGGCTTAAATGCTCAAATTGGTGGTGAAGTTGATGTACATGGTCCCACAACAATGGATCAAGTGTACGAGAAGGTGATCAAGCAAGAGCAAAAGTTGAAATCCATCTCAGCTTATCGTGATAGAAGCTGCAAAAGGTTTAATGGAAATCCTAACAATCAACCCTATAAGAAAAGATATGAAAAGAGTTACGATAATAAGAGAAAAGATAAAGGACCTCAGAAGAGCAAAGGTGGATCTAGCAATGTGAAGAAGAATGACAACTACAAAAGAAATGAGGATAACAATGGGAAGACTTCAGATAAGAAAGGACCCATTGGAGGATGCTTTACTTGTGGGGGCGACCACTATGCAAACTGTTGCCCTAACAAGAATCAAAATGGAAAACAAAGAGGTACTGCACTACCTACTCAACAAGAAGCATTCCAACAAAGGATTCATGGATCTATTGACAATTGTCAAGTAGAGTATCAAATCACACCCATTGAGATGATAGGTATTTTGTTTGGAGTCCCTATATCTATTTTGATTGATACAGGAGCCACAGAAAACTTTATTTCTCCTAGAATTTTGAATAAATTTTCTAGAAAAGTTGGTTACATGTCTAAACCATGGTCAGTAGAATATGCTAACCAATCTAAGGCTCAGGTAGAACAATGTTTGTTTGAAGCCAAAGTTGACCTTCCTAGTTTCTCAATCGAAGTAAATATGTATGTAGCTCCCTTGGTTCCTATGATGTGATCCTAGGAATGAATTGGTTATGGAAACATAGAGCTAAGGTTGACTATTTCTCAAAAATAGTGGAATGCTTAGATGATTTGGGAAATCTGACCCAATTCTAAGGGATTCAAAGAGAAGTTAAAATTAGAACTATCTCTGCCAAGCAATTAAAAAGGGCTAGAAGGAAAGGTTGTCAGCTATTCGTAGTCAAAATGGAACAAGTGGAGGAAGGGGTAGAAAACCCTAGTTTATCTTTTGGGGAAAAGTATCCTTTTCTTTGGGAATTTCAGGATGTGTTTCCAGAAGAACTTCCAGGATTGCCTCCCAAAAGGGTTTTTGATTTTGCTATTGACATTAAACCAGGATCTGAGCCAATATCAAACGCACCCTACCATATGACAACAACAGAGTTAATGGAATTGAAAGCACAATTACAAGAATTGTTGGCAAAAGGTTTAATTAGACCCAGTGTTTCACCTTGGGGTCCTCCGATTATTTTTGTTAAGAATGATGGAACTCTTCGTTTGTGTATAGACTATCGTATGCTTAATAAAGCAATGATAAAGAACAAATACCCTTTGCCACATATTGATGATCTTTTTAATCAAATGCGTGAAGCTGCTGTGTTTTCAAAAATTGATTTGCGATCTGAATATCATCAGTTAAGACTGAAAGATGAAGATATTCATAAGACAACATTTAGAACTAGATATGGACATTATGAGTTCAAAGTGTTAACATTTGGTTTGACAAATGCACGTACTACATTCATGAATTTCATGAATAGTATATTTAGAGATTATTTGGATAAGTTTGTTTTAGTCTTTCTGGATGATATACTCATTTATTCTAAGAATGAGGAAGAACATCAACGACACCTGCAAATAGTTTTGCAAAGGTTAAGAGAACATAAGTTATATGGGAAATTATCTAAGTGCACATTCTTTTAGAAGGAGATTCAATACCTAGGTCATATTATATCAGCTAATGGAATATCTGTTGATCCTGCAAAAAATCATAGCTATTCTAGATTGGCCTATACTAACAAATGTGCATGAGGTGCGTAGTTTCATGGGCCTGACAAGCTATTATAGAAAGTTTGTTCTAAATTTTTCCAGCATTGCTAGTCCAATCACTTCCTTGCATAGGAAAAGAAAGAGGTTTGAATGGACAGACAAATGTCAGGAAGCATTTGATCTCTTAAAGGAAAAGTTAACTACAACTCCAATCTTGAAAGTTCCTGACCCCGAAGGACAATTTGAGGTAATTACAAATGCCTCGGGAGAAGGATTAGGAGGAGTGCTTATGCAAGAGGGAAGAGTCATTACATATGAGTCAAGGAAATTGAAATCTTATGAGAAAAATTATGCACCACATGATCTGGAATTGGCAACAGTAACTCATGCCTTACAAATGTGGAGATATTATCTATTGGGAAAGACTTTTGTACTTAAATCAGACCATCAAAGTCTTAAATATATTTTCTCACAACTGCATTTGAATGCTTGACAAAGGAGATGGTTAGAATTGATATCTGACTATGACTTTGAGATAAACTGCATCAAAGGAAAAGAGAATAGAGTAGTGGATGCTTTGAGTCGTAGAAGACATATAGCTTCTATTATTTATTCATGGAAACTTCAAGGATTTGGTAATGTAAAATTTGTCTGGTGATGAGTTTTATGAGCAGGTTAAGCAGGCTCTAAAAGATAATCCTAAAGATCCAATGTATGGTGTTTTTTTTGTTTGAGTCAAATGGACTATTGAGGTATAAAGATAGAATTTATGTTCCTGATTCAGCTGGATTAAGGGATCTAGTATGGAAAGAAGTTCATACTGCACCGTATTCAGGACATCTAGGAGTGACCAAACTTCTAGTGGATGTTAAACCTCTTTATTTCTGGAAAGGAATGAAGAATGATGCTGCAAGATTTGTAGCAAGTTGTTTAGAATGTCAAAGGGTAAAAGCAGAGCATCATCACCCTGCAAGATTGTTGTATGCACATGACATGCCAGAGTGGAGATGGCAAGTTATTAGCATGGACTTTGTTCAAGGACTTCCTATGTTAAGGAATAGACATGATGCCATTTTGGTGGTCGTTGATAAACTCACAAAGGTAGCACATTTCATACCAGGGAATTTGACAGATGGAGCACTTGTGTTAGCTCATAAATCTGTGTAAGAAGTGTTTAGATTGAATGGCTTCCCTCAAAAGATTATCTCGGATAGAGATGCACGTGTAATGTCAAGGTTTTGGCAAACTTTATTTTCTGCACTAGGAACTAAACTTAATGTAAGTATAGCTTACCATCCTGAAACTGATGGGCAAACTGAGAGAGTTAACCAAGTCTTGGAAGATTTTTTGCATATGTATTGCATGGATCAGCAATATAAGTGGGAAGAATACTTACCACTTGTGGAATTTGCTTACAACAATTCCTATCATTTCGCTATTAAGATGGTGCCATTTGAAGCATTGTATGGAGGAAGATGTCAAACTCCTATAAGCTAGGATAAGAT
The DNA here is from genome assembly GCA_027924645.1 of Cunninghamia lanceolata. Taxonomy (NCBI): domain Eukaryota; kingdom Viridiplantae; phylum Streptophyta; class Pinopsida; order Cupressales; family Cupressaceae; genus Cunninghamia; species Cunninghamia lanceolata. The sequence goes on along the minus strand of BSBN01001418.1, from coordinate 1,737,094 downwards.
AGAGGATAGGATTAGCATCAGACTAGAAATGTTAGCTGAAATGGAAGAGAAAGTTAAGCTAATCAGAAAAAGATTGGCATAATCCAATGATAGGCAAAAAAGCTATGCGGATGCAAAACGTGTTCCAAGGCAATTTTCTGTTGGAGAAAAAGTTCTTTTGAGAGTTAAACCTCAGAAGAGTTCTATTAAGTTTGGGAAGTCTTCTAAGCTGGCCCCTCAATATGTGGGACCCTTTGAAGTGCTTGAAGTAGTCAATCTGGTTGCCTATAGAGTTGCTCTACCACCAGCCTTATCTAGAATGCACAATGTATTTCATGTGTCTTACTTCAAGAAATATATTGTAGGTAATAATCATATTTTGAATTGGAATTCTTTATAGATGCAAGACCCAGGGGTGGTCATGATTGAGCCACTCAAGGTGTTAGAAATGCACAAGCTCCACTTGTGAAACAGAGGTCTTGCAATGCAAGGTCCAATGGGACCAGTATGCTGAGGAAAATGCTGCATGGGAGGATTACTGTGAATTTTACCAAAAAATTCATCATTTATTTAATAATGTTACCAGTTGAAAATAATGAACTTTCTTTTTAGTTACTTTTTAATACCTTATATCATCGAGGACGATGAATCTGTAGGGGAAGGATATGTTACATCCCCAATTTTTGTCTTGCTATACTTTTACTTTTTACTTGGACATAAGTAAATTTGTTAAGATGTTTAGATTAATGACAAGGGAAAAACATGGTTTGTATTGAATGTCATTTATTGAAATCATGGGAATGATTATGTTTTATCGATTTAATATTTGTATTATGAGATTTGATTTATTAGTTGAATTAATTGAATAATGATGCACTGATCACATATTGTTTGGTGACAAGTGAAACAGGATTTCAAGTTATCAGATGACTCTCGAAGAAAGAGAGAGAATCTTTCCAGGAGAGAGATATAGACCTCAGGTTACGAGTGGTTTATTTGCCAAATTGAGTTATAAGTGTATAACGAAAATGTGAACCAATGTGTCATAAGAGGTAAGCTTTGTCTTGTCAGTTTACTTCTGAACTTAATCGACAAGTAGTCGATATTGTTTTCAAATCTTTCTAAGTCGTATTAAGTCGTTAATAATGTTAATGACGTCGTTTGAGTTTGATTTATGACTATTTACGTTTAATGTAAATATTATGACGTTATTGTCATAAAATTGTTGTCATATTATTATTAAGTTACTTGACATATTATAAACGATTCTTAACATTAAGATGATATAGTCAAGATAAGAATACGTAAATTATGTCGACGGATTATGATGGGGAGACAAGCTCAACCCAATCACAATAACCATAATCCTTTGTTTAATAATATCTTTTTATTGAATAAACTATATCTATCTAATGTATAGGCGATGTTATGGGAATTATAATTGATGTAATCAATATGTAGATGCCTTAACATCAAATGAGGATAATACCTCATGATGAGTCGATGGTTTAATGTTTGAGTAAGCCGAAGGCTTATTTGTAGGAGAGTCTTCAATAGTGTTAGTGGTAGATCGAACCACTCATTGTGCAGCATTTAAAGATTAGTTGTGTTTAAGTGATGTGTCGGTCTTATCTTAGAAAGAGGACTGTGGTTTTAAACCGCCACAATCGACAAGTCGTGGAGCTGATATCTCCCATCGACATGTGGGATTTACGCTTAAATATTGGTCTTCAATTTTGATTTAACCGCTGTGGACTGTTAAGATTTGATTATAAGTTTGTAACTGAATGTAGAGGAGGTGGGAATGAGGCGACTCTGTAGGAGTCATGCCTCCATCATTATGACTAACGACTCATATGAGTTAATGTTATTTTATATTAAGGAGGTTAAAAACTGGTAGAAGACACACATGTGAGATTAAAAAAAGGAGATACATAATAGAATATAGTAGTTGTGACAGTAGCTGATTACATAGTCTAGTGGGATCGACCTTGTGGATTATTCACACATCTCAATAAGCTCAAGATTGTATACTTCCAGGTATTCCTCAGTTCATGTGTTATTAAAACCTTGAGGAAATCGATTAGTTCATCTAAGACTATACATCGTAGTATTATAGGCGATTGTATGAGTTCACCGATAAGGATTAACCTTCTGAATTTATGATGTGGTAGTTGAAAACTAATAAGTATCAACTTAGGAAAGTTTAGTTAACATTTAAGTAAACTATTTTGAGCTATTTTCCTGTAGTCGATGAAGACAATGAATGATATTTACATGGTTGATATTTGGTCATGCCAGTGAGTATACTGTTATAGTAGACTAAATCGACCATATTCTTAGTGATTTTTAAACTGATGATCATACCCAATCAGAGAATGAAAGATAAATGAATATCTTAGAAGGAGAATGTCATAAGTTGTCATTAGCTTGAATAGATAGTCTTCTTATTGAATTAAGTTGGAAGTAAGCCAATATAGAGATTGAGAATAAACATATGATAGATTCTCGAATGGAAGAACCATGTTTCCATACTTTCATTTTGAACCATAAAGTAATGAGGTTATAATGATTTAACATATTGTCTTGTATAGGATATACATATATGCATAGCGGATAATGTTATTTAACCAAGAGTACTAGATTTAAAAGAATCATTAGTAACCTTTGTATCATATCAATGGTAGTAACAAGAGATATTATGGAAGATGGAATAAAGTTATTATGAGAGTCCCATTTAAGACTAATTGTCTTTATTATACATATGGTATACCCAATTCAATGGAGTAGGTTAAGTATACTAGAGAATGACCTTGTAGGGATATTTATACTTAGGATATGTTTAGTTTATAAACATTATCAAAGTTATTCTATGTTCCTTTGTATAGGAGACATTATTATTTGAGAACTATAACTTATTCTTAAACTTGGTTAAAGTTAAACAAGAGTTATTTGCGAATCTAGAACTCCTAGATATAAGATATTGTTATATTGTTATATCATATTAACAAGGGATATTAGGGTAACCCTAGAGTCGATTACCAACCAATTGAATGGTATGTCATATAGACTTACTCAAGTTAAAATGTATTATTATTGTGACTCATAGATTAAACTATTGCATGAATAGGGTTGGTAAGAGATTTAAATTGCAAGAATATGATAGTATCCAAGTCGAGTAGGGGTGGGTGAACACAACGACTACATTCATTATGAACAATCTTGATATTAAAATTTTTGGCCAAAGTAATGCATTTGTTTTCTGCATGCATTGTCGATTCACTGTATTCGGATTACTCATCCTATCAGAAATCATACATAGCTAGAGGGTATCTAGGGTTGTATGGTTGATAGAGTTGAGTAGAATACAACACTATGTACTTGGAAAGGCAAATTACCACTGGTCACCTAAGGTCTATATTCCTCATGAAGGGAAGGGCCACTTCCTATGTGGAAGATGTGTGGGAGACCGCCGGTCTGTGGATGGAGGTAAATCACTGGAAAGATTCTCTTTCTCCATGCAAGAAAACATGCCAGGACTTGTGATAAAGATGTTAGATATTCAGATGCAGTATTTATTCCAAATTTGCATATGTAATGGTTTTACATTTGTAAACATTGTAAATGAAAAGACAATATGGGTTTATTGTATTTTGTAAAAGAAATCTTGTAATTGCAGTTACTTGATTATTTGTTGAATAAAAGAAAAAAAATTTCTATCTCATTTTTACCTTGTTGAATTACTCTATGGTAAATTTCCTATTTTTACTATGTTTTTAGAACATGGATGTTACACAGGGGGTTTCACTATCACATGGTCTTTCCATATTTTTCACCATAGTAGGGGGGTCAACTCTTTTCCTTTTGATATCACGCTTGGAATCACTAACTATGACCCTCTCCTTAACTAGTGAGTCACTTTCTATTCTCCTCTGAGTCTGATTCATACCTAGAATTAAAAGTAGTTTTTTGTTCTAGTTTCTTACATCCTTGTCATCCAATATCTCCAAGGTGGAATAAGATTAATCCACCACTTTCTTGTTTTTATTAGCCTTTTTGTGAATAGGTCAAACAATAGTGGGATTCACCTGCCTAGCATGTTTAACTAACAATAAGATTAACCCTTGGTGCAGGGGAACTACAATAGGGGCTTTCTTGCAATCCTTCATAAACAATTCTAAGGAAGACAATAGGTAGAAAGGAAAAGAAACTAGTTTCTTTCTCCTAAAGTGATTCAATAGGACAAAGTGGTAGGAATAAACATATTTGAAATGTCCCTTTAGGGTGATGTACCTCATAATACAAAGGGCAATTTCATCCCATGGCAGTTTGAGGGTGCTCCTGGCATACCCTGAATGTAATTTAACTGGATCTTTGTACTTATTGAGGAAGGTGGACATCACCTCCTCCCCCACATGGCTATCCTTGAATATTTTTGCCCCATCCATGGGGAGGCCAGTGGATTGCAAAATAAAACCCTTTAAGAACACAAAATCTAGTCCTTGCATAGTCACTTTCCTATTGTCCCAGCCCTTGAAAAACTCCATAGTTAGGGAGGAATCATGTTCCCTCAATCTATACATAAAGGAGGTGAAGCAACCTCTCTTCAATATCTTCTAGACCCTAGTATTCTTCTTCCATATACTGCAGTTGATGGGTTTGACCCTATTCCTATCTCCCCCCATTCAAACTAGATCTCTTTTAAAATTTAAAATGTCCCTCTTAGTCTGAATTGTGAGTGAGCCCCACCAAATCTTGATGATGTTTTTAGAGAAAGAAGCCAAAACTAAAACTCTGAAGAACATACTATAAGCCTTATCCTTTCTCTTACCATCATTAACTTTGATATGCTTTTCCATCATTAAGCCACAATACACCTCATGCTAACATTGTCCTTCAAGTAACCATTAGGTATGAATGGTTCTGCCCTCACAAGCTCATTAAAAGGAATGAGTATTAACATCATTTAAACAAAGTGTCATAATTTCCATAGGAAAATAATTGATCGACCAAAAAAAGGCCGCTTGACAATGAATTTCCATATTTGCTAGGTAGTTAGCCACCCAATTAGCTTCCTTATAAACATGCCTAATCTTCACATTTTCCATCTTATTTATGATGTCTGTGGAATCATTTATAAGACTCTGAATGGTCTAGCTTGGACTTATTTTCGTAATCATGCAATTTATTATATTCATAGAGTCACCTTTCAACTACATATTCTACACCGTAGCTTGTTGTGGCATTTCGAGGGAATTACATGTGGTAGAAACTTCCACAAAATGATTAGTTTAGAACCCTAGGTTGATTTCACAAGCTGCCACCAGGTTGCCCCTAGCATCTCTAAGGACCCAACCCCCCAGCTAGTCCCAGATTCCCTTTAGCTACTCCATCAAAGTTTAATTTAAACCAATTTGGTTGGGGAGGGGACCAAGAAATGATTTATCTATGAAAAACACTCCCTTTCAAAGCAACAAAGATGTCAAAATTGAGCTTCCAAGCATTTGCAACTTCCATATCCATTTTTGACACCATAACTATAGAAGATGAGGCTATTTTGGAACTAATGGCATCATGAAGTTCTCCTCAATAGCAGAACAAATTTTGAAAAATACTCTTCCAATCAGGGATTTTTATCTTTGAAGATTTAGTTATTTCTTTCTTTCCATAAGCCCCATCTAACATGAGGTAGGACAAGATCGCATAAAAAAATTAAGGATTAGAAAAGGGGGTTTTCCATTGACCAATTAGGCTCTGAATATCCCTAGGAAGATCCCAATGAAGATTAAACATGGAGAGAATCATACCCTAGATTTCCCAAGAGAAAGAACATTCCACTAGCAAATGAGTAGTTGTTTCTTCTAGAATTTCACACAAGCAACACCTATTAGGCACTGGAAAGCCCATTTTCCTCAAGTTATCAATAGTTGGAATCATGTTTTGGGCCAACAACCAAAAGAAAATGTTGATCTTTGGGATCAAGTGGGGCTCTCAAAAGTTCACCCAAAAGGTGGTTGAGCTTTGATCCACTACTATAGAGAAGCCTGAGGCCACAAAACAAATTCATGAAGGAGAGGCCATCCAAATCAACTCATCTCTTTTTGGACACTGAGGGATATGGAAAGAATTTACCATAGATTCTACTGAGTTAGGGCGTACTTATACACATTTAAGATCACAACCAATTTATTCTGGGTCCTAAACCCATTCACCACCTAAGTATAGTCAACCACTTTGAGACCCACAGAAAATTTACAAAGATTCACTGAAGGAGTGCCTAGTCTAAGTCCCTTAGGGGGATGCCAAGAATCTAAACCTCACCACAAAAATTGATAGCAGATGCATCAGCCATTTTCTATCTCATACCTTTATTCATGATAAACTTGTTGCGCATCATACTCTTCCATATAGAGGAACCTTAAGGCAACTCATTGCTTGAGAGCATATTCCCATTGTTTCCCTACAAATACTTTTTATACATGATAAATGTCCATTCCTTTTCCTCACTAATAAGTCTCCAAGTGATTTTGGCATTCAAGGAAAGATTAAAATCTCTAATTCTTCTTAGACCTAAACCTCCTTTCCTTTTAGGTTTGCAAACCAAGTACCGGGTGAGCGATGAAAGGTGTTTCCTTTGTTTAATTCCTAATCACAAAAACCTCTTTTGAATTTTCTCAAATTTCTCTACAAATTTTCTTAGCATTCACAACAAACTCTTGCAATACACATGGATATTTTGCAGCGAGGCTTTAATTAACTAGAGCTTGCCAGCTTGACTAAGAAGTGAACCTTTCCACCCAACAAGTTTACTTTGGATGCAGTCCAGAATTTTGCTCCAAAATCCATCAGGGATAGCACCCACAAATAGAGGTAGGATAAAATACAATGATGGAAGAGACCTAACTTGATAGACCAACAAAGAGGCAATCTTTTGCTATCTAGCCAAAGGAGTGTTAAGGAAAAAAATAGTGCTTTTAGTGAGGCTAATTTTCTTGCTTGAACCATTCTAATAGATAGAAAGAATTTGCTTGAGTTATCTTGCCTCCACCATCGAAGCTTCTCCAATAATAATAGTATCATCAACAAATTGTTAATGAGACACAGGGTTACAAGATGAAGTAGGTTTAACTCCTTTGAGTCTTCCAAGAGAGACCAAATTTTGGGTGCTTCTACCCAAGGATTCCGCCATGACAATAAAGAGGAAGGGTGAAATAGGGTCCCCTTGAGAAATGCCTTTCGAACGTCTAAAGAAGCCAAAAGGAATTCCATTGACAATAATTGAGAACTTCATAGTGGAGATGCATTCCATGATGAGGTTCCATAATTTATCCTTGAAGCAAAAATAAGCCAAGATTATATTGAGGAAGTCCCATTAGACATGATCATAAGCTTTTATCAAGTCAAGTTTTAGGATGAAACCTACCCTTTTTGTTGAGCTCCAATGAATGAATAACTTCATGGATAGAGATGATAGAATCTAGGATCTATCTCCCATGGACAAACCCACTATGTTGAGAGGAGGTCAACCTGGGAAGAGTAAGCTGCAATCTCAAGGCTATGATTTTGGAAAAAATCTTATAGACCAAAGTGTAGAGACTAATGGGTCTAGAAGATATAAAAAAATAACTCTCACTTTCGTAGGAATATGGACTAGGAAGGTGGAGTTCATCTCTTTAAGAATCTTTCCCTTCCTGAATTTTTTTATAGTGGCCTCCATAAGATCCTTTGCCATAATGTTCTAATAATTTAATAAAAAAAGAGATGAGGAAACCCATCAAGACCATGGGATTTTTTTCCTTCAAAGGAGAAGACAACCTATCTAAGTTCTTCCTCTGTCAAAGTATTGAGAAACTCCATGTTATCAGAGTCATCCACTATGGAGGGAATAAGCTCCAAAGTGTCCTACTGTAACTGAGAATCTAGAACACTATTCTCACCAAGGAGGCTACTAAAGAACTTTGCAAATTTCTCCCTAATAGTGTTTTCCTCTGAAAACTACACATTGTCCACCCTAATTTGTTTGATTATATTGGTTGCTTGATGCTTTAAGGTGCTTAAATGGAAGAATTTTGTGTTTCAGTCCCCCTCCTTAAGCCAAATGGCCCTGGATCTTTATCTCTAGTAATTTGTCTCTTTAGCTATCAAATTATGAAGGTCACAAAGGAGGAATTTCTTCACCATCATTTTCTCTTGATTCATGCCAGCTTCCTATATTTCTCTTTGCACCAAATAAAGTATGACTTTGATTTTAGATTTTTTCTGGAAGATATTACCAAAGGATTTTTGTTCCATTTTTTAATGTTTAATTTGACATTATTTAGTTTCTTGGCTAGTCTAAACATAGGTGTTCCTTTAACTGAGATTTCTACTAGTCAACAATTAATTCATCTAATTGGGGGTGTCGAGTCCACATCTTTTCAAAGTGGAAAGGAAAGATTTTTCTTTTCCTTAGCCTATCTGTAGTGAGCATGCTCAGGAATGGTTTGACCCTATTCAAACACAAAATAAAAGAGAATAACAATAAGAATTCAACAAATCAAGATAAATTAGGGCTAGATCAAGCCTTACCTAGATGAGAAAGGAGATCACCCTCTTATTAGACTAGGTAAAATCATCACGTTCTATGTCCAAGTTCATAAGAGCATTATGGTTAATTAAATTTGCCAGGTCCTCCCTACTGTTTGAGGGGGCTTGAGAGTTGACTTATCATTTTCTTTTAGCGGGGAGTTGAAGGCTCCCATAACCATCTAGTTAATGTCTGAGTGACCTCTTCTTAATGCCATAAGATACAGAAAAAGATTCTTTCTCACATTCCTAGAATTAGGAGAGTATATATTTGATATGATCCAAGAGAAGTTGTCTTTCTTATGATGAAAAAGCATAGCTACATGGTTAGGATCAACCATCAGAAGGGTGCCATCAATGAATAAGGGGGACTCTAGAGGCTTTCAATTCCTCTTGAAGCACTAGTAGTGTCAACCCCAACACCACAACTATCCTTAAAAATTCTATTCTTGATTTTACCCAATCTATCCATCATCATTTTTGGTTTCCTAAATAAACATCACATTTAGTTTGTTTTGTTTGGCCATATTAGCTATAAGGTCATGTTTGTGAAGGTTGTTCAACCCTCTAACATTCCATGAGAGGAATTTCATTTTCTCAATTTTGGGGTACCTTTATTGTCTAGGTCAATAAGAGTAGGTTCCAAGTTCGCATTTACCACATCCTTTTTTGCTTCTCACTCTCAATGTTTCTCAGAGGAAAGTCTACCCTTTCTCTTATGATCTGAACCACAATTAGCAATCTTTTTAGTCCTAGTCTACCTAGATGAGAGCTCTCTAAACTTCCTGTTGTCTTTGAATCCCATGAATAGGATTTGTCAGCTAGCTTTTTGTACTCCTTACATTCCCACAACAAGGGAGTTGCTAGTTTCACCAACTTTCATTTTTGGCTTGATTTCATTACCTATTTTTGACACCAAGGTGAATGCATCCTATATAGTACTAGTAGCATCTCCCTCATAGAGGAAGTCTATAGATGGTTCATCAGAACCAAACAAATCCCTTACCTCTGTTGATAACTGAAAGGGGGGGGGGTGAATCAGTTATCTTAATTATTTGACTTTCTTTTCTTCTTTAATAACTAGTGCAGTATCAAAACATAAAAGCATATATGAACATGAGAGCAGAAAGAAATCAACACACATAACACAAGGATTTTTACGTGGAAAACCCTTTTAAGGAAAAAACTACAGGGTGACTAACCCAAGATTGTATTCTCTATTAAAAGAATAGAAGTACAAAATGACACTTGCCAATTGGGGCTCACTGCTTGAGCACACTGCTCACAAGAGGCTCACTGCCTACAATAGTTTATAGAAATAAACCAGGTACTTGAACTGATGAGAAGCATCCACATATGCTAAGGTTTAGTTCCGGTTAGGCTCAATATACTGATCTACTGCACTTCATTCTTCCTCTGCCTTAGTGCTGCTGTTCTGTCACATACCAGACCTGTATTGCTACTTCCACACTGTTCTCTACTTTTCTTCGCACTTCATAACACACCACACACACTTTCACATCGAAAACCATCTGGTATATGTATCTGCACAAAGGATTTCAACATTAAATACTCAAGATTTTCCCAAACTCTAGTCTGTCGGCTGAATCCATGCATACTAAGAGATGCGTATCAAAAAGATAGTTATAGGAGTCATCAATCATGTCAGCCAACCATGAATGATCCCTCAAGAAACTTGATCACCATCAGTTTCTTATCTGGATGGAGGTCTGATGCTCTGCCGGTCAGTCTACTCTGCCAAACAGGAACCCAACACTTAGGTGCTCATATCTTTTCACTCTTTCATCACCGAAGGCTCAATCTCTGGAATGTAGCAATCATGGTACTCCTCTTGACTTCCCCAAGTCTGCACTTTGCTGAGATACTTCCTCTGAGAGATCTGGACCTGACTGTCGGACCTTGCTGCATGCTCTGATCTTGCTTACCGGACCAAAATACTCTTCAATCTGACTTCCGGTATAGACATACTATGCTCTACGGATGTGTGGGAAGGAATTTGTTGCCATCAATGACAACACTCATGAAGCCACACAGTGTCTCTTGCCAACAATCTTCCCCTTTGGCATTGATGGCAACACTTAGTGAAAAATGACTGTGTTATAAAAAATTCCCCCTTTGATGTTGCTCTATCTTATGTACACTTGTACCAGAGCTCCCCCTTAGCTGGATTCCATATTTTTCACTACTCCTCACTCCCCCTTTAACATCAATGGCAAAGGGTAGAATCCGCACACCAAAATTTCAAAAATTAGTCTATTCATAACCGCATAAGTATAAATACAAGTTCATACTTACATATACTTAAGTATATCTACAAAAGTTGTCTTCAACTGGACAAATTCTGTTACCCAACTCTGCTTCATCCTGTCCAAAATTGAGATGTGACCACTCAATAGGAATGCAAAAGCTTTTGCCCTCTTTAGATCTGTCAGATCACTGGTTCGGGCTGTGGTCTAAGCATCAGTTAGGGCCTCATGCATGGCCTCTAACTTAGGGATAATTATCCCTCTAAGTTCACCCATCCTACTTATTATATTCTTCCTTTCCTTTTCAAGTTTCTTTAGTTCATTTAGAATGGCAATAGTTTGACATTCTTGGTTTATTATGGATGTGGTGAGGGGATAAAAATTCTGAGATAAACTTGACAGTTTACCCTCTTGTTCTTTCACTTTCTTATCAATATCCTTTGTCACTTTAGACCAGGATAGACAAAATTTATATATTTCTCTGCCATCTTTAAGAGCATTTTCTAAGCTCTTTATCCCAATATCCATATTTCTCCTATCATTTGTTAGTAGCCCTTGTACTTCAGAGAATCTCTTTCCCAAAAACTCTTTCTGGACCTTTTCTTCTACTGACTTCTCTAAGGAATCAAAATGTGTGCTAACAATATTAACATGAGATTTCAGATTACCGGATGAAGAGGCCGAAAGATCCTTCTGAAAGGATGGCATGATCTTCTCCAACACACCGGATGCAACCTCTATCAGCTCACAGTCTTCCATGTGAGACTTCAGAAGCTTTTCTTTTTCCTTTGCTTGGGCAAAGGATGCTATCTTCATTGTCTGGACTAGGGAGAGGGAATCAAAATTGAATGGTCCTTGAAACAGCTCTGATTCATCTAATTCCATCATTTCTTTGGTCAAGAAATCTTTAACTGTTTCTGCAGTGTCTCTTGCCAGAGACAGAGTCTTCTTTCCTTCTGCAGCTTCAGAACTATCATATGGGGTTTTCTCTGTTTGATATTTTTCTCTTCCCTTGACCTCTTCTTCTTGACTAATTTTCTCATCTTTTCTTTCTTCTCCTTCAGTTCCGGAGTCAGCAGGGGGATCCGGAAGAGAGATATTTGCTTCTTCATGGACTTCCTCTTTCAAAATAGAGGAATCCAAGTCCTTAGTCCTCTCCTCACTTATCTCCTTTGGATCTTCTACATTTTTCTCAGTAGGGTCATCATCTATGTCCTCTATAATAGGGAGATTGAATCTTATGAAGGCATTTCGGAGGATGTCTTCAGTTTCTTTTGCCACTTTGTCAGTTTCTCCAAGCATAAGCTAGTTCATTCTTTCTTTGCTCTGGAACTCATCCTTGCAATCCTTGAAGATCATGTTCATTTGTTTTGGATTGATGGAAGGATAGAGTTGAATAGCTATCTGTTCCTAGATCTCCAGGTCCTTTGCCTTAGCATTGTTCTTTCTTATTTCAAGTTCCTTCTCTAGGATTTTGGGAATTAAGGAGATGATTTCAATGAATGCTTTGTTATAGATGTTTAGATACCTGACTGTAGCTTCTTGCAAGATCTTCTGATCAGCTTCACTATAATCATCATAAAATTTAGTCATTGGTTGCAGGTTCCCATCCACAGTGATTGATTTGATGACATCATCAATGGAGAGAGTAGGCTTTTCAACAAATTCTTCTGCCTCTTCTTCCTTGTTCTTGCCGGCAGATGATTCCACATAAGTTTTCTTTTTCTTTTTCATTTTCTTAATCTCCTCATCTATCTCTGTCTCTTCATCATCCTTTTGACTTATATAGGATCTTGTAGCCTTGGTTTTTGTTCTCTTTTCTCCTTTTTCGGATGTCTTGGCTTCCAGTTTTGAGGCTTTTTGGCTCTTTGAGGTGGCAAGTGCAGAGCTTTTGGAGGATCTGGTCCAGGAGGGGACTTGCACCAGATTGCTTTCTGCTTCTTGTCTCTCTTTCTCAGCTCTTTCTAATTTCTCTCTATTTGCATTGACTGCTTCTTTAGAGATGCCAAATCTTTTGGCAACTTCCTCTACTTCTCTTCTCACTTTTCTTTTTATCTCTGGTTGTCTTAGCTCAACATGAATTTTCACACTTAGCTCTTGAAAGGTTCCAAACCTTTCTGCCTTAGGGTCCTTGGGTTGACTCAGCAGGTGTTGGATATGCAGCTCTAGAATTTTCTCATCAACCTCATACCCCATTGGCATAATCCAGACTATCCTTGGCTCCACTGCCTCCATTAGGCATTGATCAATGTCTACCATAAAGCACACTGTATCCTTGTATTTCTCAACCAATGATTGGGGGATTCTTTCTCTGGCCTGCATCATACTTTGAAAGTTCTTGAAGTATCCCTAGAGTGCTGTACTTTGAGCCTTGGCATCACCAAGCCCATACATGTAATCTCTCATTTGTATGGCAACCGGTCTGTCATTTTGCCATACCCAACCACTAGATCCAGGGAGATCATTCATGTAGTAAAAGAAGAGACATACTATCAGGCCACCATATTTGAATGAGTTCTTTTTGTCCTTTTTGATCTTTTGCAAGTTTTCCAACAGTTGGCTCAGAAGAAGCTCACAAAGATCATAGTCAGCATCTTTCCTTAGCATTTCATATGCAGTATATATAGCAATTCCAGATATTGAATTCTCCCTGCTGGAGTGATAGATTTTGTAACCAATTGAGGCAAATTTGATATCCGGATCTATGATGTCTTCTACTGTCATTGCCCTCTTATCAAATTTTGATCCAGTAGCCTCACTTACAGTTTGGTTTTTAACTGATTTGAGAGTAGGCAACCCAACGGATGAGTGCAATCCGATTACCGCCCTAATGGCATCTTTTGTGATCTTAAATGGCTTCATCAACCACATGAAGTTGTCATGTATTCTGCTCAGAACATACCTGACCCATTCATATTCTGCAAAATAGGGGAAATGAATGCACTGTCCAAAATGCTTGTCCCGGATGGCCTTGTACTGAGGTTTGAGTTCAAATGATTCATCTATTAACTACTTGTGATAGATATCCATCAGCTTGGATTCCCCAAATTCCTTAATATTCGCATGAATGTATGCCCTAACATCTTCTACATGCAAAACCCCATGCGAAATGCTAGAAAAGGCCCCTAAAGGATCAACTTCTAGAGATTTGTAAGGGTGTTTCTTGAACTTAGGGCATGGTCTATCAGTGATTTTGACAACATTCAGATTAGCCATCTTTCAAAAGATTTAGAGAGAGATGTTCAAAAGCGAAAATACCTTTTTGCGCTTCTAGGGTTCACGAAATGAGCTGAAAAGATCGCCGATTGAATTGAATTCTGCGGTTAATCCTTGGGAGAGTTGAAGCAATCTTGTTGCAGAGCTCTTTCTTCCTTCTTCTTGAATGTAAATGTGCAAATGATGAACAAGAGAACCCCTTTTATTTTTGTGCAAACCCTATTTCCATTTTGCAATAAATGCACAACTTAAGTTATTCTGGTTGCCTTGTTCTCCTTGTCCAGAGAGATCTTTTCGGATCACTGAAATGTACTAAGAGTTATTCTTGGTGATTATTAACAATCTATCTACCTTTCTCCAATCATTCCATTTATCCGCAGATCGAGATATTTGAATTTTAAATCATATCAGATCTAACTGTGGGAATCCTGCTTTTACTAGATGACTATTAAACCAGATCAATCTTGGATGCTTAACCTCTTGAAAACTTCTTGCTTATATTCCATATCTTTACCAAGGCTTAGTTAGATATTTCTCTGAGAACCCTTTAATCCGCAACTTTCCATGTGCCAGTTTCAGGCACCAATTAACTGGCTGGGGGAATTTGTTTTCCTTTTTGACTCTCCTTGAGCCAGAGCTCATCTATTTAGTTTCTGGAAGAAATATTAGCACCAGATTCTGGTACAGATCCATTCCCAACATTTTCTGTACTTCTCTTTACCCAGATCTTGTTCATCTCCCTTTGAACTTCATCCGCATTCACTTTTCCTTTTCCTTTGTCTTGATTTTGATTATGATGCACCGAACCCCTTTTATCCTGATTCTTACTTCTGTAGAATTTAGGTATATGACCAGATCTATTGCAATTGTAGCAAACAACATTTCTTTGCATATTTGACTGATATCCTCTTGATTTGCATTGATTAGTCATATGTCCCATTCTATTGCATGCAAAGCATCTACCATTGAATGAATTGTTCATTTGCATATTTCTACATTCATGAGATTTGTGACCATACCTTTTGCAGTTAAAACACTGTCTGGAGAAGGATGAATTAGTCTGATTCATTCTTCTTCTACACTAATTTGCTTTATGACCGAAGTTATTGCAGTTGTAGTAGTATCCATTGAACGATGGATATCTTTGAGCATTTGGTTGCCTTACTGGAGGTCTTCTAGGCATGTTCCTTGGATTTCCTCATCCAGAGTTCTTTTGACCAGATCCAGAGCTTTCCCCTTTCTCATACCCCAAGCCTTGCTTGTCATCTACCCTCTTTTGGATTTCAAGAAGAACTTCAAGTTGAGCAGAGCTTATCTTGAATTTCTCTTTGTATTCATTTGTTGTTTGAAGATCCCTTTTAAGAGTGTCTATCTAATTCTCAAGTTGTTCTTCATTGTCTCTAGCTTCTTCAAGATCAGATTCTAGATGCCTGATTATTCTATCCATTTTGTGGCAGCCTTCTGATTTCTCCTTGAGAGATTGTTTTAGACTATCTTCACTTTTTCTTTTCTCTTCAATTTCTTGGGTGAATTTCATAACTCCTGATTCCATTTCATGTCTTACCATAATGACTTCTTTTGATAACTTCTCACATAACTTGGTTTTCTCATTCAGATCTTCATTAGTATCATTGGCTTCACTTTGACTTGCTAATTGTTGAAGTAGTTCCTTTCTCTTCTTCATTAAGATACTTAGTTTTTCTTTGAGTTCATTTATAAAATCATCAGCTTGTTTGAGTCTTTCCCTCAAGTTATTAACTTCATAGTGAGATTGATCAAGATCATCTAAGGCAGACTGAAGTTGTTCTCTCATACCATACATATCCATTGAGATTCTCAGATCTTCCTCAAGCTATTAGGCTCTGTTAGGAGGAACTTAGCTTTAATACCAATTGTTGATAACTGAGAGGGGGGTGAATCAGTTATCTTAATTATTTGACTTTCTTTTCTTCTTTAATAACTAGTGCAGTATCAAAACATAAAAGCATATATGAACATGAGAGCAGAAATAAATCAACACACATAACACAAGAATTTTTACGTGGAAAACCCTGTTAAGCGAAAAACCATGGGGTGACTAACCCAAGATTGTATTCTCTGTTAAAAGAATAGAAGTACAAAATGACACTTGCCAATTGGGGCTCACCGCCCGAGCACACTGCTCACAAGAGGCTCACTGCCTACAATAGTTTATAGAAAGAAACCAGGTACTTGAACTGATGAGAAGCATCCACATATGTTGAGGTTTAGTTCCGGTTAGGCTCAATATACTGATCTACTGCACTTCATTCTTCCTTTGCCTTAGTGCTATTGTTCTGTCACATATCAGACCTATATTGCTACTTCCACACTATTCTCTGCTTTTCTTCGCACTTCATAACACACCACACACACTTTCACATCGAAAACCATCTAGTATATATATCCGCACAAAGGATTTCAACATCTTTCTAGTCGGCATCCGAACTACTCAAGATTTCCCAAACTCTAGTCTGCCGGCTGAATCCATGCATACTAAGATATGCATATCAAAAAGATAGTTATAGGAGTCATCAATCATGTTGGCCAACCATGAATGATCCCTCAAGAAACTTGATCACCATCAGTTTTTTATCCGGATGGAGGTCTGATGCTCTGCCGGCCAGTCTACTGTGCCAAACAAGAACCCAACACTTAGGTGCTCTTATCTTTTCACTCTTTCATCACCGAAGGCTCAATCTCTGGAATGTAGCAGTCATGGTACTCCTCTTGATTTCCCCAAGTCTCCACTTTGCTAAGATACTTCCTCTGAGAGATCCGGATCTGACTGTCGGACCTTGCTGCATGCTCTGTTCTTGCTTACTAGACCAAAATACTCTTCAATCTGACTTCTGGTATAGATATACTATGCTCTGCGGATGTGTGGGAAGGAATTTGTTGCCATCAATGACAACACTCATGAAGCCACACAGTGTCTCTTGCCAACAACCTCCCCTTCATGCTGCACACATTCAATTTGAATTGGGCCAACAGAAGAAGGGAGTACACTCCTGTCACCCTCTAAGGTAGGGCTAGTTTCAACATTCAGGTCAGCATTCAAACACCCCACTTCCTCCTCACAGCTTACATCCTCCAATAGAATGGAGGGAACCTGCATCCATTTTAAATCCAATGAGAAACCTTCCAGGGATCCCTTAATAGTGGGGAGGATAGAACTTGTAGACAAGGGATTCTTGAGTTCCCCTTTCAGGATGGTTTCTATATATGTCTCATGCTTCTCCCTATCCTTAACATTCCACTTGACTGGATTAGAGTTTTACCTTTGCATGTTCTTCCAAAGGCCTTGTTTAGAGGACATTATTTCATCCAATGACCTAGCTTCTTACATTTGTGGCACCCCATAGGAGACTTTTCAAACTCCAAAGGCTATTTCTAAATACCCATCTTCAAAGAGATAGAAGTCTATTAAGGGAGGGTAGTAGAAGCATCTACACAGACACAAATTCTTGCAAACACCATTATTTTTCTTGTTTTGGTCATGTTATCAATTTCCAAGAGCTAGCCAAAGGTGCTTGCAATACCATTAAACACCTCCTCCTCCCATAATTCCATGAGAAGTCCTGGTAGCCTAATCCAAACAGGAACTACATTACATGATTCTTTTTCTAGGTCAAAGGCAAGGTACCATTTCCTAAGGACTAGGTTTTCTTTGCCTAATAACCAAGGTCTTCCTGCAAGCACATAATTGAGATCCTCTTCACAAGAGAAAGAGAAGGAGAAGAATCCTTTGGCCATAGAGACCACATCCATTTGCCTTTAATTTTCCACTATTTTTCACCCAAGTTCTCATCGAGTCCACATTAGATTGAGGAATAATGGATTTTCTAATTAAGGAGGATTCCATCTTCAAAATGCCTTTGTCAAAAATAGAATTGGGAACTTGAATGCATAACTCACCTTGGGACAATCTTGAAATAAGGGCGACTGGTGGATTTGAATAGTCTCCTTTCTCCTTGCATTGAAATGATTGATTTTTGAAAAATGACATCTAGGATCACTCCATTGAAACCCCAACAAAAAGAACATGAGGATACTCGTGTGGCCCTAAACAAGAGACTACATTGGGAGCCTCATAAACAACCTCAAAAACCAAGCCTGCAAAAGTCTTGATGAGTGGCAGGTAGCACTCATTTAAACATACCTTTTTACTCCCTTTTTCCCATTTTCATGCACTACCTATCCTTATAGAAGCTATAAAGTCTTGTTTAATTATGTTAATAAAAGATGAAATGTTGAAGTCAATGTTAATTAATAAACATTTTTCTTTATAGGGATAATTTTCTCTTAATTTATTGTTTATATTTATTCTCTCCATTTGCATGTCTAATTCACGTTAATGGACCTCACTTAGTTTTTCTAAAATACTCAAACTAACTCCTAGATTTTCTACATAACTTACACATGCCCAATTTAAATTCAAGTTCCACATTTACTTTTCATTATAACAATTCTCATTCTTTTACAAGAATTAATAAATTTAGTAACCATTTACACTGATCCTTTTTTAACATATAATTATTTTTATTATTTTATCTTATTATTATCATTATTTTATTTATTTTCAAATAGAACTTACACATTTATTCACATAACTTAATAATTTATTTATTTTAATTTAAACTATAAAATATAATTTAATTTAATATTTCTTTTACTATTATTATTAAAATTATCATTATTTTAATGGCTTGCTCATTATCAAACAACCTTTTAATTGACTTAATTTATTCTTAATTATACTATCTAATTCAAATTAAATCTTTCTTCTTATAAGATAAATACTATTTAAATTAACTCATCGTTTTTCTAATCTAATCCTAGTTATGATAAAATTAAATAGACAAAATTAAGGATCTAAGAAGAAAGGTTATGACATATGTCTCTAGAAGATGTCACATCTTAGAGAGATGATACCTACAAAAGTAGAGACCTACCTAAACAAGATTATGTGACATGTTATATGCATGATAAAACTAGGATAATTAATTAAATATGAATAAATATAATGCATTCTAATAAAAACCCATTTCTAGCCTCAAATTTCACATTTTGTAGGTGTTTCTATTCTATTTCTAGTTTCTTTTCTATAATCTAATTTCATTTCAAATTCTAATTTGTACTTCTTGTTATAAATAAAACTAGAGTTTTTTCATATCTAAAAATTATTAGCAATCTATTGTATTTTTATAGTAAATATCTTTTTATAAAAAAAAAAGGATATTTTTCCTAAATAAACACGCTTAGGAGAATATACTCGCTCACATTTTAACTTTCAATATGTAAATCACTATTAATAGTAACCATGCACATATAATCAATACAATAACCATGCTCATACAATGACTACAATTAATACTCATATGCATACAATAGCTACAACTAACACCCATACACATATAACCAATACAATAAACATGCATATACAACCACTACAATTAACACCCATGTATATAACCAATATAACAACTATGTGCATACAACCGCTTCAAACAATATATGAATCTTTAACACAAGTTATTCTTTTTAATAAAAGAATCAAAACCTAGAACACAATCACCTAATAATAATAGGTGATCATAAGTAATATATTTATATTTAAAAAATATATCTCGTGCTTTTTGCGTTTTGTATAATTTTTGTCTAGTTTTTTTTCAATTGTTTTCAATTTCTTTTTTGGTTTTTATTTTTTATTTTTTATTTTTAAATTTTTCTCCACCTTTTTCCTTTCAATCGTTTCCAATTTCTTTTTTGGTTTTTATTTTTTTACTATATATTTACACGGAAAATGAGTGCTCTCATCTCCACTCGGTTGTGATTGTAAATAATTATCATGTGTGTGACTTTCAAAAACTGCAAGGTAAGAGTCTAAATATGAATGTCATTGAAAAAATTGATTTAAATATTTAAAAAAGACAACATTTTAATTTAAATAATTTAGAAGTAAAGTTGATGTTTGTAATTTGACCAATATACCTGTTTTTCTTTCTATGGCAGTAAATCCTTCCTTTATATCTTTTTTTTAATCATATCAAGTTTCTTAAATATTAGAAAAGTTAGGGAAGAAAGGCCAAATGTACAAAATTAATGTAATGAAAAGCAAAATGGGTAATGGGGGAGAAGACCTAGTAGTTGTGCACCTTAACTTTGTGCCACTCAAAATCATATGTAGTGATGTCAAATTGCTCTCAATTTTTTATAGTAGCTTACTTAGCAAGCTCACTACTTAAACCTAAGGTTTCAAGTCCATGTCATCAAATATGATGCCTCAAATATGCCCATTCCTAAAAGGTGTTTAAAATAGGGATTTTTAGACCCCTAACCTATGATAGACAATTGCGACCCCTGGTCTTTTAAATTATTTGTACTAATAACTGGACATTTTCCCCTAATAATTATCCATACAAAGTATCAAATCATTTATTTAATCATATTTTAAAAAATCTCTAACACTTAATAATGTGTACACACAAATAATAAATTAAACAATTTAATACTATAGGATAAACTCTATGGACGCAATCAAATTATTTTAACAATGTAATGTTAAAATAAAACCCTTAGAAACCTAAGAAAAGTCTTCCCCAATCTTAAATAAAATTGCTTGCCCTAATTTTAAAATATAACCTTCGAATAACCCTAAAATTGCTTGTCCACTCCCATGGTGGCCATCAACCTACCCACCATGAGCCACATAAAAGAATTTTAGCAGCCCTCCTATGTTATATTTTCTCATTATAGTTAGTCTATGTAGAGTTTCAAATGCTTAGACATGGTGGGAATGTTGAACACAATGAAGTGTTGAGAGGGGGGTGAATCATCACACACTAAAACTTAAATAGATATTTGCAGATAAAAACTGAATAACTTAGAGAACAAAAAGTAAATCATGTAACACAAGAACACCAAAATTTTTATGTGGAAAACCCAAAACATGGAAAAACCACTTTTTTTTTCTCTGAAATCAGGAAAGACTGATGTTGGATGAGAAATTGAAGATAGTTACACTCAAAATTTGAAGATACAACAAAAACAAGAGTTGTAGTGCTCCGATCTAGTTTCTAAACTACTAGTTTTTTTTCAAAAATGGTTGAGATTAAGGGGTTAAAAAAGGGAGAGCACACAAATTGGTACTATTTTTTTCAAAAAAATATAACATAGCATCGGGTGTGCTCCCTCTAAAATGTTAACTTTTTTTAGTATTTCAAAAATCGTTTTGGTGAGAAATTAGCTAACACCATGTAGTTTATCCCTAACTTTTCTAATAATTGTTTGATGAATAATTAATTTTTTTTACTAATTTTCAAAGTGGTCACATCTTGAAAAACATAAATTGAGTGTGCTCCCCCCTAAACTTTTTGAAAACTAATCGAAAAATCAATTTTTTTTAATACGTGTAGAATGGAGTCTAGTTTCTTAAAATGTAATTTATTTGAAATTTTGATGAATGGTTAAAAAAATTAAAAATACCAGACACTGGTTTTTGACAAAAAATGATACACCAACAAAAAAAAATTAAAGATGAAATTCTTAACATACTCAAAACGT
The DNA here is from genome assembly GCA_027924645.1 of Cunninghamia lanceolata. Classification (NCBI taxonomy): domain Eukaryota; kingdom Viridiplantae; phylum Streptophyta; class Pinopsida; order Cupressales; family Cupressaceae; genus Cunninghamia; species Cunninghamia lanceolata. Next base: position 1,715,483 of record BSBN01001418.1, on the reverse strand, counting down.
GAAAAAATTAAATTGTTAGAAAGCTAACAAAGAGCTTAAGATTATGGTGGTATTCTTTTTTACTTTTCATTGAAAAAAGTGCAAACGTGATGGGGACCATGCTCCAGATGATGTGATTTTTCTTGCAATCTGGAAAAACATGTTTTTGGACATCCTAAACACAGTCTGAGCCTTTGGGTTGGAAGACCAAGGCAAAGGAAAATCCAAGCCAAAGGCTTGGAAATTGCCAAGGCATTCACATAACACGAGCAAGAGAGAGAGAAGGAGAGAGAGAGTTTCCATGCATGAAAGCAGATATTAAAGTTTTCATGCTTTTCTTTAAACAACAAGTAATGTGAGCGCGTTATAACGCGCTGGCGTTATATGTTGCATGGGACCAAAAAGCCAAAGTGGCAACTTTTTGGTCCCACAACTTGGTGCATTCACCCAGCTCATAATTTATTATGCTCATTGCAATAAGTATTACAACTTTGTTTTAGTGCTACAACCCAAGGAACCTACTACTCCCTGAATACAATTTTTAGGGTCACTCCCAAGGAAGCTACAACTCCTGTAGACTCACTGTCTTGATATAAGAATTACAAAGATAATGAATACATGAACTACTATATAGAAAACATCTGACTTATGTTGATATTGCAGTCCTTATTTTCTACTCAAATTCTACTTTCAAACTGACTTTACACACTTCATACTTTGCATACAAATCTGTTACTCTCATTCTTTTCACAAATGACTTTGATCTCCTATAGATACCCTCCGCAACACATCATAACATTGATTAGGTCGGTACCATGAAAATCTTTTAGATGAAATGTGTAACTCTTCAAAGGTTGGCTTCAATACATACGATATGTTAAGAAAACTTGTTGCGGACCTTAGGACTTCATGAAATGATTCAAGGAACATCACTTCACATCTTCCAAAGTCAAAACAATTAATCAAGATTCACCACATATAACAGAAACTAGTCTGTCGGCCCAAATTATACAAACACTGCTAACTATTTATCTTCATATCACCAAGGAGAAGCCAAAAACATCATGTGGACCAAGAATTCAACATTGTACCACCTAAACATCATTCAACCACCTTTCTAATGAAGTATCGGATCAATCTATACATCCGCAAGACAAGAGATATGATGAAATGCTAGAAACAAAGTTTTCTAGACTAACTGTGATACTCCACTATTTAGGATATGGCATTGCGGTACATCAAAAACCTTGAAACCTTTAGAGATGAAATTAAACATCATTACATGCATACTCCTAGATCTGCACATCCTCATCTATCATTTCTAGAGAGAAAAAAGCTAGACTAAGGTACTGGAGTTCGGGGAACAAGGATATACAATTCTTCATTAATTGACTTACATATCTTGTGTGGTATCGGAAACAAGAGATATTTGTGTGCAATTCAAACCTGAGGTATATTAGAGCATGTAGAACCTTCAAGCAATCTTTTATGGTTGATCTTAAACATCATTACATGCATACTCCTAGATCTGCACATCCTCATCTATCATTTCTGGAGAGAAAAAAGCTAGACTAAGGTACTGGAGTCTGGGGAACAAGGATATACAATTCTTCATTAACTGACTTACATATCTTGTGTGGTATCGAAAACAAGAGATATTTGTGTGCAATTCAAACCTGAGGTATATTAGAGCATGTAGAACCTTCAAGCAATCTTTTATGGTTGATCTGTATGTATTTCATCTTTCATAAATACTCAAACATGTGTTCTGAGACTTCCAGAACAACCTGTATTACCTCTGTTACTTGAATGCTAACCTTGCAAACCACCAGACCACTTGAGGTTTCAATATAGCATGCCTTATACATCCCTGAGCCTATGCTCAAAAATGCATGACCAAACAATTTCTTCTAGAGGAATGCGGAGCATTCCAATAGGTCTCCACCATTGCTTTTCCCTGTCTAAGTAGTAACAGGGACTCTGTCACTTGTAACTTTTTCTGCCGAAGGTGTGGTTACTTGAAATCTTGAATATATTATGTTAATATCAGGATAAACTTATCTTTTGAACCACAAGGCTAAATCTTGCTCTACAGAGAAATGCAGACCAAAACATTGTGACTCTACCTTAGGATATGCACTGTGAATGCCTTAGTCAAATTTCTACTACTTATTACTAAGTGTGCAGTACTCCAAGATGATGATATATACATGTAGGAATATAGAAAACAAGTTAGGACATAAGTGTTTACATTCACATCATGCTTAGACACAATATTGATCACCGCATCATACTTAGACAATTTTCTCTTCTTCCAGACTAATTTCACACCATCTGCTAAGTCTTCCGGACTGACTTTCCTTAAACATGTTGACCCCCTGAATTCAACTAAGTCAAACTATCTCTCTCAAATCTTCCATTGTCCATCAGCTTCTCCTTCTTCTATACACAACTTTTGTACAAGTTTGTCCTTATATTGCCATATACTATGTTGACATCAATGACAACACATATTGCCAATAGGGAAAAACAAAGGGAAAGGCCATGGGAATCAACCTAAGATAAACCTACAACTATGTGGGAGTTTGGCAAAATGATTACATAGAGATCATCACTAATGACTAGGGGAATCGAATGACTCCCTCACATGTTTCTTTCACAAACACATAGAGGGTCATTGCTTAGACAATGAACTTCAAGCTTTCCAAAATACAATATTGGAGTGTGAGGATAAGTAGGGGAGTTATGTAAAAGTTGTGTGTATTTTTGGAATGGGGAGAGATAGAAAAACCACTCTGGCCAAGAAGATTTACAATGAGAGGAGTTAGGTATAAAGGGGCATTGTTGCTTCTTCTTTGATGTAAGATTGGAGGGCACCAAAAATGGCTTGGCATCTTTACATAGTAAGTGCTTTTTCTAACACCAGCCAAGGAAAGGTATTTCTAAGCAATTGTCTACAAAATCTTGAGGTTTTAATAGTTTTAGATAATGTGGACAATGAAGAGAAAATGGATGTGTTGATGGTGAAGGGAGTGCTTGTAGTAGGTAGTTTATTAATGGTCACATATAGGGACAAACATGTGCTCAAGAGATGTGGAATTTACTTATTTCACGAGGTAGAAGGAATGGTAGAGACTTATGCCAAACACCTCTTTTTTTGGCATGCCTTATCCCTTACAAGGCCTCAAATATCTAGTTCAAAGTTTTCTTCAGAATCATTAATGAGCCCATTGTCATGGCCATTACCTACAACTTAGAAGCATATCTCCTCTGCTAAGAAGCTTCTCACTTTAGACCTTGGTGGGGGGACCTTTGATGTTTCTAATCTGGTGATTGAAGAGGACATATCTAAAGTGAAGGCCCTCTCCAGCCACATGTATCTTAGAGGCAAGGATTTTGATAGTAGAATGGTCAATTTTGATAGTAGAATGGTTGATCATTTTGTAACTTAGGTAAAATCAAATGTAAAATGTGTCTTTTTACACTAAATATGTAGGGATTCTTGTTTTTTTATATCAAAACATGGTATAAAAGTACATATATTATTCTATTGAAATGGAGTATCATATTCTATAGCCCTTACTATATGAGCCTATGGATGTTGAATACATGATTATTCTGCATTTGTATAATCATAATTCATGGACAACCAATTTTTTAGTTTTCCTTGATATAATAGGGTAGCACATTGTGTGACCCTTGCTATATGAGCTTGTGGATGTCAAAATACATGATTACTCTATATAAATATATAATTACAATTCTTGAACACCCAATTTTTTGATTTACCTTGATATGGTAAATGAAACACTTATGTGTGTAGTTGGATCTAGTTGGTGATAATTTCAAGGGCTTTAAATAATATAATTTCCTTAGCATTTTGAACTTCCAACATTTTCTTAAGTTCATGTCAAATACCTATGATCACTTGTTATACCATTCTTTCAACTTCTAAACCTCTAACATATTTGCATTACCAAAACCTTGGATGTGAGTCTTTCTCGTTTAATGATGTCATGAAAAACTTCTTAGGTTTTAGGAGCTTTCACTTAGTTGCAATAGATAGTTTTTGTTCCCAACTTTACCTAGTTGTAGAGAGAACACTTTATCAATTTAATTCTATTGTGGTTTTGGCCACCCAACATTGACACGTCATCCAAACCACCTACATTCCAATATTTTGATATGACTTGAGGCTTAGTCTATTTATTTCTAATGATTGTATTAAATGTTTTTATTCCCAACATTTTCTCTCCAATGGAGTTTAATATTGGGTTGTTTTTCTCATTCTTTGATTCAAAACAAATTAGACTCCCTTTTAAAAATGTAAATGTTTCCACATGGATTTGGTCACTTGGGTTAGAAAGGTATTCAAAGAGGAGCACCCACTATTAGAAATTGTAGATCCAACTCTCCTAAAAGAACGTAGACCAAGAAGTGCTTGTTGTCTTCCATATTGATCTTGCCTTTGTAGAAATTGACCTTGATTTGTAACTCAAGATAAAGAATTCATTTGAATCCTTTGATAGAATCAAGGATACATTATAAAATTAAAAATGCTACCAAATTAATCTTGATTTGATTGCCTCTCTTGATGTTTTATGAGAAATATTGGTCCCAGTTTTTTACTTGCTATTCTTCTAAGAGTTGTTGCATTCAAGTGTGGAATCTATTATTTGCTACATTTTTTCTTAATATGATAATTTTTGGAATGGATTGGAAATTATTTTTGTTTCTTGCCAAGACAATTTATTATTGGATGCAATTTACTTGAAAACTTCCAATTTTATGAACAAGTATCTTATCAAAGAATGCATATTTGTTCACGTTGCAATTCTTAGGTTTTATATAGCATCAATGCTTAGTTTTCACAATCCATGTGTTGCATTCTTCATTCTACTTTAAATATCAGATCAACTATTTATTTTGGTAAAATACATGAAACCTATTCTATATTAAAAAAAAATGATTATATAATTTAGTCTAAGTAAACTACTTAAAGCCTTAAGCTCAAGTGGGAAGAACCGTGGAGAATGTCTTATATGATATACATAATAGAAATTTTAGTTTCTTTATTTTTAGATGTTGTACACTTCAAGTATACTTAGCAAGTGAAAGGAAATTTGCAGCCATAATAAACTATTTGCACATAACCCCATGAGAGAAAAATATATGCAAACAAGTATTCAAAATCCACAATACAAAAGAATAGACAAACACACCATCAAGATGACACAATATGGACCTTGGGAAACCCCTCATGAGGGAAAAACATAGCCTCCAAAAGCACCCATACTCAATGTATTATCTCATGAACAAATATTATAATACATAGCCTCCATGAATACTTCTGAAACATCAATCTCCCTAATTGCAATCCATGTGAACAAGCAAATGAGAATTATGTAACCACACATCCCAATCCATGCTTCTTCGCCTCACATATGCAACCTACAAGAGAAGATCAATCCAACCTTAGCTAATAAGCCAAAGGGTATGCAAGCCAAACAACCGACCTCAACAACTACTCATGTGCTTGCTTTTACAGAAATAGGTTTGCACAAAACCACTAAGTGGTATTACATAACCATGTGCCTCAAAACCATGAGCTCACTAAACCATGTCCCCCTCATTTACCTTTGGTACTAAGTTTTCCCAATATTAATATTTTCCCAATGTGCAACTCACATTAAATATTTTTTCCATTGTTACATACAACTTGCAAGTGGCCCTAAGAATGCCTAACCCATTGTGATGTTTACATCTAGGATGCACCACAATTAAATATTATAATTTACATTATAAGCATTATGCAAGGTGGACAACAAATTCCCCAACATTCTCCCACTTGTTGTATACATTGCATAAGGGGCCAAAAATAAACTAAAAAAATATTAAGAAAATGATCCATGTACCCAACATGTACCATGCAAACATATATGTGCTTCATCAAAATACCTGCAACAATAACCAAGGTGACCACCATCTTAAAAAAGAATCCTCTCATCCTCCATCATGCCAATGTACAAAAGATAAGATCCAATCCAAAGAGATGCCACACTAAATTGTCACAAAGAAGCAAGAATCCAATCTCAACTGGTATCCAAAACATAAACACCAAATCCACTGGTAACAAATCTAGGCTTGAGTAGCTACCAAGAATTAATAACCATAGATAGAATAGTAACCACAACTAGTTGCTAACACATCCAACTAACCATACCTCTAATCTAAGGTATACTCATGATAACAAGTAGACCATATGCCATCAACATATCCAACCCAAACCATAATGATCACAAGTCCTTGTATATACCCTATCTAGCATAAAGAAGTCCTCCAAGGTAACAATACATGAACATGTGATAAAGAACCTCAAGACCCTCAATAATACAATATAATCAGAACATCCAACAAAGGACACATATACATCATGGAACTCCCACTGCATGAGTAATTTCAAATCTGAAATCAATCAAGGCATCCAAAGATCCACCAATAACACTAACATCGAGGATGTGGCCAAATTCTCTATCACATAGTGTCGAAAAACACACACTGATATGCAAAACTTGCAAACTAAAACAACTGCAACTTAAATCTCTCACCACAAGTCCATATCTCTTCCAAGTTATCCATATTATAGAAGAATAAATAAACCAACTCTAATGTCATGTGAAATGAACATCCAAGAAGAAGCATTAGACCAACAAGAGAGAACTTGCATATCAAAAACATTTCCTACCAACACCAATGTGCTATAGCTATATGAAAAAATAAGACCTCCTTCCTAAAACCCCAAATCAAGAAGTCACCAAGCAACATCCAACTAATCAAGATGTAAGCCTCTCAAATCAAAGGAAGATCAAACCAAACCTCTATTCCCTCAACAAGGAATATGGCCAAAGCCACTAACTATCTCCTTTTTCTCTTCAAAACACATTGACCTCAAAATAACTCAAGATTAAACATAAGGAGATAAAAAATCATAACCATGCATCTATTCCTCAAACAAGTTCTCAAGAACTAACATTCATAGCTCAAGACCCAAGCATACATGAGAAGACAAGACACAAAGAAAGAATGCATCTAAAAATCAGTGGGCAATGCCTATCAGATCATTCACCACCAAGAGGACTAATGAGTGAGGAATGAAATTGTTCCTCTAGCATATGCAAAGCCACAATGATTATCTATAAGAAAAATCTCCTCAATAGGTCCATGTTGAACTCATGTTCAACCTAGGTGTAGGATCCTTAGTCTTCTTATTAAAACCTCATCAAAGAGTGATTGTCTCAACACACGATTTCCAAGAAATAAGAGATCTCTAGCCTCACCCAAATTTGAAATAGGTGTACAACCAATCATCTTATGCCAACTAAACTCCAACGCACTATTGTAATAACCAGAAGATCACAAGTAAAATGACTACACTACTCATCAATCAGATCATCACAAATCACTACCAAAGCTCCAAATGCATAATTAGGAACTCACCATGGCATCATGATCTACATCTCCTCAAAGGAAGATCACATGTCTCATATGAACATATGTTTTCTCTAAAGAGAACCTATATCATGCCAATACTCTAATTTAGAATCAAGAGTCCACCATGGCACAATAACATCCATCCTATAAATAAGGATCAAATGTCAAAACTGACAAATCATAATCGACAACTCAACCAAAGACTCCAAGAGTCCTCCATGGTAAACCAAGATGTCAACATCTCCAAATCACATGAAGATAACCATCACTTGTCAATAGAACTCAAGATGTCAAAGAACTCTCACTACATATAAGAAATAGTATCCAAGAGTTCCTTCATGACACCAACAACCACCACAAAAGAGCATCCATCACCAAGTGATGAATCCACATCACTACCAAAGATCCCATTGAACCACAATACTAAGCTACACATGGCATCATGTCATCATGATAATCATCTCCTAACTGAAGATCATTCATGGTCCCAACATAATAAAAAACTCAACTGTAACATCAAGTGCTCCCAAAGGGTAAAGTAAAACCAAGATCTTTAAACCAAGAAGATAAACCATCACCTACGATCCTAGAATCAATCTAACACCACCAACAATGCATTTGTATTGTTCAATCATGTTGTGCCAAATCTCCAAGCATGCAAGGAACCTCCATGACACCGTGGTTACCAACCAATGTACTTGCATCAAACTCCCATCAAGTCTCACACATCTATACCATATAGTTAATAAGTCTAGGTCCCACAACACAATTGTACCAGGTAACACCATTCTTTGCCTCGTAACCATAACCAAACCAATAAACCAAGTGACCGAACTAGGCCAACCAAATAGAATCTGTACATAAACCCTAAAATATCTATGGGTATAGACAACCCACATCCGAGTTATCCATGTAACCTGTAAGTATAAACAACCTACAATATTGCACAACTCGTAGATCTCACAATGCAACATAAAACTTCAACCATACATTGGTAACCATGTCAAACATAGGTAATTAGAGATGAACATGTAAGTTTTCCATGACTCAAACACCAAATCATCTCTAAATTTGATTTGCCACAAACTCACAAAGTCCCACATTCAAAGGATCCAATAAATAGATCAAACATAAATGTAAGTGAACAAATTACATATCAACATCTCCAAACCTGATCCATTATGAAGAGCTCATAAAATGCTCTCTATCACGTATAAGAAGTCCAAAATCAGACATTGTGGGAACAAGATATGACCCATTGAATCAATGAGAGAAAAATTGGCTTCTAGCTAGCATTTTCTATCTAAAAAACAAAATATGGAAAACTATTAATACCACAACATAGTACTTGAAAAGAGCTTTCCCTTGACTATAAGAACACAAAAATATGACATACTGGGTTAAAGTTATGCCTCTTAAAAAATATTCTCCATTAGGCTAATTAAATTGAAAATAGGTGGCTATTGGGTGGTAGGTGGGCATCCTAACTAGTGGCTAGCTAGCAAAGGTGGCGCATGAGCAATTTTGTGGCTATTGTACTAGGCAACACCGCTTGACAAGTTCAACCCCCATGGGCTGGCAGTGATCGGGGGCTAGCCCCATTGCGACAAGTGGCTGGTCACTACATGACTGCAAACTGTGCCCTTTTCCAAAAAAAACATTTAAAACTTGTGTAGTTGTTGATGTCACACTAGCGCTACCAATTTTTTTAATTTATTATGAAGAGTTGTCGTACCTTCCACTTGTGCAGTGTTGATGCAGGGAATATTCTACCTATAGATGTCGACTGTGACCTACCTTGACAAATCTACTATACGACACGGTTGTATGGATTCCATATGATTATATAAAATCTTTCTAGTAGAGATTCTCCCATGGCCCTAAAATGGCCAAAAAAAAATTTCGCCAAAGATAGTTGAGTTTTATACGGATCCATAGTTTTTTGGGTCTTTTGAACTCAATGGTGAGGATTGTTTTTGTTGAGGAGGTAAGCTCACCCCCAAAACACTCATTAAAAGATCCCAAACAGAAAACCCACTTACCAAATCTCCACCAAATCTTAGATCTACAACAAACCAAGTTTACAAACACACCTGTAACCTTGAAAATGCCTTCATTCTTTTCTTTCAAGGCCTTGGATTCAACTATGCACAAGAATCTACTCATACCAAGGGTTTTAAATCCCTGGGAGATCTCCTCACACAACTTAACAACCAAACTCATATACTAAATGAAAAAATTGTAGCCATAATAAACTAGTTCAACATAACCCCATGAGAGAAAATATGCAAACAAGTATTCAGAATCCATAATACAGAAGAATAGGCAAACACACCATCAAGATAACACAAGATGTACCCTAAGAAAAACCTAGCCTCCAAAAGCATCCACACTCAATGTATTATCTCATAAACAAATATTACAATACATAACCTCGATGAATACTTCTGAAACATCAAGCTCCCTAAAATTGTACTCCATGTGAACAAGTAAATGAGAATCATGTAACCACACATTCCAATCCATGCTTCCCCTCCTCACATATGCAACCTATAAGAGAAGCTCAATCCAATTTTAACCAGCAAGCCAAAGATCATGCAAGCCAAATAGCCAATCTCAATAACTACTCATGTGCTTGCTTTTATAGAAATAAGCTTGCACAAAACCACTATGTGGTATTATATAACCATGTCCCTCAAAATAATGAGTTCACTAAACCATGTCCCCCTCATTTACTTTTTGGTACTATTTTTTTCCAATGTTAAATATTTTTTCCAATGTGCATCCCATATTAAATACTTCTTTCCAATGTTACATACAACTTGTATGTGGCCCCAAGAATGCCTAACCCATTGTGATGTTTACATCTAGGATGCACCAAAATTAAATATTATATTATATATTATAAGTATTATGCAAGGTATACATCACACCTTTCCCAATAGCAAGGAATATGAATTCAGATGATTGGTGGTCCAATCTTCCTTCATAAAAATTTGTTGTAGATTTTTTTTATGCATTTGGATTCTGATATTGTCACTCTCTCTCATGCATGTGTATGGATTATTTACAAGGATGTAGGTGGATTAACATTAGCTTGGTATCCTTAGCTTTGTTACAAGGTCAAAATCCAAGTACAAAATTTAATATATGAGTTAAAAATAAAAAGATCCCGCCTTCTCACAAGGAGCGTTTCAAATGCCAAATTGGCCTGATGGCAAGGTTGGGACCTAATAAAACACCATACTCTCATCTTTTAACTAAGCAAGACTGGATTTGGATGAAAAACAAGATGGAGATTCAAATTTTGCAAATAACTTGTGAGATGGCTAAACTTGAAAAAACTCCACAAAACTTGGTTAAACTTAGCCAAAAACTTGGCATATGTGAAATACATTAAAAAAAATCAAAAACTTGAATGTTTAAAGTATTTAGGATTTCTCAATTTCTATTGCATGAGAGGAATCATTAAAATTGACTATATTTCATATGTTGATAGAGATAGGGAGATCATTAAAATTTTATGGAGGTGTATGAAAATTTGAAAGAAAACCATTCCATACATGTGTACAAAATCCTAACAATATTGAAAATTTTCAAAGATTTCAAAGATGTACTTTAGTTGTGTAGAAATCAGAATAATCTTTAAGTTCATTTTGAAACATAGGTGTTAATATTTAAATTTTGTAATAAATGAGTTTTATGCATCAAATGGGCAAGCCTTGTATTTTCTTTAGGTACTTCAATATTTGGTGGTTAAGGTCTTCAAAATGGACATTAATTGCACATTACTTAAAGGGATGAAATAACATTGTGTGTATTTTGATTAGAAGTTGCACATTAAATCTTCTTTCTATTTGGTTTAAGATTAGAAGTTGTACACTTATGTGTATTCTAAATTAAATCAAGTATGTATTTAATTTAACAACGAGGTATTATGTGTTTGGACAAAAGAGTTACATAAACTCAAACTATTAAATGTGATGACAAATACATAATAATTTATTATGTAATCTTTATTGGCAATAAATTAGATTGATTTATGTCTCATGGAGAGCAAGGTTTTGACTACCATTGTTTATATTTTTAATGAGATGGTGAGTAGTTGTACATATTCTTATGTATTAATGACATACGTTATGTTAGACTATGTTTTTATATTAAACATTAATAACAATATGTTCTATTAGTAGATCAAAATATATCAACTGCCCTGACAACTATTGGAACCAACTCAAGTATTGAGTCCTCTCACATAAATAATGCATTGTATTACTGGATAAAAAATGTCAACTATCCTCACAACTAATATAACCTGCTGAAATATTAGTTCCTCTTACCTAAATAATACATTGTTTCTGTTTCCACATCCAAAAACAATCTTTCGCATTATTGTACTCCGATTTTATGCTTTTCATCGCATTATAAATAATAGTGGCATTGAAATAAATGGATGGTTTATGTCCTGTCCTTTTCAGTTTGCTGTAGTCGTCGAAAAAAAACAGAGAATGAGTTAAGAAACGATATACTCGTGAGTCTGTCTGAGCTCGTCCAATGGCTGTCTCGATCACTTGCCTGCCATTATTCTGACAGATGATGCATGAGATAAACGACGTGCACGTTGTGAGCCGAAAAGTTTGAAAGAATTGGGTATTTTACAAAAATGTTAAGTGAAAAATGATTTTGATGGACTGCATCTTTCGTTTTGTTGGTGCTTATTTAGTCAAAGGATTATATTTATTCAAGCTGAATCTTGTTTATGGATTCAACACTTTATAGGGGAGAGAATTTAATTGTTGAGCATGTTCTAATAGGTGTGATAGTATTTGTATATTTAAGTTTCAATATTTTTAAAAGTTTAATATTAGTCATTGTGACTTTAAGATTGTTAGTGTTACTATAAATATGTTGGAGTAAATTTCTCTCACGAATGATAATTAATTAATTAAATGGGAAAAGACAAAAAGGCAAAAAGATAAAATTGTTTATGCAATAGAAGAAAGAAGAATCTAGCAAGTTTCTAGGTTTCTAGAGAGAAGGAATGATCTAGAGGATAAGATTTCTAAAGAAGGTTTAGAAAGCCTAGAAGGTCAGAGTCATGTACCAAGACCTCTATATAATGAAGTATTTGTAATGTATCAAGGCATCAAATAAGTGTGTGTTCATATCAAAGGGTAGCATGATCAAGAGAATGTTGTAGCATTCATTGGATTGTAATCATGTTATGAAGTAATAGAATTGAGGAGCAATAGCACATTGAGGATTACATGTGTTTCTATGTGTTTGATATGTTTCTGTGTTTGTGTTTTGTGGATTTCATCTACCACATCAAAGTACTTATAATTGAACGAAATGTGGGCATTAGATTTAAAAAGCAACCAATCATGTGATGCCACATCAGCGCACCAACAAAACATGACTTAATGCACACCTAGTGGTCAACCCTCTTTTGCGGGAACAATTTGACACCTCAACAAAAAAATGTGCTGATGTGGCATCATATTTGATGATGTGGTCCTGAAACCTTAGTTATAAGCAAGACCTTGCCAAATAAACTGCTGTAAAATTTTTGGAGTGATTGTAAATTCCCAGTATGATTTTGAGAGGCCTCAAGTTAGGGTGCTCTGGATCCTCTCCCCCTAAGCTATTTAAAAAAAAAAACCATATCTGTACAACCCGACTGAATCTATTAAAAAATTCCCTTAAACAGATTCAAATAGCTGCTGTACGGGAATCCGGGGCCACACGTTTCCTCCCATCTACGACTGAACTTTCCTCGCAGATCACATGTTTGTTTGATAAATTCACAATAAAATATTAACAAGCCCCTTGTTTGTTTATAAGGGGGAAGGCATTCCTTGGCTACCTCAACAAAATAGAATGGCTGGTATTAGTAGTAATACTCAGCAGGAGCCTCTGCTGAAGAGGGCCAATGCTGTGTACTTTGAAGGCTGTGAAGCATGCCAGTTAGAACATCGCAAAGTGCAACAAAAAAGCTATCCGCTCAAAGAGTTTTTCTTTGTTGGGATGGTTGTGCTTGTGAATGGTAAGCAGATATATATTCAATTTGCTTTAATCAATCTTCTCTAGTCTCTGTTTTTATCCGTATTGGATCAACTAATATAAGGAATTGTGTCTAATCTTGCAGATGTATCCATCAAAGTACATTAGCTTGTTTTTTACAACAATTTCCATGTACTTAGAAGTAAATGCTAATGCATACTTGTTTGGATTGTGTGGTTTCAGCTCTTCCCATATCTTCCTTGTTTCCCTTCCTCTATTTTATGGTAAGCTGCAAAAAGGTGGTAAGGAATGAAACAAACTATTGCTTTTATAGAGAAAGACAGGCCAAACAAAAAATCCAGCAGACTACTTTACCTAGCCAATAGTTTAAATTTCAGTTTAGTTGAGTTAATAGACGATTATATTGCAATTTGCAGGTTAGAGATTTTAACATAGCAAACAGATATGAAGATATAGCAATGTATGCTGGTATTCTTGGTGAGTTTACTTTTCTGATTTGAGCTTTCATCTTTTTAGTTCAGTGGATGGAAGTCCAAACAGCCGTCTAGGTTATGTTTGGGAGATCTATATGTCTAATTTTTTGGAAATCAGAAAAGGGTAGCTAACCTTTTTTTTTTCAGTGGAAAAAAGTGATCAGTCTTTTTTACTTTAACAAAGGTTGTAAATAGGGTAGATTTCGACCCTATTTTTTCTGCAAAAAGAATATAAAATATTTTGTATTTGCAAAACAAGCTCTATGGAATGAACTCCAACCTCTCTGGAATGAATCTGAGCCTTATACGTTTAGACATTTTGCTATTTTAGGCAGTTTTTATATGTTTACCAATGAAAGTCTAGTGAAATTTTTACATAAATTTTTCTTACCGTTTAAAAACTTAAAGGGTGCAAAGTTAGGTTGCAGGACAATTGAATCCTCTCCCCTATTTCTATGAAAATGCACAAGCTGATAATTTTTGAAACACCAAAAAAAATTGTAACCCTTAAAATTTTGAAAACTCCCAGTCGAATCACTTTTTCCATGACTGGGTACTATTGATAAATCTCTGTTACTAACTGGTAGCTTGATAGTTGATGATGTTACATTGGGGAGTGTGTTAATGGTTGCAGGATCATCGTTCATGGTGGGACGCTTTCTGTTTTCAGTGTTTTGGGGAGTTGCTGCAGATCGATATGGCCGCAAGCCTGTTATCATAATTGGTGCCATCTCTATGTCAGTATAATTATACCACCATTAGAAGTGCAAACAATTAAGCATACTGTTTTCTTCATATTTCACAACATTCACTATTATGATTTGCTGATTATTAATGCAGAATCGTACTCAATACCTTGTTCGGGATGAGCATAAACTATTGGATGGCCATTTCAACGAGATTTTTGCTTGGTTGTTTTAATGGCTTGATTGGTACAATAAAGGTAAGCAGGCATTCTGTCTCTATGATCTGAACTTGATCAACATAATATATCATCAATCACGGTACGGTGACAAACTCTAACCATTCTATAAAGTTTAAAAAAGGCTATTTGATTATCTTGACAGTGATGATATAAGCACTATATTAGCCCACTCTACTTAAATAGGCTATTTGATTATCTTGACAGTGATGATATAAGTACTATATTAGCCCACTCTATTTAAATAGGCTATTTGATTACTTGACAGTGATGATATAAGTACTATATTAGCCCACTCTACTTAAATATCATCCATTTTAATGATCAAACAGTGAATAGCAATTTTACACCTCATGGCCTATATTAAGTATGGGATATGAATATGACTGATCTACAGGCATATTCAACGGAAGTTTCAAGAGATGAACATCACGCTACAGGGTTGTCAATTGTATGTACACTGAACAAAAATGTCTTGTCAATACAACTCACTTTTAGATTTTATTTTAATTTTTTTTTAGTATTCGATACTTTTGCTGTAAACCATCAGTACGTTCTGGTTTATTTGTCATTGTATTGTAGGTAATGAATATGTCTGTCATTTCTGTAAAAACCCAGTCTTGATAAACAATTGGTACATTTTGTGATTAATATATGAATACCTTATCTTACATAAATAACTGCACTTTGACTGCAATGTACCTGTGATTCAGGCTCTGTAAATCAATATGCTTAAAACTTGCTTCCTGTAATATCATAAAACTCTAGTGCGGGCTATGATGTTAACTGGTTTTGTATTATTTTTTAGGTGACAACCACATGGGGAATTGGTTTGATTATCGGTCCAGCAATCGGAGGATTTTTGGCCCAGGTACCTATTTTTTAAGCGTTCCCAAATCATCTGAAACAAAATAAATTTTTTTTGCCATACTTTTAAAGTTACGTGAAGGGAAGAAAAGTAGGACACATAGTATGCTTTTGGTTTTGTGTGGACTGTGAAATGTCAGATTCTATTTTTCATCCTGCAGTAACTGTTTTTAAATATCATCCATTTCAAAAGTTAAAAAGTTAAATTTGACAAATAAAAATAAGACAAATATTTACTGCTTCTTATTGTGAATGAGGCTCGAATGATATTTAAATAGAATGAGCAGAAACTGGCCCACAGTACATTCGCTGGGCTTGTACATTCATTTAAAAAAGTTATAAGCTTGAGAGTCCTATCGGATTGGATGTAGGTATCATCAGTACTGATAGTGTTGGATTATTTCTGCTCGTTTACTGAATTCCGTATCTATATGGCGCACTTAAGTTGAGACGTACTAGCGTCATGAATTCACAAGCTGAAAAGAAAATGTTCACGGGAGTGATCCATACAATCTTTTGGTGTGATAGATGCGATATGCCAAATACCTATATAGGTTACCTAGAGCATTTTCAAGGTAGGGCAAACTACCAACATAGACATTTTTGAATTGCAAATATTAGGTAGGTTATACAATTTTACTATTTGTCCTTAGATAATAATTTGGCCTACATTTGTAGGGTCAGCACCTTGGTCTTTAATCATGGGCAAGTGTCCAACAAAATTCTTATTATTGAAAAGTTAAATGATCAAATATAAGAGAATTAGGATATTTACTTTTAGAAATAATGTAGAAAAATTATATTGATGTAGGGGAGAGGACCTAGTATTTCCCCACCCTAAGTTTGTGTACTCTAAGGTCTTAAATGGTATATCATATTTTTACTAAATTTTTTGAGATTTTTCGTATGTGATTTAAGAGCTTAAAGCTATTGTTTGGGGTTCTGGGTATATTTCCAAAAATTAAGATTTTTGATGTGTTTGTTGTCTCGAAATTATAATAGACTTATAGTCTTCTATGGGTCCATTCCATGCAGCACAAAATGGCCTCTAAGGTGTGGTTCTGATTAGAGTTTAAATACTGATTCTACAACTTGATCCTCTATGATCTCTATTGTATAGTACTATGTAAGGATTGGTGATATTGAAAAATACCTTAGGAAAGTTGCTAGATTAAAAGGGTCAAATTCTCCTTAGTCAACTCCCTTTGATGGACCAACTTTATGGCATTAGGTAAATATCAAAGGCCTCTATCTCAAACATGTAAGTGTCCTCGACGTAGATGGATTTGTGATTCCAATGTAAGGATTGGTGATATTTAAAAATACCTTAGGGAAGTTGCTAGATTAAAAGGATCAAGTTCTCCTTAGTCAACTCCCTTTGATGGACCGACTTTATGGCTTTAGGTAAATATTAAAGGCCCATATCTCAAACATGTAGGTGTCTTAGATACATATGCATTTCTGATTCCAATGTAGGTATGTTTGTTTTAGGCTCCAAATTGAAATGTTTCTAGGATGAATGCTACTTATTCGACCATGTGAATGGATACATGGAAGTGTGGGCTAATAATGAAGTGAAAATATGAAACATGTACAAACAAGTCAAGGATAAGGTTTAATGTATGGAAACTTGTGAAGGCAAGAATAAATGGGGATAGATGGGGTTTGGGAAAGGAGCCAAACTTAACACAAGAGTGTGTCACTTGTTGCGATGTAACTGTATTAAGTCATTCTATCAAAATGGGCCCAAAATAAAATGGGACTTTGCATGGGTATGAAAATTTCACCAGTACAAGTATATGCAGGGAATAAAATTGTAGAGAAAATAAGCAACATTTAAAAAATATTTAGGGATAAATTAAATATAATTCAAACCATAGATAAATTATTGATATGTCTATGATTAATCAACTTAAAATAAATTAATTGAAATTGTAAATGAACATGTGTTGGAATTAAATTGTGAGAAATTAAGGCTTATGTTCAAATCAACAAAAGGTGGACTTTGATTAATGTGATGTTAAGATAAAGACTTGTAAACCACAAACTTGAAATCGATAAAAGGTGGACTTTGATTGATGTGATGTTTACATAGATATCTACAAATTATGAACTGAACTAGATTTTGGATCAAAGACATATGATGACTTAAAATCTGAGAAGTTGAGGGCTTGGGACAAGATCACACCCGCAATTAGGTCTAGCTTGTGTGATTTCATCTAGGTGGAGTGATTATGACCTCTATAGAAACAAATCTTTAGTACCTACAGAGATTGTTCACCTAATGTATATCTGAATAAGTAAAACTAAGTGGTGCTAACTGGGACACGCCATGCAATGATTGAAGTTCAAGATTTCCTTGCACTTTAGTCAATCCTTGAGATTGAGTTAACAATAATAAAAGAGATTTAAGTGTGGCCATGGATGATGATGAGGGAGGTGATGATGTATGTTGTTGAACTTAATATTGAATCTTATTGAACCCTAGTGTAAACTAATGAATGTTTGTCTGAAGAAGTCCTTAGTGTGTGCTTTGACAATAAGTGTTGATTACTTGATCTTTAGTTGTTGATAGTTGTTGATGTTAGATGCTATAGAAGAGGGTTGATAATGAATCATCTAACATGAGGAAAGCTTTTGTGTTCTTTTGATACTTTGTGAGTGATATCTGATGATGTTAAAGTGACATATGTTCATGTCATTATATACACAACTCTAGACACATAATTTAAACTTTTTGGGTTCTACATCGATAGGTAGCAGTTAGATCAAATGATTATTAGACTTGGTTTAAGAAAGACTAAATTTTGGAAAAGGGGAATGTGATCATGCATGTGACTGAGTGGTAGGATCACAAATGCAATCTAGTCTAGGATGGGTAAGTTGATAGAAACTAGGTCAAGTAGGTTTTGAATAGATATATTGTATATTATTAAAGTGCAAGTTTTAGGCTTGGGGTTAGTGAGCGTGCCAAAATAGCCAAATTATGTGCTAAAATCATGCACTAAAGATATCAACCCAAAGTGGTGTAAAATGAGTATGGAAAGTAAGGTTATGCACTTTTGTCCTGTACAAAAATACATCCTTCATTAATTTAGTGTATAATTAATGACTAAGCAGTTAACAAGTAAACAAACCAAAATTAAGAGTTGAGATCGATAACTAAAAAGTGAAAGGATTAACAAAGGCTTAACCATTTTATTTGGTAATTGATCAAATTTTACCTTATGCTTGGTTGATATGTTGTGATTGACAAGACATAATACAAATATGATAATTGAAGGATGAAGGTGGAAGCATAAATGTGTCGCTTTTTGGCCTAAGCGGGCCACTCAAATTAGCATTTTTAGCCAAATTTCCATTTTTTGTCAAGTATAGCAAGCAAAGCTTTAAAAATTTGAAGACAAAGTAAACTAATTATTTGTGAGATTTTGTATGTAGATTCTAATTTTTTTAATTTAAAAAAATATCACATTTTTAAAATGTGTTAATAAATTGTTTTCTCATACTTTATAGTATTTTTTTATTATTTCCCATAATGCATTACTTGAGCTAGAAATAAGAACTTTTCATAATTTCTTGAACATAGATCATTAATATTATTAATGTCTAGAGAACACATAATTTTTTGTAATTTTGTTGTATAGTTTATCTATTATTAATTTTTTAATTGAGATTAACTATAATTTAGACACATATTTCCCCATAATGCATAACTTTTTTGTATATACCTAAATTATTATTTTTTGTTGAAATATATCATGTGTGTCAAATAGAGGTCTTAATGTGGTAAAAGAAAAAATATATGTTGATTAGAAAATAGAAAATAAATATAATAATTACATAAAAAAATATTAAAACCTATATTTTTTTGGAAAGCTTACTTCAAGGTCTACATTCATGCAAAACCTTATGTCATGACAACTCCATTTGATCATGGAAAATATTGCTTGAATAAAAAGATTTATCCAACAAAAGGTTAACAAGTGGAATGGAGGTAGATAAAGTACAATATAGACACATTTTAATGAGGGAATTTTCAATCAAAGGTCCTTCATTAAAAGGTGAACTTCAATCAAAGGTCATGTGACATCATCATCATAGATGAACTTGACATTCCTTTAAAAGATGCCTTTGGTTGAAGGTTGCTTTCTGATGGACCTTACTTTGAAGTTGGCCTTTAAACAAAGGCCATTTCTTCCATCAAAAGTTTAGTGGATGTGAGAGCAACGTGGCTTTGCCAAGACCTTCATTCAAAGGCCCTTTATCAAACAAAAACCTTCAATCAAAGGTTGTCCAACTTTTAACACCTACAAAACTCATTTTTTTCAAAAGGGCCCACAAGTGAGACAAGCCTTTATGCTTCCACCTATGATTAAAAAGTAGACAAATATTGATGATGAGGTTTCAAGTGTTCTAAATAGATCCACATACATGCTATAGTCCTTAGGGTGCAGTCTAGTCTTGCAAGCATTGTCTTGTCCTTTTTAATGTCTTATAAAACATGTTCACCTTTGTGAGTATTTACATCTAAGACATTGATTGTATTGAAAAGAACCCTGGGGATATGTCACATATTCAAAGGGAAAGTTTACAACTTCCTTAATGTGTAAAACCTTGTTATTGATCTACAATGATCAAAACACTAAAATAGATATACAAGGACCTATGATGATAAATTAACTAGTAGTATTTGTTGATGCAAATCTAATACAAGCCTTATAATGCACTTGTATTGAAATGATTATAGATCTTCTTGATCTGACTATTCTTATCTAAATTTTTGATAGTAACTAATTTCCAAGGGCTTATTTTTAAATATAAATTTTCAAGTGTCCAATTCGAGGTATTTGATAGGGAAGCCGATAAGTAATGATCAAATTATTTAAAATAGTTGCCTTGGGAAAAACAAGAAAAGAGGTTTCAATTATGAGGAAAAGGATGTAAGTGTGGTTATGTCAAAAGGACATATTTGCATCCATAGCCTAGTCTAGGGAGGGAAAATTCCAAGGGGAAAGACTGTTGGAATCGTTTGCCGTTGCGCCAAAAGCTCGAGCTATCAATGCTCGCTACAAACGCCAGACTTAACCCAGATCCACGGGAGGCTCACTGCCATGTCACGAATCCCGAGGTTAGCATTGAATGCCTCACTGACAAGGGGGCATCTCACTACCAACAATCCCCCCTCAACGCAACCCGAGGGATTCGAACCTGTGACCCATGGCTCTAATACCAATTGTTGGAATCGTTTGCCGTTGCACCAAAATCTCAAGCTATCAACGCTCGCTACAAACACCAGACTTAACCCAGATCCACGGGAGGCTCACTTCCATGTCACGAATCCTGAGGTCAGCATTGAAAGCCTCACTGACAAGGGGGCAGCTCACTGCCAACAAAGACATCTTCTTTCTAAGGTGTTGTATAGTAGATGTGGGTGATAGGTTCAAATTATGCATTAGGACATTGTATTTATGATAAGGCCAAAAGTGAGTGTAAAACAAAAGGGTAAAAGGGCAAGGTGTGCACTTTTCTTCCCTACATTTTGCCTCCACTTTGGTAGACATGTGAACTATATGAATTGTGCATGCTAAAGTATTGAATATAATAAATAAAATAAGCAAATAGATAGAATTGTCTATGTTAGGACAATGCCTTGTGGTCTTGTTAACCATGGGAGGCATTCCTAGATTTCCTCCATGTGCTAAGGTTAACACATCATTGGATCTTCTATGTGTGTTGGCTTACAATTGCAAGTCTCACCCAAAGCATGAGAAGGGCTCAACGGGTCTTTGTTAGAAACTCATGTGTTGAGTTGTTATGCTAAAGAAAATAACTATGTAGAATTACAATTGAAGCCTATTGAACAAATAAATATGTGAAAATGAGATCTTTCTTGGGTATTATTTTCCATGAATAAGACACATGGAGATGAGATCAGTGCAGGTTGACCCATTGCATCCCATGTTGTTTTGGCCAGGAGATTGACTTTAGTGCTTGTGTTAATTAGTACACCTTACAATAGAAATCCATGAGCTTGTAAAGGTAAGAATAACTCAAGATCATACCTTGGATCCATTGCATGCATAACCTTGTGCATTTTGGTTTCTTTATAGGTGTTAGTAGATGGTATTTCATGATCCTCCTATGATGCCAACTTCTCTAGGAGAGATTTAAACTTTGTTAAGTCTCCTTCATTGCAGACAAGTTTGAGGATAAATGATCTCTTGTTCCTTGTGCTCAATTGGATTTCATGCAACAACTTTCTATTGAGTTGTGCAAAGCATTTGTATGGGTTACATTAAAACATAATGTTGATCTTTAGGTCTAAGCAAACTTTGAGATTTTGTAGTAGAGTGACCCTTTCTTTCTAGTGTGCACTACATCATGTGGTGCCCAAGTATTAATTGAACAGTTTGTGATTGTAGGGCCCTAGATACCTTCACATATTCACATGCATTATGACATACTTTTGGCTATTAAAACACAAAGGCTATGGTATTCTAGGGATTAGGAATCAACATAGAAATAATGTGTAAAACTACAACTAGATTGTGATGATTGATTGGTACACCACCCACCATCTTATTGGGATATGCTATAAGTTTAGGGAATAGTGGTGAGACACTTAGCTCAATAGGGAGTTCACATTCCATTGAGAAAAAAACTCAATAGGAGTTTGATCCCATCAAATAATGGTATGCCCTTGATGTGGCAGCATCTGCACACCCAGATAACTCTTGAATTAATCATGGAATTGTGTTGCTTGGATACCTAGGGCTTTGTGTTGGTGTGCACAAGTTATCTAGAAGTAGGTGTCAAGTGCACATGATGTCAAATCTTTGCACAAGATTTTCCCTTTATCTATCATAGTTGCCATCTAGCCATCTTTCAAGTTGAGTGTTAAAATTGGCTTTGGATGCACTGTCCCACTAAAGTTCTTCATAATCAGGTTGGGTGTTATCCACTTTGCTTGTTGTCACATGATTAAGGTCCTCCAACATCTTCTCCTCAATATGCACCATCTCCATAAAAGCTGACTCGTTAGCATGACCTAGTAGGATGATGATGCACTCCTCATCATTTAAGAAGCTTATGGTGTGTTGCTTGAAACATGTGTCAACTTCAACCTAGAAGCAAAATGGTCTTCCCAAGAGTGTAGGGTTCTGATTAGCATTGACCATTTTGATCACATCAAAGCCAGATCTTATAGCAACTCAATAGTCTTTCTTGGGTGTTGTCACGATGAATAAAACATGGTGACGAGATCAGTGTAGGCCAATGATAGGGAGACCTAAGGGTTTCGAAAACCTATCTTGACACAACACTTCAAGACCTATGCCATCCCCAGGTTTCCCTACCAATTCAAGTGCTCATAGACATTTTCTACCCCAAAATGTCTAAAACAACCTAAGCAATCTATTACAGAGGTGAAAGACCTATTTGTCTATTGTTTCCCATGCAGACTCTGCTTTCTTGGTGTGAGGTACTCTTCCTTATCCTCACTGCTTCCAAGATTCCCAATCTCCAAGGCTTCTAGCCTTCTTGAGCCCATTATTAGCCCTCCTCTCTGGGTCCAGGGTTCTGATTGCTTGGTGCTCAATTCTTTCTACTCTGTTTTTCACCCCTATCTTCTTAGACTGCAACTTGCATACCTAGCCGGGCTATAGCACAGCTCGCCTAGGACAAGTTCCTAATGTCTCTCATTGACAATCCAACCACTAACACAAACAGAAACAAAAGAAAGAAGGTCTCTACTTGATGGCCCTCCATGACGGTACAAGGAAAATGTAGGGACATCAAGACAAAGACATTTTGTACAAACAGAAACAAAAGAACAGAAACAAACTGATTACTCTACTTTAAACCGAGCTATGCAAGAATTCTATAGACAATGCACAAATAGATTCAAACTGTCAATGTTCTTATTCTGAGAGTTCTTTCTTTTACATTCAATGTCTATCCTTTAACTTTTTCCAACATTTGAACCCATTTACAAAGCCAAAAACCAGCTCTTATACTCTTCATCCTCTTTCTCTTATCAGACAGTTAGGGTTTTTTTTTCCATTCGTATTGCTCCTTCGCATATACATTCGTTTGTATCATACAATACTAAAATATGCATTCACTTTATCATCGGCAAGATAATCTATTGTCTTATCGACATATACATTTGCTTTACCTTCGGTAAGACATTTGCTATCAGTGGTGCCTTCTTATGTCTGGCCGATACCCATCTTCTCCCCGATGAGTCTTCCCTTCACACTTGTCAGTGTGACTTTCAACATCGGCCAATGTTCAACTTCTCCCGCCGATATCCTTAGTCACTCCGATGAGCCTTGGCCCTATCCCATCGGCCAGACTTTCGTTGTCAGCTGGACTTCACTCCTCTCCTCTGATACTGACACTCACGCCGATATGCCTTCTATCGGCATGACCCTACTGTTCGTTGGGACCTCCAACGTCTTCCCCGATGGTCCTTATTACACTGATAACTTCTTGCTTGTATATACAAGCGTTAACTTACTATCGCCGGTCTTCATTACTGAGTCAGCCGGTCAACCTTTGTATCAAATGCATGTTCATACTCGTCGCTTGTTCACTCCTTCCCATTTGAAAATCACAAAGGTGAAAGTATATACATGGGCTCTAAACCCCTCGGTGCTCCTGCACCATACTCCCCCTACGCGGAGAAAGTCAAGTCACCTTTGGTGACAACAAGGCAAAATTAATGCCCCGCTTCCTGAACTCGGACTCAGCGATCCAGGTAGCCTCTGCTTCAGGCAACTGTTGCCACTTGACCAGATGCTCCATGTACATGCCATGTCTGGTATGTTTCTGTACTCGAGAATCCAGAATTCTCTCAGCCTGTGGTTTGGTTTTAGGAGGCAAGGTCACATCACTCACTGTCTGTGTAGCTTCTGAACTAGATCCCCCTGCTACTAGATGAGGACCTTTATAAGGTACCAGGTCCTGAACATTGAACACTGGGGAAATTGCCAAGTCTGCTGGTAAATCAATCCTATAAGCATTGTTGCCATACTTGTTTAGAATTCTGCAAAGACCAATCTGTCTCATCTGTAATTTGGTTGGCATCCCTTTCTGCAATCTGGCTTTGTTCAAATGAACCATGACTAAATCACCAACTGCAAATTGAATATCCTTCCTGTGTGCATCTACCCTATCTTTGATCTTCAGGGTGTTTTCAATCAATTGCTGCTTCACTTGGCCATGAATCTCCTTCATAGACTGTGCAAAATCCTCTGCATGACCACTTCTATGTTCCATGTCTCCAAGATGTCAGAGTTCATATACACCTCTAGGATGCATTCCATACACTATCTCAAATGGACTTTTTCCAGTAGTCCTATTCACACTGTCATTATAGGCAAATTCTGCCTGATGAATGACTTGATCCCAACTCTGTCCATATTCTTTTGTCAAACACCTTAACAGGTTGCCCAATGTCATGTTCACCACTTCTATTTGGCCATCTGTCTGTGGATGATATGCTGATCCAAAAGACAGATTTATTCCTAACCTCTGCCATAAAGTTTTCCAGAAATGTCCCATGAACTTAGCATCTCGATCAGACACAATGCTTGCTGGAAGTCCATGAATCCTTATGACCTCTTTGAAAAACAAATGAGCTATATGACTGGCATCATGAGTCACCTTATAGGGAATGAAATGACTCATCTTGCTGAATCTATCAACAACTACAAAAATACTATCAAAACTAGTCTTAGTCTTTGGTAGACCAACTACAAAATCCATACTTACACAATCCCATGGTCTGGAAGGAATGGGTAATGGTTGATACAGTCCAACATTTGAAGAAGTTCCCTTGGCCTTCTGATAGATGATACACTGCTCCACATACTTTTTGATGTCTTTGTGCATCTTCGGCCAATAGTAGAACCTCTGGACTAACTCCAATGTTTTGTTCAGACCAAAATGTCCACTCAAATTGCCATTATGCTTCTCCTGTATGAGATTTTCTCTCATGGATCCTTTTGGTACACACAACTGTCCACCTTTGAACAACAATCCCTGCTGCAATGTGTAATCTGTAAACTCACTATGAAAGTGATTTTCAAAGTCTTGACAGACCTTGTATGCTTCAGCAAAATCTTCATCCTCTTTGTAGAGGGCTGTGAACTCTTCCATCCCTATGCTTCTTAAATGCATCTCTTGTACTATAAGCAACCTCCTGCTTAAGGCATCTGCTACCTTGTTGAGCTGTCCCTTCTTATGTTTAATGGTGAATGTGTAGGACTGTAAATACTCCATCCACTTGACATGTCTATGGCTCAACTTATCTTGTGAGTTCAGAAAACTCAAAGCTTGATTGTCTGTATATACAACAAATTCCTTCGGTAGGAGATAATGCCTCCATTTTCTAAGTGCTTGGACTAGAGCATAGAGCTCCAAGTCATATGAAGAGTATCTACTCTTTGCTTCATTTAACCTCTCACTAAAAAAGGCTACTGGTCTATTCTCTTGGTTGAGTACTGCACCTACTGCAACATGACTAGCATCACATTCTAAAGTGAATAACTTATCAAAATTTGGTAGCACTAACACTGGCTGTGTGGCTACTTCTTTCTTCAATAACTCAAAACTCTTATCAGCTAATTGTGTCCATTGAATCTTTGTTTTCATTCCACCTTTTATTGTATCAAGCATGGGTGCACAAATAGCACTGAAATTCCTTATGAACTTTCTATAAAACTAAGCTAAGCCATGAAAACTTCTCACCTCAGTTGCTGCTCTAGGAGTAGGCTAATTCAATATGGCTTCTACCTTTGACTTATCCATCTTCAATTCTCCTTTGGACAACACAAAACCAAGGTATACCAATTCCTGCTTCATAAATTCACACTTCTCCAAATTTATGGTTAGTCATTCATCATGTAACTTTTTCAAAACAGTATTTACATGTTCAAGATGCTCTTCTTTAGTTTGACTAAAAATCAAGATGTCATCTAAATAAACAACTACAAATTTACCCGCATAGTCCTTGAGGACTTCATTCATGAGCCTCATGAATGTGCTGGGAGCATTTGATAAACCAAATGGCATAACAAGCCATTCATACAGTCCTTCTGTGGTTTTAAAGGCTGTTTTCCATTCATCAACTTCCTTGATTCTGATCTAGTGGTAACCACTTTTCAGGTCTATCTTGGTGAAATACTTAGCTCCTCCTAAACAGTCCATAAGATCTTCAATTCTGGGAATTGGAAACCAATACCTTATGGTGATCTTATTGATAGCTCTGGAGTCTGTGCACAATCTCCATGTTCCTCCTTTCTTTGGTGCCAACACTGTAGGCACTGCACAAGGACTTATGCTTTTTCTAACCAATCCTTGGTCAAGTAACTCTTTCACTTGTCTGGCTATTTCCTTATGTTGTTCTGGAGTCATCTTGTAAGGGGCTTTGTTTGGCAAAGACACTCCTGGGATCAGATCTATCTGATGACTAATATTTCTTTATGGAGGTAGTGTTGCTGGTGTTCCATCACTAATGATGTCCTTATACTGTTCCAGTATAGTTTGTACCTCTTTTGGGATCACTACCTTTTTGTCTTTCTGCTCTTCCTTAGGCTTTACTATGATAGCATAGCCAATACCATCCTCTTTAAGAGTGTTCAAAAACTCTTGACCACTCACAATTAAGACACTAGGACTTTTTGTCTTATTTGCTTCTTCATCTTCCAATGACTGAATTTTATAAGTGACACCGTCTTTTTGAAAAGAATATGCATTCTTCTCACCATCATGTATGGCCTTCCGATCAAACTGCCATGGTCTACCCAATAGTAGATGACATGCATCCATAGGTAGGATATCACAGAGTACCTTGTCTTTGTATCCACCTATACCAAACTCTACCTAAGTTTGCTCATTGACTATCACATGCTGACCTTTATTTAACCATGTGACTCTATATGGATTTGAATGAGGTATTCTTTACAAATTTAATTTTCTAACTGCTTCATCAGACACTATATTATCAGTAGACCCTGAGTCTATAATTACTTGACATACCTTATTCATAATCTTGCATCTGATTCTGAATAATGTTCTCCTTTGGCTTGGTTCAGCTTTCACTGGTTCTTTGATCAAAGTTCTCCTTACCATGATGTTCTCTCCCACTTCTGAGGCTAGACTGACTTCAGGTGATTTGCTGCTTGAAGCATCATCTTGTACATAATGATTTCTTTTATCAACTCCTTGAGAAGAAGGTGTGCCCTTATCAGGACACCTATATGCTGGATGACCTAATTGTCCACAATTGTAGCATTTCATAGTGGTAAAGTAGGATCCTCTGCCTGATCCTCCTGATCTTCCTTTGTAGTTTCCTCTACTACTAGTCTCCCCACTCTGCTCTGTGAGTTTGGATTCTCCTTGGGGTCTTTGATCAGTATTCCTACCACCATAATTTCCTCTTCCTCTGTTGTCTCTACCTCTTCCTCTATTACTTGACTCTTGTTTCTTCTTTCTCTTCTCCTCTACCTTGAGTGCTAGCTGATAGCTTTGATGCACTGTTGTAGGACAGAATAAGCCGATTTCCTCTTGAATACTCCACCTCAAACCATTGAGATATCTGGCCACTTTTACATTCTCATCTTCCATCATCTTAGACCTCAGGCATAGTTTTTGAAACTCCTCAGTGTATGCATTAACATCTAATTCTCTTTGTCTCAAATTTTGTTGTTTCTTGTACAACTGGACTTCATAATCTCCAGGCATGTATACTTCTTTGATTTTAGCCACCATACCTTTCCAAGTAGCTATGGGTTTCTTGCCTTCTTTTTCTCTTTCTATTTGAACAAATTTCCACCATGTCAAGGCAGCTCCTCTGAGTCTTGATTTAGCCACCTTCACCTTTTGTGCTTCAGTCACTTGATCACATTCAAAGTGATTTTCTATACCTTCTATCCATTCCATAACCAAATCAGGTTCCATCTTTCCACCAAAAAGATGAACTCCTTCCAATGTCTTACCAGTCATGGCTTTCAAGGCCTTCAAGAAAGGTTCTTCTTCCATCTTAGGATCAGGTGTGGGCTCTTCATCTTCTATAGACACACCTTTTTCCTTACCTTTAGAATCTTTCATTTTCTGACTGACTTCTTCAGTCTTTATTATCATGGCACCCAGTTTACTTTCCATTTCAACTAGTCTTTCCTATAGGAGCCTATTCTCTTCTTGTTCATCAACCTTCTTTGCCAATTTTGCATTAGTCACCATCTTCTTGGATGAACCTACAGACTCACTTGAACTCGGTGATGACATACAACTTCTTCTATTCCAATCTAGGAATAGCCCAAATCTTTAACTTGCTCTGATACCAATTTGATAGGGAGACCTAAGGGTTTCAAAAACCTATCTTGACACAACACTTCAAGACCTATGCCATCCCCGGGTTTCCCTACCAATTCAAGTGCTCATAGACATTTTCTACCCCAAAATGTCTAAAACAACCTAAGCAATCTATTACAGAGGTGAAAGACCTATTTGTCTGTTGTTTCCCATACAGACTCTGCTTTCTTGGTGTGAGGTACTCTTCCTTATCCTCATTGCTTCCAAGATTCCCAATCTCCAAGGTTTCTAGCCTTTTTGAGCCCGTTATCAGCCCTCCTCTCTAGGTCCAGGGTTTTGATTGCTTGGTGCTCAATTCTTTCTACTATGTTTTCCACCCATCTTCTTAGACTACAACTTGCATACCTAGCCAGGCTATAGCACAACTCGCCTAGGACAAGTTCCTAATGTCTCTCATTGACAATCCAACCACTAACACAAATAGAAACAAAAGAAAGAAGGTCTCTGCTTGATGGCCCTCCATGACTGTACAAGGAAAATGCAGGGACATCAAGACAGAGACATTTTGTACAAACAGAAACAAAAGAATAGAAACAAACTGATTACTCTACTTTAAACTGAGCTATGCAAGAATTCTACAGATAATGCACAAATAGATTCAAACTGTCAATGTTCTTATTCTGAGAGTTCTTTCTTTTACATTCAATGTCTATCCTTTAACTTTTTTCAACATTTGAACCCATTTACAAAGCCAAAAACCAGTTCTTATACTCTTCGTCCTCTTTCTGTTATCGGACAGTTAGGGTTTTTTTTTTCATTCGTATTGCTCCTTCGCATATACATTCGTTTGTATCATACAATACTGAAATATGCATTCACTTTATCATCGGTAAGATAATCTATTGTCTTATCGACATATACATTTGCTTTACCTTCAGTAAGACATTTGCTATCGGTGGTGCCTTCTTATTTTTGGTCGATACCTATCTTCTCCCCGATGAGTCTTCCCTTCACACTTGTCGGTGTGACTTTCAACATCGGCCAATGTTCAACTTCTCCCGCCGATATCCTTAGTCACTCCAATGAGCCTTGGCCCTATCCCATCGGCCAGACTTTCGTTGTCAGCCGGACTTCACTCCTCTCCTCCGATACTAACACTCACGCCGATATGCCTTCTATCGGCATGACCCTACTGTTCACTGGGACCTCCAACGTCTTCCCCGATGGTCCTTATTACGCCGATAACTTCTTGCTTGTATATACAAGCGTTAACTTACTATCGCCGGTCTTCATTACTGAGTCAGCTGGTCAACCATTGTATCAAATGCATGTTCATACCCGTCGCTTGTTCACTCCTTCCCGTTTGAAAATCACAAATGAACATCACACCAAAAATGTGAAAGTATATACATGGGCTCCAAACCCCTTGGTGCTCCTGCACCAGCCAACCTATTGCATCCCATGCTCTTTTGGTTGGTTGGTTGGGACATTAAGTTTAGCACCTATGTTAATTAGTACATCTTGTAATAAAATGCCATGAATAAGCATAAAGGTACTTGAGTAACTCAGCATCATACCTTGGCTCCATTGCACACATAATCTTGCACACTTTACTTTCTTTATAGGTACTAGTAGGTGGTATTTCTTAATCCTTTGGTGACATTAACTTCTCTAGGAGAGATGTAAACTTTGTTGCATTGTAGATCAGTTTGAGGATAGCATAGTTAACCTCTTGTTTGTTACATTCAATTGGATTTTACATTTATGAAGCTTCCATGAAGACACAATGTTGATCTTTAGGTCTAAGTGAACTTTAAGCTTATGTAGTTGGAGTGACCTCCTCTTTCCATGCAAACACTATATTATGTGTTGTTTCCTTTCTACCTCTTTCGTTGACTTTGCTCCTTTTGACCTCTTGCACATTCTTCTTTGGGGAGTGTCAGTATGATCATTTTAGATCATTTGTGCTCCCTTCTTGTTTGCATCTAGTTGCTAAGTTAGAACAAGTCTTGCACATTTTGTGGTTACCATCACAGTATCCATAAAGTGAGAACTTCTCACATTTGAACGAAGTATGGCCTAACTCGTGCCACAACCATAAAATGTTACTCGAGGATGAGATTGGCCACAATTATGATTTCTATTACTTCCTATTCTGCATCTTATGCACCCATAACAACCCTAGCCTCAATCCTTGTTGATTCTGTATAGAATAATTTGAGTTTTGAATAGTGTAACCTGGGTTTTGCGGCACATTTTATCCTTGACTATTTTACATAGGTTGAGTAGTAGTTGTCATTACTACTTTTCCATATTGTTCCTATAATGTCTGCACCACTCTACGTGAGCTGGTGTCATGGGTGGCACACTGGCATACTTCACACCAAAAATTAATTTATGAACAATA
This sequence comes from Cunninghamia lanceolata, assembly GCA_027924645.1. Lineage (NCBI taxonomy): Eukaryota > Viridiplantae > Streptophyta > Pinopsida > Cupressales > Cupressaceae > Cunninghamia > Cunninghamia lanceolata. Next base: position 1,683,997 of record BSBN01001418.1, on the reverse strand, counting down.
CAAGACTAAATGAACAATACAAGATTAATTTATGCATTCAGAGCTTAATTAGTGTCTACAATTACTATTATAGGTGTCTTGCCCTAGTGCTCAAAGCCTTGTGCAACTAATTCTAGTGCAAAGTGTAGCACACTTCATGTGCAAGATTGTTATCACTCAAATGAATTCATTTCTCACTTACAAAATGGGTGTGAGAATTCGTGGTCACTTAACACCAGTTATGTGTGTGCAATTCAAATTGTTATAATCACCCCAAACCATGGGAGTGGCTTGTAACGGTGTCAATAGGTTTTTGTGTGCTTTTGATAGAGAATCTCCTAACCTAACACCCAAATCATTAGTAGAACCAATAGAAAGATGTTAGTAGCATAAAATCATAATCATTAATTCTTTTCATCTTAGTGAGTGTGCAATCTAGATTAAGTGTAAAAAGGGCAACGAAATGTGAGGTCAGAGTTTAGAAATGGAGTCATGAGGATGTGACTGAATTAGCCCCTAATAAACCATATAAAAGTTGATAAAAAGAATGGTGTCATGATGTATCAGGTGGTTTAGGAATTGGAACTAGTGTGGCACCCTCAATCTATACAAACATGCACAAAAAATGATAACATGTTATGTATGGTTTTCAAGGAGTTGGAAAAACTGTGTCCCTCTCAATCTATGCAAACATGAGCTAAAAATAAAAATATGATGTGTACTTGATTGTTAAGGAGTGAAATCATGATGCATAGGGTTGTTAAGGAATTTGAACTAATCTGGCCTCCTTAATCTACATGTATGCATGAACTCATGTAAATTGAGTTAGAGTAAATGATGTAAAATGCCCCCTTGAATTGAGTGTATATATTGTACATTCTAGATTGATAGACTAAAATAAAGTGTGGAAATCAAATAAATTGATAAAAATATTTATGTAAATTGGTTAAACATTTGTTTAAATAGAAATAAAATATAAAATTTCTACCATGGTTTATTTTGTGAAGATAACAAACACTACAATATAATAATTTGATTTCCTTATTGTATTGGATCCTTTCCACTTGAAAATCTCAGTAACCACAATTACAACCTTGACAAACTAAATAAAAATGATAGTGATAAACAAAATAAGCAAAATATAACTTCTTCATCAAAACCTAACCCTAACATACTAACTATATTATTAAAAGGAGATGAAAACAAAGAAAGCATTGAAGGTCCTCTTCTCCTTCCCTTCACCTCTCCTCTCCTCTCCTTTCTTCCATAACGAGCTCTCTATGAGTGAACTCTTTTTATAAGAAGTTATAAGAATTTGAGAGTTTTCTGAAGATTGCCTTATATCTTACAGTGCAGGCCGATTCTATCAAAAGATGATATTTAATCTCTTATTAAAAGGGAACTCTTTTCCTTTTAAAAAAAATCTTTAAGATTAATATATATTTTTTTGATGAATAGGCGACCATATCTATATTAATAAAAGATAAAAATTACACATATTCACAAAAAAAGGTGGGTGGTAAGAAGGCACACCCCGAGAGTCACATGGGCATAGACCAAAAAATCAAAGAGTCTTGGGCCACACCCAGAATTCAGGAAACATTACAAAAAACAACAAATAAAAAGGCCATCAAGCAGCTAGAGCAGTGCCAGAGGGTGGTGAGTCCCTATCATCTGGGTTTCCCCATACAACAACGGGGTTTGGAATGACGTTAGGAGGAGCCCAACCATCGTCATCTTTCTCATTTTCTTTATCTTTATCTTCACGGCGAGGTGAAATTGCCGAGTCCAAATGCGAGACCCATTTAGAAGTATTAGTGGGCTAGCTAGAACTGCCTCTAGGAGTGCCACCAAAAGGCCACCTAGAACCTCCACTTCCACTCCCGGCTACTCCTCCAGAAGGCCACCCTAGGTCAGCTCGCGAAGGAGGAGAGGACGACCACCTGCGAGAGCGAGAGTCGTGACAAGGAGGAGCATGGGCACGGGGACGAAAATCCCTGGCAAAGCCACTTCACCGCTGGCCCCGGGAGGAAGTTTGAGAGGGAGGCACGCAAGCCACAGTGCAAGGGGCATTGCCATAGTGGTCCAAAAGCTCCTGAAGGCGAGAAGCTTCAAGTGCAACTTTGTTTGCTTGCACTTGATTCTAAAAGAGAACATTAGAGCAAATAATAGATTTAGAATATAAAGAAACAAATGTATCAATCTGGATATGAGAAAATATGCAGGCATTTCTATCTTTCCAAATATTGAAGAGGATTTCCACCCTGAAAGTGTGCCAAATCTAAGTATACTTTGCAGGGAGCCTGGGAGAATCCCCCAGCAAAACCATATGCCAAGAGAAGGGCTCTGGCTGAAATGGCCGAAAGAAGTCATGAATCCAATTCCACAGCTATTGAGCTCTGGTATAGAACCATAAGAGATTCTTAAATGACTTGACCTACCCACAAAAAGGGCAACGAGGGTCCTGAACCCCCAAGTGAGAAAGCCGAGACCCCACTGGTAAGCCTTGGAAAAGAATACACCAAGCAAAGTGGGCGAGCTTTGGCTCAACAATTGCAGACCACATAGCAAAAAATCTTTTGCGCTAAATAGACATCGAGGACTGGAGGTGCCATATTTGGTTTAGGTTGTTGATCATGGTAAAATGAGGCGAAAGCCATTGATAACCAAGCCGAGGCTTGTAATTTCTAAAAGGGGTTTCTGGATACCATTTCTAGTCTTTCCACTAGGGCCTGGTGGAGCGGATACCCACCTTATGAAGCATATCAGCCAGAATGGCACTCACCAGGTCGTCGTAGGTTTCACAGTCATGGTTTTGAAAACCAAACTGGGCACAAAAAGCTTCCCATGACATAATACTCATGGTGGGTCTATGAAATATATCTTGTAGGGTCTGGATACCCTTCTTGTGGAATCTGAGGGCCTTAAGCCAAGGAAGCTTGGCCAACAGCCGACCTGCACTGGCAAAAAGAGTAGACCACCAAATATTCTGCTGATTGAATGAGAGCCCATCACAAAATCCAGTCCCAGTCCAGTGGAGCTAGGGCTTGACCGCCTCCCAAGCACGCCAAATGCTTTTGGCAACAAAGGTACCCAAAATCTGAATTGGCTCCCTCATAACAAGAAGGGTTGGAAAGCCAACTCCCTTCCAAGAAGGTCTGTGGGCGGGATAACCCACTTTAATACAATGCCGGAGGAGGATTTTCCAGGCCTCATTACCAGTGAGAGCATGTATGATTCATTTGACACAAAGAGCAATCCCTTGCTGTTGAGTGGAAAGACGGCCAAGTCCACCAGAATCTTTGGTTACCATCATATGTTTTATAAGTCATGAGGGTCCCTTTTCTAACTCTTATCAATGAAGTTGACCAATTAAATTTTATAAAGTCACTTAAAAAGTAAATCGTGATTAGGAAATAAATTAAATTTATAAAAAAAAACTAAAACAAGTAAAATGAGCTTTTGAAATAAATTATTTATAAAACATGTTTAAAAAAGTAAAGTGAGTTTATAAAATAAATTGAATTTATAAAACATGTTTATAAAGTAAAATGAATTATCTTTATAATTTTAGATGTTGATGTAAAGTAATTGATGTTCTTTAAATGATAATATGATTAGTATAGATATCTTAAATACATCTATCTAAAAAATGTTCAAAGATATCTTGATTGGAAGCTATTTTATTTACTTAAGAGTTATTTTATTTTACATTAGAACTATTTTATTTACTATATAAAAGTATACATAAATTTTATTGTATTTACATTGTTTGTTTACTTTATGTGTATTGAATTTGATATTGTAAAAATTATAGTTTAATTTTATTTGTGTTTGTTCTATATTTTATTTGTTTGGTTAATTATTTAATTATTTAAGTGTATATCATCACTCAATTTTTCAACTATAAATAAAAAATAAAAAAGTATCTCGAATTATCAAATCAAAATATTCTTTCTTGACTATTATTAAACATTAATATTTTTATGTGTAAATGACTACATCAAATTTAAAGTAAAAGGTTTAATAGTTTTTGTTTAACACGCCATTACACTTCACCCCTTGTTGCTATTGTAGAATATCTCTCGGCATTAATGATTAGATAAGAAGTTGATGGATTTCTATTATAGAATGCCTCTCCACATTAATAATTAGATAAGACATTGATGGATAAATGAATTAGACGTCGTCCTCTTAGACAATACCCTAGCTTTCAAGTTTAAGCATTTTATACTTAAGTTGATAAGTAAGGATTAGTTGGAAGGGGTTCAACTTGGGCCTCTAATTAAATTCCAATTTGAAAGGTTAATCGTAACAAATATAGTTGTACTTCTAAACCAAGTTCAAAACTACATCCACAGGTTCAACTCAAATCAAAGAATGGAGAAATCTACAAATTAGATCTAGATTGTTGGGATATATGGAATAAAGTTCAATCAAGACTTCAGTTGATTGTCAATTTTTATATAGAAACATAACATATATACATTACTCATAAATCTAAAATAGAAAAAATACACGTTTCACCCTTATAATAAATATATTTAATAATTAAAATAATTCCTGCTACCGAATATGCTAAACTTCCTGAAATTGCCGAACGATTGTAGCACTAGGGTTTCGTTGAATGCTGTTGTTTCGAATGGAAATCACATTTCTAGGACTGCCATGGCCAGGAAATCTTCTGTGAAAACCGCAAGTGACATGGGATTTCAGGATACTTCGCGACCGAAGGGTTTGATGGGAGTTTTGGCAGGGGATTCTACTTCCAATAGGGCCTCCGCAATGCCAGCAGATGCCTCTCTCAGCGGCCGGGAAATCAAGAAGGTGAGCCCTCCTCTCTTCAACTCCATACTGCTGCAGAACAACTCCCTTTCAAATTTAGGGCACCCAATCTCTGCTTCGTTGGTCACTTCCCTACAAATTGCAACGGATAATCCAATTGTCGAGTTTAGCGATGTGCTTGGAAGGGAAGTCAAAGAAAATGAAAAATTCTTTGCTGAGAAGGGCTTAATTGGGCGTTTTGTCAAGTACTGGCCTAGCCTAGCTATTCTGCACAAATGGATCTTCGATACCTGGGGTCCAATTCTGAAAGATGATCTCCAAATTTACCCCTGCAATCGAGGTTTTTTCATTGTTGTCTTTGATAATATCCAGGATAGAAAGACGGTTCTTTGTGATTATAAGTGGAGCTGCAACGAACATCGATTGATGCTCAAACCTTGGCACCCCAAATTTAATCCAAATTCTAAATTATTTGCGGTTACTCCTACTTGGATTCGACTTCTGAACCTTTTGCTTCAGTTCTGTTTTGAAGAATGTTTTGAAGCTATAGGCAACAAGCTGGGGAAGTTTCTACTTGTGGACAAAAGCTCATCTAGTTTCTACCACTCTACCTTCGCTTGCATTCTGGTGGATATTGATACCAGTAAAGACCTTCCGGCTGAGATTTCTTTAAAAATAATGAATTACAATTGGAGCCAGATTTTGGATTATCAGGGCCTTCCTTTTAGATGCCGTAGATGCTTTAGCACTGGTCACATAGCAGCAAAGTGCCTCAAACCTAAGTCTGATAGTCATGCATCTTGGTGGAAAGACTCCTCAGTTCATCATTACTCTGTGGAAAAAAAGGCTTCATCACAGCCCCTTGATTGCAAAGAAAACTCATCTACAGAGGTAAGGAAATCTCCTTCATCCCCCACTCTTGAGGCAAGAAGTGCTCACATTCCAGACATGGAAGTTTCTAAATCAGGAAATGAACTTTCTTCCCCTTTGGAGACTACAAAATTACCAGGTATTATTGCCTCAGACTACAAGGAGTTTATTTCACCTTCAAGAGTGAAGGATGCAGATGAAACATCAATTCCAAAAGAGGTTTTCGGGGAGGATAATAGCTGGACAGAGGTAAAATGGAAAAAGAAAAGTACTGGAAGTGAGAAATGCAACATGCCTGGGTTTGCAAATCAGGTGTCAAAATCATAATCTGTGTTTGTGTCCATGCTTTAATGGGCTGTCAGGGTTTGTTAATGATTGGCCTCGGATTGTTGCAAGCATTGCCGCTTGCTTTTTGCACCCGTATTCTTAGGGCATGCATTTAGTTTAATTTTATTTTTATTTTTAATTTTATGGGGTACGGCTCCCTTATGCCTACATTACAGATCAAAATATATATATATATATATATATATATATATATATATATATATATATATATATATATATATATACATTTAATAATTAAAAAAATATTAGACTTTTTTATAATATAAAAATTTTATGTGAATATACAAAAAGAAAATGGAGGGAGCCTGACCAGCGAAGCCAACGAAGGAAAGCAAAAATGCAGATTTAATACTTCCGACAAGTCATCTCATTGACATCTCAAAAGAACGTGCAAAAGAGATTGAAATGCTGGTAAATACAACGATAATCTGTCACTTCATAGGACCAAAATTAAGTAGGGAACAAATAAGAGAGTGGATCAAGGAGACATGGTAGACTTAGTGCATACTCAAATTTCTACCCAAGGGCTTCTTCGTCGCTGCATTCCTCTCAGATGCAAATAGAGATAAGATTCTAAGGGGTAAAACTTGGCAACGGGTAGGTGCACCTCTATACATGCAAAAATGGATGCCAAATTTTGATCCTGCGAGCTACAAACCTTATGAAGAACCTAAATAGATTCAGCTATATAACTTACCTCTGGAATTTTAGAGGGAGGATTGTTTAACAAAGATAGGTCGTTCTCTGGGAACCGTAACAGGCATTGACACAGACCTTCTAGACAAAGACTCCTATCTCTACACAAGAATACAAGTGGCGGAGATCAAAAATATCTCGGAGGAATTAACTCTGTGCTCGAAAGAATATCGATGGACTCAAAAGTTGGAGATAGAAGAATAGAGGTTTTTTTGTTTAGAATGCAGAAGCCAACTTCATTCGCACGAATGATGCCCTAGAAAAAGGAATAAAATAGAAGGCTCGAACGATCCAGATATCCCTTCTTTAGACAAGAATATCATAAACAATCATCCAGAAATGAACAAAGGAGAAATTTGAAGTTCCCCATCACAAGTGAAGAATCCACACATTGAAGAAAAGACTGATGGGAAAACCTCCAAAGTATAAAACAAGGATGACAGAAGTGTGGTAAATTCAAATCACGCGAGGGAGGAAATGACAGGATCCTTGCCATCTCAATCTAATCCCCATATACACAATCCCCAAAAAATCCCTGCAGTGAAGCCAAATTCCCAAGTTGATAAGATGCTAGGAAATTTAGAGGTGGGAGCGGACAAGACTGGGCACTCATCACCAAAGGATAGCACATCACGGATAGGCAATTGCATAAAAGGCGTCAAAATCAGGGACTTCCTAAGGGGCACCACCGGGGGTGCCCCCCGATTATCTCTAAATTAAACCCTATTAAGGGGCGCACAACCCCTTAATCATGTGTTTTTAAACACCTTCAGAACATCCGTCCTCCCTACTTCTCGGGAAGGAAGAAAGAGCTCCCTATTGAGATTAGACAGGAAATCTGAATACCAAATCCTAAGCGAAGATTGAGGATGGAACTAGTAGTCAATCAAAAGGGAAAAATGAATTCTCTCTAAAGAAATCATCGATAAGTTAGCAATTACCTCACGGAAGGATAATTGATCGACGAATAGAAGAAGATATCCAAAGATATGAGACACTAAACATCACATGGGACTACCGTAATTTGGAAAGAGCCTCGGGAAACTTTGCCGAATCGCCCATAAGAGAGGATTCTACCAGCGAGTTGAGTTTAAGCATAGACAATGGCTAGCAGAATGGAAATCGAATGTGTATGTAGCTGCCAAACTAGGCAGCCCGAGGAAGATGAAGAAGAGAATGAGGAGGAGGAGGAGGAGGAGGAGGAGGAAGAAGCAAAGAAGGAGGAGGAAGGAGACAAAGAAGAGGAAGAAGATCGAGAAAAAGATCTAGAGGAGGAACCAAAGGACCAAATCGGGTGCCTCATTAAAGCTAAAATTGACGAGGCGGTGGAAGCAATTTATAAGGTGATAGGCTCCCAGGAGTTTGGTGGCGATCACATTCATGATGGCTACATCTACGAAGAATTTATCATGAACACTGTCCTCATTCTGGGAAGGAAAAACTACGGGAAGATAATGGCAAACAACTACATTATGGGCAACATGAGATCTGTTGCAATCGAAGCTATTTCCAACTTTAACAAGAGGCCCAAGTACGGAATGATCGTCGAGGTTTTCAATGCAGCGGCAGTGAATAGAAACAAGGTGTCAGCACAGACCCTAGTGCTCTTCAGAGAAGGGATAAGGAGAAACAACATGGAAACCTTCTCCTACTTCATCGGCCAATATGAGGATCTCGTTTGCCTTGCTCAGGCTGTCAGAGCTATAGAGCTGGCAGTGGGACTCATAACCAACTAATCTCTCTACTTTTATTTTCATAATCTCGATGTAAGCGCTCATATAGTGAGCATAGTATTATGTTTTCCTACGTTTTATACTATATTTGCTGTCATACGGGCAAGAACTTATCTATAAATTTTTTTTATGTAAATATATTTTATTTTAGAAAATAATATTAAAAAAACAATAATTAAAGATGAGGTTATGTCCTTTATAAATCTTACTTTAAAAAGTTAAGGCTTTAATTGACTCTATATCTCTCTATCTATGAAAATGATAATAATTAAAAATAATAATCTAAAATAATATTGTGCCATCTATAGATTTTCTTACTTATGGACAATAATTAAATGTGATATTAAGAAAAGATCTTAATAATTATAATGAAGATGAATATTTTTAATATTAATTATTAAAAATTAAACGAATTTACATATTTTAAAAATATAATAAATTAAAATTAAATAAAAATAATATAATTGGTTGATAAATGTAATTAATATAAAATAATAAAATAATTTATTAAGGATTAATATAATATGGTATTTAAAATATATATTGGTTTAATAATTTGATAGTTTATTTTAATATCAGTTATTGATGATTCCTATTTTATGTTGGATACAGCCTACACAAAAATATCCATACATCTTCTCAACAGATTCTTGTTGGGGAAGGTAAATTTCCTCATTTATATTTTGGTAGTTTTTAATTTTACTAAAATTTATGTATGTGAATTGACAATCATATTTATAAATTTTACTCACCAAAAATGTGAACTGTGAATTTGTAGATTTCCATACCTTTTGCCATGTGTTGTTATATCGGCCTTTGCAGTCCCAGTTCTTGTGCTTTCATTTTTACTTCCGGTAAGTTTATTTCATCCACATGCTTCATTTATTTAGGATGAACTATGTGTCTATTTCAATTTTAGTTTAAGTTTATATTCAACTAGCAATTGTAGTGGAAGATGTAAGGGGCACACCAATAGGTGTAAGATGAATATATGTAGACTACAATTGCAGTAGGTGTGAAAGGTTTTAGTTTTGCTATGGTGTTATTGATGTCTTGGAGGAGACATGATTCTATGGATATTCGAATAGATTAAAGAATAAACTAATTGTATAATGTGCTAAGAAAGAGATAAGCATTAATTTTCTACTAAGTTTAATAGTATGTAACAACTTCATATAAATCCAAAAAACATTAAAATGTATTTTTCGTTTGCATCACTAGATGTCCTAAAGTGATTTAATATTTGATGGATTTGTTTAATCGCTTACATATATATAGTGAATGCATAGTGTTTTCAAATTTCATCCCATAAGTGGATGAGATTTAGCCATAATTGGAAGAGATTCTAAATATCCATGTAGTAGGTGTGTCTATATTAATGCTTTGTAAGGACTTCCCAATGACTCTTATTCATCTAAAATTATTTTCTCACTAACATCTTTGCTTTTCCCATAGAACAACAAATGCCAACATGCCCATTACATTATTCAAAGTAATGGCTTATTAGTCTACCACCATATGGAATGCCCTACGATAAATATTAAAAAATCAATCTAATCCTAGAGAGTTTATTTTAAATTCAAAAACATGTCTTACAAACCCATTTTCCCTAAAGGACATCAATTAAAATCTTTAATTGGCAAATGAAAAATGAGAAAAAAAGGGTTAGCTTTCCCTATGTTTGGTACCTAAATATATAAATATTTATATATAACATTGAAGGCAAAGAAAAGGGCACACTTATATGTAAACTTTCAACCCAAAATTTTCTCCTTAATAAAATTGTTCTATATGCAAACTCACAAACAATTCACACATTACATATTTTAAAATCATAGCAGTTTTTCTAAGTCATAGACAACCATATATTTTATTTATGCAAACAACCATGAAAAATCATTGCAATGAATTATATATAATGTACACACATCTACATACATGGTCAATAGAGAAAAAAAATCTTTATGAGAGCACATAAAAGTAGACATAAAACTCCAAGGAAAAGACAAAACTCACCATTGGATAACCAACAAACATTAAATGCATGTGGGTGAGTGCAAGATCATCATGGGGCAAATGACACCTTTAAGTGGCAACAAAAATGCTAAAAAATAGACTTAGGTAACTTCATATGACAAATTGAAAGAGATCTACAAAATTTGGACAAAAAAAGTAGTAGGAAATTGGATGTTGTTTATGGACAAGTGCTTTTATGAAAATTTTCAAATTCATTTGGTGAAAATTGGATATTTCAAAGAGGCACTACTAAAATTATTGAAGAAAAAGTAGATTTGATTTTGGCCAACCTAATTATGAACAAAAATATATTTTTCATCAAAATTTAGATGCAAGTAAATGACACTATGATTATAACTAAATTATATTCTAGGGTTAACATTCAGTTCTATTAGAACATGCCAGTATTAAAAACTACTACCTTTTTCACCACTCACCCTCCATCCACTACGATGATCTCTACTTCTAGGGTTTTGCTTCCATATTTTTTTTTTCCATAGAGTTTTTGATGCTAGGTGAAGACATTCTTAAGGATGCATAGTCCATTGAGAATGATTGTTGTAAGGGATCTTTGCCTATTAAAAAGGGCTCTCTTCATGCTTCTACGAGATCTTTCCTTGTCATTGTTGGTGTTTCCCCTAAGGGTTAAAATGGTGTCGTTTTGCACATTGGATCAAATATAAAGGCTTCTTATGAGAGGGGTTATATCTCTAGTGCTATCAAAACTCCTTTGCCATTATTTTATTGGGCTTGCATGGTAGAGCATGACTTGACCCCTCTTTTGGCTACCCCAAAATCAAAGCACATGGCCATTGAAGGCACTCATGCAAATCAAATCCCTATGATCGTGTTTAAAGAAGATGTCACCAAGTAAGAAAACAGGTTAAAATAACTTACCATTATTTGTAAATTTCATAAATTTTGGCCTAGCTTGCTTGCATTGCATGATTGGTTGAGTACTCATTGGAAAACCTTGTTTAAAAGGGTCTAAATATTCTATGGTGTGCTAAAGGCTAGTTTTTGGTTCTAACACCTATATCATATTCAACACAATAGATGGTTATATAAAAAAGAGAGAAAACATTATCTTATATCAAGTGCAAACATGCAGTCAACACTTTGTATCCATCGAGGATAGGGATGCCCTGCTTAGAAATGGCCCCTCGTTCTAGGATAAGGCTCTTCTAGGAACAAAATCTTCATACCCTAATTTTAACCCCCTTATAGAGTCCTTCCCTCTATCTCCAATTTGGGTGTTCAACTACTAAACCTCCTCTAATTCTAGATAGAGAAACATCTCTCATCCATAAAAAATTCTTTGGGTACAATCTTATTTATATTCTCAAGATGTAAGTCATATGGCATGCCTCTTCACCTATGTTAGGATCCTTGTTGGCTTTGATTTATCAAAGAAGCTAGTTGCTGAAATATGCTTAAAAGTTGGTAATAGGGAGAGGATTCAACAGCTTGATTAAGAAGGGATTGCCTTTAGGTGTCAAGCTTTCTTTACAAGGGGTCATTTTGTTGCAAAATGCTCAAAGGCCTCTCCTTCACAATTATGCTATGTCTCCATAAGGACAACGACCTAGTGGATAGGTGCAAAGTTGCAACACTCAATGATTGACTCTAATTATGAGAATATTGTTTTTTAGGATGCCTCTTCTACTTCTTTAGATTCTCCATCCACCCCCTCTCTTATGGTTGACAAGGATCCACACTTGCTAGCCATGTTTCTCCACAAGTCCCTTCTACGGTTGGGGGAGGGGGATCTTTTGATAACACATATGCATTTTCCACTTCTAGTGTATTGAGGTTGGTTACTCCTCTTGCAGCTAATACTTTAGCTTCTCCAAATATTTGGACCAAGGTAGAAAGGAAAAAGAAGTTGATGTCCTCAACTAAAGAAAAAGAAGTTGACGTCCTCAACTAAAGACACACAACCCAACTTTTGGGTGATTCTCTGTTGTTGTGTCACAAAGGGTTGGTTAAGGATTTAGATGGCTCGTATGGCTCAAGCTTCATTAAGCTCAAAGACAAAAAAGGTGAAATGGTATAATATAATGTGGTCTCCAACATCTCAATATAGGCATATAAAACATTGATAATGCAATGCTGCCATGGTTTGTAGCCTTGGCCAATATTGTACAAATAAATATATAGTAGGTAGACTAGTATAGAAAGCACCACTCTCATGTTCACAAGGGCTACAACTTTATGAAAAATTTATTTTCTATCTTTTGATATATATAAGGGGAGTTACATATCCCTCACTTGATTGATTAAAAAATATGTCACGAGCGGATGTGATGCATATTTTTATGGATTTTTAATACACCTTTTTAAAAACATCAAAAATATTTTTTGGCTGACTTGATTTTATAAAAAAAAAAATATGAAATTCATGTTTTTAAAACCTTGTACCCAATGAAGCCTAGAGTGTGACTCTTTCAGAAATTTGAAAAATGATGCATAGTTTGAAAGCTATGGATGATTTCAATATATATCTATAAGGAATTTAGACATAGTTTATGCAGAAAATAAATAATAATTACATATTAAAATAGTAATGAGTAATATATTATATTCTGAGAAATCTTGAGAGTTTCCTTTATAAACCCTTTTCATTTTATTCAATTTGATTAAAAACAATAAAACTTTACACAGAACTTTCAGTGCATAATTGCATAGAAATTGTAGGTTTGGCACTCTCAAATCTAATTTCAAAGTGATCCCGAGGTGTTTTTTTGGGGGAAATATTTGAATAAGAAATAGATATCCATTTTTTAAAAAGTGAATATTCCTTTCCAAAATTGATATTCATTTTAGTTTTCACTTTCAAATTAATTTTGAGTTAGAAATCTAAGCTTAACAAATGATTTGTTATTTTTTATATCTCCAAGATGCATTTTCCTCATTGCCACTATTTGACCCATCATGATTTTGCCCTCACCCATGTCAAATATCAACATTTACCTACCATTCAAGTTTTACCAATATTTTCAAATGAAATTTCATAATGTTAGGAATAAAAGGTAAAACCACTAGAAATGGAAAATTGAAAACAAGTCTGCAAATTTGAAATCAAGACTTAATGTTCATTAAAACACATTCATCCAAATACTACTTTTAACTGTGGAATGCCAAAAGGAGATTATGGAATTAAACTAGCAACATGAGAAATTAGCAACACCATGAAAACATCGCATAACACAATATATAACGTGGAGAACCCTTTTTAGAAAAAAAAAATTCAGCAAGCAGAAGAGGCCAAGATTGTATTATCTTCAAAATAAGAGTACAATGCAACAATCTTTCTTCAAACCTTTTGTGTCTTCAATCCAATTGCACATGTGTACTTGTGAAATTTCTTACTTACTTCTACCTCCTCAAGCATTTGTATATATAATATTTCATACTTCATGGGAATACAAGTGATGTGGCATCCAAACTTGGGAAAAATCTAATGCCTCATTTTGAGAATCCAACCAACATGCTAAACATAGTCTCTTATAGCCTCTTACATCATACCATAACTACCTAATACTAAACTCTCTATCTTGGGTGCCTAACCTGTCATAATTGCCTAATAATAGGATATTCCTTACAACACGTCATAATTGGCTAACAATAGCCATGCAAAGATCCCTTCTTACATTTGTCACAACACCCCAAGAATAGCCACACCAACTTGAGCACCTAGTTTGACTTTTTCACCTATTTACATTCCCAAAGTAAAAGACACTCTAATGCCAGTAAATAGTAAACCACTGCTAGTAAATAACTAATTACCACTACTAGTAACTAATTAATTACTATATTAGTAATAAAAAAAATACCATTTGTTGGTGAAACCTTCATCCCTTATTATTGATTGCACAATAATCTAAATGACATAAGATTTGCAAGGTTGATGACACTTTAATCCTAACACATAATAGAGGAAAGCTTTGTGTAGTGGTTTTCCAATGTTGTAGTATATCAGGGTGAAAGTTCAAAGTTGTTTCCCACTTTATAAGGGAAATAGACAACACTTATTTAAATTTATAATTTGACTCACTTGAAAATGACATGTTTTGAATCTTGAGATGATGTGAATTAATGAATTTTTTTTGGTGTAGTTTATTTTTGTATTTTTTAAATAAAAAAAATATTTAGATGGAAATTTTTGTAAAATTGACAGTATAATTTAATTGTTAATAAAATGCTAAAGAATGAAGTTAATGGGGCCTTCATTTTTTAATAACAATTTTTTTCCTTTAATTTTTCCATATTAATAACTTGATACTTTAGTGTGTGCAGTAATTTTTTCATTTTGTTAATAAAGCTTTAAAGTCTCATGTATTAAAACATAACTTTTTCAAGGGGCCTCCACATTTTGTCTTAATTGTTTATCCGAACTAGAAAACAATTATACCATCTCAACATAAAATCTCTCCTTTGCTACATATTTTTTCAATTTTTTGATAAACTAATGTTTCTCTTGAGAAAACAATCAACCTTATATTTGGGTGTTGATGACCTACTTTTAGTAATAATAAAAAAGATAATATAAATATTTTTTAAAACATTGAGAAAATTATATTATTGAAAACTACACTTTTAGATATAAAAAGGAATATTTTTAGATTAAAAAACATTATTTTCACAAGTAGAAGTAATGGAAACATTAAATTTTTCAAATAATTACAACAATTTTGTAAATTGTCATCAAAGTGATGTTACATATGTATCTGGAGGACACTTCTAGCTAGAAAAGATGTGGCTTGGATCTATTTTATCTAGAATGAATCCAACCAGAACACAATTTCAATTGAAAATGAATTTTGGTTAGAAGTACTTAAATTCAAGTGTGCTAAAAATCTGCCTTAAAGTGGGAAATAGATTTGAACTTTCATCCATCAAACCTTGCACTAGTGGTATCAAAGATTGTTCCCATCATACATAATAACATAGTTTTTGTACATATACCTACTACAGGGTTAAAATAGTTTTGCAAACAACATAAATAAATACATAAAACATTGATTAAGATAAAAGAGGTGCGCTTTAGTACTCTATGTGCATCAAACATCATTTGCATCACATTTGTAAATAATTATGGGTTAAGGATTTATTTTTATTTTATAAAGAATAAATAACTACGTTTAGATGAGAATGTGAGTTTTGCTCCAACTTTTGTATACTCTAAAAATTTCTATATGGCAATAAACATGACATTTAAATTTCATTTAGAATGAAAATGAGTCATTTTGAAGAGTGCATTTCTTTTGATGGCAAAGTAGCAATTGAGAGCAATTCAAGAAAAACTTCCATTGTATACTTTTAATTAACAACTTAGAATAGAGGTGTAGTATGGATCATAAAGTTGTTATCCTCAATTATATCAACTACTCCCCTAATGAATGATATATAAAAATATAATTTAAATAAAATTAGAACAATATACCTATTGGAGAAAATTTGTATTAAAGATAATTTGAATTAGCATTTAGAGCCACTTTGTGATAGATCATCTAGATCTCTCTTGTTCTAATTAATGTAAGTTGTGGAACTCACATTCTCATATATTAATAATTATGTAAATGGTTTGATGCTTCTTATTTAAGTAGAGTGATTTAAATGAATAAATTAGTAGAACTGAAACTAAAACTCAATAAGTAGCTTGGGATATTACAACTTAAAATATGTGAACTTAGAACATTAACATAGAAAAATTCCGTCAAACCCAAACAAGATTGTTTCTTTACATTAATAAAGATATCAACAAATTTAATTTTTCTAGCTGTAATAGTAACCCATAGATATATAACATAAATTTGATTGTACATGTTTCTATCTTATATCCTTAACTGTATAAATTTGGTTGTACATGTTTCTATCTTATAACATTAATTGTATAAAAATTTTATTGTAAATTTGTTGGTCTTATAGCATGTAATACTTGGCAAAGGATAAAAGTTATGTAGGTTGAAGGTATTTAAGATCACAATGTGTTGCTTATCTATAACAAAAATAAAATATTTGAAGGGATTACATGCCAAGTGGTACTTTGGTAATCTAAACAAACATGACAAAATATGAACTCCATTCCAACAAGAAGCACTAATGTGTTGAGTTCATCACAAAACCTATAGACCTAGGCTTCCCTTGGATCACCAGAAATGCTAAAATGAATATTGATCAATGAAACTTTGTTATATTCTACTATGCCCTTAATCAGGTATAGTTTGGATAGGGTTATGAGTAGCCGGCTTAAGAATACCTTAACTATTAATTACGTTATATGATCATTTATATTTTATATAGGTAGTTGAGTTAGCTTGGGTGGCATCCAATGCATACGTATGTATATATAGGAGCTAGTGGTTAGTTTATGATCATTATATTGTGTATTGTGTTCTTATTGAATACTATTGGAGGTAGTCCCCTCAAAGTATTTTATTATTATCAAATTTTTTCTGCATATTTCCTATTATATTCTTCTCTTGTGCAAACTTTATTAAATCATTACAAGTGGTATCAACATGATCTTGGCTATTGGAGGGAAAGAATCAAGGAAACTTTTTTTAATCAAGAGGTCAAATTATGAAGCACATGTATTCTCTCAATTTGATGATTTTTTTTAATTTTTGGAGGGAGGATTTTTCAAGGCCATATTGAAGCTACTACAATCCAAATTTGAGGTCATTTGGAGAAGATTTAAAGAAGTTAAATTATTGTGAAATTAAGGTTTCCACCAAACTCACTCCCAAAGTTTGCAAATCAACGATTTTTAAATTTTTTTTTAGGATTGATCAAGAACATATTGAAGCTATTACATTTCAAATTTGAGGTCATTTGGAGTAGAATTGAAGGAGTTATTGTGGAATTAGAGATTCCACCAAATTTGCTCCCAAGGCTGCAAATCAACAAATTTCTTAGAGATTTTTAATGAGAAGTGAGATCTAGGCCCTATTAAGTTATAGTAAAAATTTTAGATTTTTTTGTTATTTTTAAGAAACTTATTGTGAAAACTATTTTGGTGGCACCATGGCGGGGGCTTCAACAAGAGGTAGAGGAAGGAATCCAATCACTCTTGGAAAGACTCTTGACAAGGATGATACAATAGTTGAGGTGATGGGTTTTATACATATTGAATCTATAAGGTAAGAAAACACCAACATTAAGAATGATATTTCATCATTGAAGGAGGAGATGACAACCACGAAAGGAGAAATCAATGCATTATCAAAGAGAATTAAGTCCTTGGCGAGTTAAATGGAATATAAGGGAATGCTTTCACATCATAAGATTTGGGAAGAAGATGTCTCTTCCAAGGGTCATGATGCTTTTAGGATTGACTCAGATTTAAAGATAGATCATCACCTAAACAATTCAATGGCTAGAACTCATATGGGATCTCAGAACCTATTACCAATGAAGGATATGCAAGAAGAAAAAGAAGGTTCCTACACTATAAAATCTATAGACAATTATACATGTGTACTCAGTAGTTTTTTGGGATGTGCCACAAGGATTTCCTCCAAAAGTAGATCATGATCATGCCATTCAAATAGTAATAGAGCACTACCCACCATCCATCACCTCTTCCTAGAGGGTGCAACTAAAGGTTAGAGAAATAGAAGAACACATTCAACACTAAAAAGAGGCACCCTTTAGTCTCAAGGAAAACAAGGCAAAGGCACATGACAAATTGAAGAGGCAAGTGGGTCAGTGTAGAATTTTGACACAGTCAGTGCTACCTGAGCTAGTAAAGGGAAGACCCATCTTGGAGATTGAGTTAATTTTTTAGACACACATGAAGAGCTAGGACTAGGACAATCATAGATTACCTCATTAACTGGAAGTATTTACTGGTCGAAGTTGCCACATGGGAAGATGAAGATTTTATGCAGAAGCATCCACAATTGATCAACACCAAGGCCAATTCTTGTGTGAAGAGGGGGGGCATGTTATTCCCTTAATCCTATAGTATGCATAAGCTTATGAGTAGTCATCTTGCGGCTAGCTTAACTCTTAATTAAGTTATATGATCATTAATATAGTCTTATACAGGTAGTCAAGTCAACTTGGTTGGTATCTAAGATATTAATATGGTATAGGAGATAGTGGTTAGTTTATGATCATCATGTTGTGTATTGTGTTCTTATAGAAGACTATTGAAGCTATCCCCCTCAAAGTGGCTTAGGAGGTTGTCCCCTCAAAGTGGCTTATTATTATCAAGTATTTGCAATGTATTTCCTATTATATTCTTCTCTTATGTAAGTTATTTCATTACATATTCTAATAGTTTGGCCCATTTAAAACTTATTACTAACCCTTATCTAATTATAAAACTTAGATTCCTAGTCAAAAACTCATTTATTTTGCTTCTTTAAGTCAACCACACCTAGATGAAGGCTAGATTTTGACGAATCACTAGAGAGAAAAAGAAAAGAAAGAATAAATTGTTATTACTTTGATCAATTATTGTCTAGCTTCCCAATAAAAAGAAAAAAATGTAATCATCATCTCCAATGTTTGGTCTTCATTTATTTTTCTAAAAAAAGGTAAGACATATTATAAAAAAGTGGGTGCCCTTGGAAAATGTGGAGACATGCAAGGAGGTATCTACATGCATTGTTCAAAATATTCTCCTATGTGTATGTGCACAAGAGAGGTCAGATGATATATTCATAATGACATAGAATCCTCCTATATGCATTCTGAAATGGGAAAACTAATAAGATATCATTGGAAGAAAATATCCTTTTCAAAATCTTTAATCAATGTTCAAGAATAGTTTTTTTAATTTGAATCTACATGTAATTTGTCTAAAATCCAAGCCAAAAAGATGCTCAAGATAAAATAGATTCAAAAAAAATTTGGTACACCCTTACAAGCCCCAAAAAAGACAATATTATCTACAAAATTATACTTAGCACACTCAACTCCCATAAAAGCCTCATTATTTTCCACATATAATTATACATCCAAGGTTTATTATCTCATATTCCATAATAGATAAGGATACAGCCCATACCTACCTCTCCTTCACTTTCATTTTATTGTCTCGATTGTAGTGATATGGAATTATATATAGTCTAGGATCAACAAAGTTATTAAACATGAAAATAGAAATGGTAAATCAAAATTTCTATTCATTTGAAAAGCCAAAAAATGGTACCAACCTTTGGCCCTCTTTAAGGAATTCTTTGAAGCGATGTTGATAACTCCTGATAAAACTCAAAAAACCCTAAATATAAAGACAATATAAATTTGCAAGTCTTGATAAGTGACATGTAGAGTTCTTCTTCAAGCTTAAAACCCTTTGAAAGTCCCAAAATGCTACAAAGTACCTATTCAACTAATTCAAATGTTGATGGAAAGATTAATGATGAGACCAATTATAAAACCACAAATTCAATAGTATTTTTTCATAGTAAAACACCAAAAACTCTATCTTCTTCTTCATCCACTCTAAAAAAACCAAAATAAATCCAATTCATCCTTTAAAGGAAATACTTGGAAAATAGCAATAAAAAAATCAAAATTGCTAAATATAGCTAAAAATAGCAAAAAATTGCTATTTTTATTAATTTTACATTTAAGAATGTATGCCCCTAAAGATTTTCCCACAACTCCTACACAACTAAATGAACCTTGAGAGTGAAATTTGGTTGAAGATCAAACTCAAGCACAAAATTATTAAACTTATAAAATTCTAAAAAACTCGAAAAAAAATATTAAAATGTAAATTTGAAGCCCTAAATGATTGAATTTGGTTCCAAACTTTGGTCCATGGTTAGTAGAATCTACTAGAGTTTATTACTAGGCAATAGATCTCTTCAAGCTCTTCATTTTGAAAAAAATGGGCTCCATCAGCTACCTGGATCAAAAGTTATGGCCTTTGGAAGTTATGCTCCCACATCATTCTCCTCTGGTTGAAATAAACTCAGCTCCTGTAAGTTTTCTTGATTAAACTCCTCCCATTTGTTTTTGTCCAGGGTCTTCAATTCTTTTTCTAAGATCCAAGTGTTATCCTCTTGTCGTAATCCTTCTCATTGTACCAAATACTTGTTGTAGCTTCCCTACCTTGTGTTCATTGTCTTTTTGTCTAGAACTTGTGCCTTGTGTTTTTGCTATTTTTAGCAATTTTGTTTTTTTTTAATTTTTTTTTAGTAATTTTGGTTTCTATTTTCAGGATATTTCCTTTAAAGGAAGAAATTGATGTATTTTTTTAGAGTGTATGAAGAAGATAAAGTTTTTGGTGTTTTGTTGTGAAAAAATATTGTTGAATTTATGGTTTTATAATTGGTCTATGGTCGTTGTAATCGACTAGAACTAGTTACCACGCTATAGATCTCTTCAAGCTCTTCACTTTCAAAAAGAAATGGGCTCCTTCGGGTACCCGAATCAAAAGTTATGGCCTTCGAAATTTATGCTCATGCATCATTAAAATAAAACAGCTATTCTATTTAGTAATATGCATTACTTTTTTAGGGTGTACTCTAGGGAATATTTGATAACACCTCTAGTCTCTTGTTAATAAGGCCACAAAATTTTCCATATTTAACTTTGGATACAACTCAAAAGACTTCAAATCTTTAGATAGAAATGTTCAAGGTGAATTTTGAAGTGTTGATTTTTGAAATCTCGTATATGAGATTATTTTGTGAAGCTTACGAATGAGATTATTTCAACATGATCATGCAATGACCATCTAAAATCTACTACTACATGTCCAACTAGGATTAAATTCATGGTCTTGCAACCTGTACCATAATTTGTCAACCATTGATTTGGTATTACAGCTGTAATTTTGGAAATCTTGTCTCACACAAGGAATGTTTATTGACAAAAGAATAATGTAAATGAGTGCTTCAGGATTAAACTGTGTGCAAGTTTTTCTCTCAACGTTTCAGATCACACTCCATGATCCATCATCAGGAGAAAAGAATAGAAAGCAAGAGAGGAGAATTAGAAAGGATAATTTGCAGATCAAGAAGGTTAAATAGAGAGGGGGGATAGAGGTGGCACGGGGATCAAGAGACCAAAAGGAAAAAAAAACTCCAACAAATAAATGTTTCTTTCTATACCCCAACATACAAAGAAGTCTCCAAAGGCACAACACAAAAACAAAAACAAAGACTCAAGGCAACAAGGTGAAACTTAGAAAAAATAAAAATAATAAAATAAAAAATAAACCTACAAGCATGTGCAAATATATAACTAGATATTTAAATTTCTACATCTATATATATCTATATAGATATATATGTGTGAGTATATATCTATAACAATAAATAAATCAATATATAAGTATATATATGTATATATATATATAAGTATATATATGTATATATATATATAAGTATATATATATGGATAGATATATACATATACTTACTTATATATATGTATATACATATACATTTATATACTTATATATATGTGTGTGTGTGTGTGTGTGTGTGTGTATTGATTTTATATATATATATATATATATATATATATATATATATATATATTTTATTTGAAAACAATAATACTACTTAACGCAATAAATAGGAAGATGGTGCAAGGGTTTTATTTTCTAAAATGTAATCAAAAGCTTTTGTTCATAGGTTTTTCAAATTTTTTTTTTTTAAGTTATAGATTGACCATTGTGCCTAATATTTCAGTCCAAACTCCCAATAATTCATAGGTGCCCCCATAGAAAAGTTTTGTTTGGTTCTACCAAATAATATCTTTAAAGGGTTCTAATTTAAGGAAGTCTTGTTTTAAAACCACTCTACTTAAACATCAATTGATCAACGTTCAAACAGTCAACGACAATTTTACACCTATTCATGCTCGAATGTGGTAAAAAGTTATCTTATTTTTATTGGCAAAAATTTGCCAGTAACTATTCTAGATTAGTTTAATATTTAAAAATAACCAAGATAGACTCTATTTTTGCTTTTGTACTATTTAATATTTCTTGAGTAGTTCATTGAAGACACCTTGACAATGGTCTATTCTAAGTTCCATGTGATTTTATGACCCATTAACCTATTGTTAATTCTTTTTGACTTTAAACAATTTTTTGTTCTATTTGCCTAGCCCTATCATAACAAACAAACTTATATTTTGTGTGCAAAACATTATATTTTAGCCATACAATGGTTCCTTAAAGCAATTTTAAAATACTTCCTATGATAATATGTAATTGTAGATTAGGACATTAATGGGAAACCCATCACAATAGGATTGATTTGTACAAATGCCATAAGTGTAGCAAGAGTGAAACAAGTGTCACATAGTGATGTGTCCCTATTGTTGCAACATGTTATAAATTATAGTTGATAATAACCATTTAAAAGTATGAGCAAATATTGATTGTCAAGTTACCCTGCTACAATAGAAATAATAACCTTTTTACTAAAAAAAAATATTTATTTATTTACTTAAGTGTTAAAATAAGAAATTTAGTATGTAATACATGTTGTATGTTAGCAAGAGACACTGTGTGGCTTCATAAGTGTTGTCATTGATGGCAACAAAGTCTACCCCACACATCCACAGTACATAATATGCCTATACCGGAAGTCAGATTGAAGATTCTTTTGGTCCGGTGAACAAGAACAGAGTATGTAACAAGGTCTGACAATCAGGTTCAGATCTCTCAGATGGTGTAACTCAGTAAGTTGCGGACTTGGACAAGTCAAGAGGGGTATCATAATTATTGTATTCCAGAGATTTAGCCTTCGGTGACAAAGCATGAAACAGATATGAGCATCTGAGTGTTGGGTTCCAGTCAGGCAGAGCAGACAAAGGAAGAACTGACCGGTAGAATATCATACTTCAATCCAGATGTATAAAAGGTATTGATCAAGTAATTTGTGGCATTATATGATTTTGGCCGACATAGGTAATGATTTCTACGTCTAAGTTTTTGGTGTGCATCATCAATCAAGTATGGATTCAGCCAACTAAACAGTAACTTGCAAATATCCTAAGTGTTCTTGTTGCCGACTAGAAAGTTGTGGGAAATCCTTGATGCGGATATATATACCCGATGGATTCAAGCTTGTGAGTGTGTGTAAGTGATAGTATGAATGATTAAGTGCGAAGAAAAGCAGAGACAAGTGCGAAGGTAGTAATTCAAGCCCGGAATGTGACAGGAAAGTAATATTGAGTAGAGGAAGAATGAAATGTGCCAGATCAGTATATTGTGCCTAATCGGAACTAAATTCCTGCATGTATAGATGTTTTTCACCAGTTCAAACACCTTGGTATCAGCTGTAAGCATTTGTAGACTGCAAGTCTCTTGTAGGCAGTGGGCCTCTTGTGAGTAGTGTACTCAGGTAGTGAACCCTAATTGGCAAGTGCCAAATTTGAACTCTTTATTCTTTTAACAGAGAATACAATCTTGGGTTAGTCACCCTGTGGTTTTTCCCTTAACAGGGTTTCCACATAAAAATCCTTGTGTTATGTGTTAATTTCTTTTTCAGATCTTATGATTGCCTTGTTTTGATATAATACTAAATGATAAGATAAGAAAATAAAGTAAAAATAGAAAAGTTATAAGATAACTGATTCACCCCCCCTCTCAGTTATCTGCATTGTTTCCAACAATTGGTATCAGAGCTAGGTTCCTCTGAACAAGCCTAACAACTTGAGGAAGATCTTGGAATCTTAATGGATGCATATGGTATGAAAGAACAACTTTAGTCTGCCCTAGATGATCTTGAACAATCTCACTCTGAAGTCAACAATTTGAGAGAAAAACTCAAGCAAGTTGATGATTTCATAAATGAGCTGAAAGAAAAACTTAGTAATTCTGTGAAAAAGAGAAAGGAACTACTTCAGAAATTAGCAAATCAGAATGAAGTCAATAATACTGATGAGGATCTAAATGAGAAAAATAAGCTATGTGAGAAGCTGTCAAAAGAAGTCATTATGACAAGGCATGAAATTGAATCAGGGGTTATGAAATTGACCCAAGAAATTGAAGAAAAGAGAAAGATTGAAGATAATCTAAAACAATCCCTCAAGGAGAAAATATGGGACTGCCACAAAATGAATAGAATAATCAGGCATCTTGAATCTGATCTTGAAGAAGCCAGAGATGATGAAGAACAACTTGAGAACCAGATAGACACTCTTAAACAAGATCTTCAATCTTCAAATGAATACAAAGAAAAATTCAAGATAATCTCAACCCAACTTGAAGTTCTTCTTGAAAGTCAAAAGAGGGTAGATGATAAGCATGGCTTGGGATATGAGAAAGGTGAAAGCTCTGGATCTGGTCAGAAAAACTTTGGATCGGGAAATCAAAGAAACAGGCCTAGAAGACCTCCGGTAAGGCAACCAAACGCTCAAAGATTCCATCCTTCAATGGATACTGCTTCAATTGCAACAAGTTCAGTCATAAAGCAATCCCATGTAGAAACAAAATGAATCAAATCAATCCATCCTTCTCCGGTCAACGTTTCAGTTGCAAAAGGTATGGTCACAGATCTCATGAATGCAGAAATATGCAAATGAACAATTCTTTCAATGGTAAATGCTTTGTATGCAATAGAATTGTACATATGGCTAATGAGTGCAGATCAAGAGGACATCATTCAAATAAGCAAAGAAATATTATGTTTTACAATTGCAATGGATCTGGTCATATCGCCAGATTCTGTAGAAGCAAAAATCAAAATAGAAAAGGTCCGGTGGAACATGATCAGAAACAAGATAAAGGCAAAGGTAAAGTAAATGCGAATGAAGTTCAAAAGGAGATGAGCAAGATTTGGATAAAAAGGAGTACAATGAGTATTGGCGATGGATCTGCACCAGAATCCAGTGTTGATAATCCTTCCAGAAACTAAGAAGTGAGCTCTGGCTCAGGGGGAGCTACAGTGAAAATCATTTTCCCCCAGCCAGTTGGTAAGTGCCTGAATTCGGCACATTGAGTAAGATTAAGAGGTTGCGGTTTAAAGGGTTTGAGGAGATTCATTTAAAATTTGTCTAATCAAAATTTGACAAATCCGCATGTAGATTTGAGGAAGCTAGGAGGAGATCCTGTATCGACAGCTATCTGGTAAAGCAGAATTTCACAGACAGATCCGGTATGATCCATAATTGAAATGTTTTAATTTGCGGACCTATGGCATGTTTGAAAAAGGTGAAGATATGTTGTCAACCCTCATAGACAATGATTTTAAGATCCACGCAGTGATTCAAAAAAATCTCTCTCAATACAGGGTAACCGGATGACTTAAGTTGTGCATTTATTACAAAGAGAAATTAGGTTTTTGGGCAAGGTTAAAAGGTTTCTCATCCATCATTTGCAACACTTTACACTCACGAAGAAGGGAGAAGAGCTTTGAGAAGAAATCTAGTAGAACATTCAAACTCAATTGAAGATTGAATCCAAGTGCAATCTGTTCCGGTAGTCACTCCAAACCCTAAGGCGTGAAGAGGTATTTCTTTTGTAAATCTCTCCAATCTTCATTGATTAGAATGGCTACTCCTATGGTTGTAAATGTTTCTGAGAGACCAAGGCCAATTTCAAGAAACGCCCTCACAATTCTATTGAGGTTGATCCTTTGGGTGCGTTTTCCCGTACCCCGTATGGCATTCTCCATGTAGAAGACATTAGGGTTTATATAAATGCAAACATTGAGGATGAGGACTTTGGAGACCTGAAATTGATGAAACTATACCGCAATCAGTTGAGCAGTGAGAACTTTGATCTAAAACTGGAGTTCCAGACCCTAAAAGATAAGCATTTTGCACATTGCATACATTTTCTGTCTTTTGGAGAGGACGAATGGGTCCAGTATATCTTAAGCAGGATCCATGATAACTTCATGTGGTTAATGAGGCCTTTCAAAATAACCAAAGATGCCATCAAAGCTGTAATTGGTTTGCACTCCATTGGTGGGTTGCCTGCTATTAAGTCTGTGAAGAATCAAATAGTATCTGAAGCCACATGTTCAAAATATGATAAGAGGGCAATGACCATTGATGACATCACTGATCTGGATGTCAAGTTTGCCTCAATTGTGATTGGATACAAGATTTACCATTCAAGAGAGAAAGCTCTATATCCGGTATTGCCATCTACACTGCATACCAGATGCTAAGAGAGAATGTAGATTATGACCTGTGTGAACTCCTATTGAATCAGTTGCTAGAGAACCTGCAAAAGATCAAGAAAGATAAAAATAACTCTTTCAAATATGGTGATTTGGTGTTATGCTTGTTTTTCTACTTCATGAATGAGTTACCAGGTTCAAAAGGTCTGATATGAGAAAATGACAAACCGGTTGCTATACAGATCAAGGATTACTTGTATGAACTTGGTGACACTCAAACCTGGAAGACAACTCTCTGGGGTTACTTCAAAAACTTCCAGAGCATGATGCAAGCAAGAGAAAGAATTCCCAAAACAACAGTGGAGAAGTACAAAGACACAGTTTGCTTTATGGTAGATACTGATCAGTGCCTAATAGAGGCAGTTGAGCCAAGGATAGTATGGATATTGCCCATGGGCTATGAGGTTGATGGAAACATATTGGAGACTCATATTCAACATTTATTGAGTCAACCCAAG
Source organism: Cunninghamia lanceolata (assembly GCA_027924645.1). Taxonomy (NCBI): domain Eukaryota; kingdom Viridiplantae; phylum Streptophyta; class Pinopsida; order Cupressales; family Cupressaceae; genus Cunninghamia; species Cunninghamia lanceolata. The sequence continues at coordinate 1,656,997 of BSBN01001418.1, read as the reverse complement.
GACCCCAAAGCAGAGAGGTTTGACACTTTTGAAGAATTAAACATAAAACTGCATGTTGAACTAAGAAGGCCTGAGATAAAAAGAAAGGTGAGAAAAGAAGTTGAAGAACTTGCTGAGAAATTTGGCATTACCAGAGAAGCTATTATTGCAAACAGAGAAAGAACAGAGAAAATTGAGAAAGAAAAAGAGGAAGCAAAAGAAGAAAAGGTTCCGGCAGAAGCCTCCACCCGGACTAGAACTACTAGGAGTTCTGCCTCTGGGAGCTCTAAAACTGCAAATCCGGAAGCCCATTCATCTGCAAAAGAAAAGAGAAAGAAATCCAAGGCCAAAAGAGCCTATGTGAGTCTAAAGAATGATGATGAGACTGAGTTAGATGTAGAGATTAGAGAATTGAAGAAAGCAAAAGTAAAATCCCCCAAGGTTGATGTGGAGCAGAAGTCAGCAGAGTATGTTGAGAAGCCAACTCTTTCTATTGATGACATCATCAAGGCAGTTACTATGGATGGGAACCTGCAGCCAATGACAGAGTTCTATGATGAATACAATGATGCTGACAAGAGAATTTTGGAGGAAGCTACTGTAAGGTATTTGAATATCTATAACAAAGCATTCATTCAAATAATTTCATTAATTCCAAAGAGCCTAGATGATGTATTGGAGCAAAGAAAAGAAAATACAAAGGCAAAAGACTTGGAGATCCGGGAGTAGATAGTGATATAGCTATGTCCCTCTATCTCTCCAAAACAAATGGACATGGTTTTTAAGGATTGTAAAGATGATTTCCGAAGCAAGTCCCAGATGAACAAACTCATGTTTGGAGAAACTAACCAAATAGCAAATGAAACAAAAGAAATTCTCCGGAATGCCTTGAAGAGATTCAATCTTCCCATTGTAGAGGAAACAGATGAAGAGCCTTCTAACATGGATGTTGAAGGATTAAAGAAAAATGATGAAGAGTCATCTAAGGCATTAGATTCCTCTATTCCGGAAGAGGAAGGACAGAAAGAAGAAACATTTTTTGACAAGGATGTCGAAGGATTAAAGAAAAATGATGAAGAGCCATTTGAGGCATTAGACTCCTCTGTTCTGAAAGAGGAAGGACAGTTAAAAGAAACAAATATCATTGATGTCAATAAGCAAGTCAGTTCGGATGCCCCCAAAAGGAAGGAAGTAGAGTCAGCAAGAGACACTACAGAGTCAATACATAATTTCTTGGACAAAGAAATGATGGAGCTAGATGAACCTGAGTTGATTCAAGGGTCACTAAACTTTGACTCTCTCTCTCCGGTTCAAATAATGAAAGTAGCATCTTTTGCTCAGGCCAAAGCAAAAGAGAAACTTCTAAAATCACACATGGAGGATTGTGAGCTGTTGGAGATTGCATCTGGGATGCTGGAGAAGATTATGCCAACCTATCAAAAGGATCCTTCTGCCTCTCCATCCAGTAATCTAAAAAACTTAGTCAATTATGTTAACACTCATTTTGAATCTTTAGAGAAATCGATAGAAACTAAGGTCCGAAAGGAGTTCTTGGCAAAGAGATTTAGTGAAGTACAAGGGCTAATGATAGAAGAACCTTAGGCATTGGCATAAAGAGCCTTGAAAACACTCTTAAGGATGGTGGAGACATACAAATTTTGTTTAACTTGGCCCAAAGTGACAGAGGACATTGAGAAGAAAGTGAAAGAACAAGAAGGAAAACTGTCAAGTTTATCTCAGAATTTTGATCCCTTTACTACCTCTCTGGTGAATCATGAATGTCAAGTTATTGCTATAATAAATGAAATTAAAGAATTGGTTAAAGAGAAAAAGAACATAATGGATAGAATGGGTGAGCTCAGAGGGATAATCATCCCTAAGTTAGAGGCAATGCATGATGCCTTGACAGAGGCACAAAATACAGTCCAGACCAGTGATCCAACAGACTTAAAGAGGGCAGAAGCATATGCATTTTTGTTAAGTGGACACATCTCTATTTTGGATAGAATGAAGAGGAGTTGGGCCACAGAAACTATACAGTTGAAGACAACCTTTGCGGATATACTTAAGTATATGTAAGTATAACATATGATTTGTATATACTTATGCGGCCATGTATATAATAGTTTTTGCACAATTTTGTATGCGAATTCCACCCTTCGCCATTGATGTCAAAGGGGGAGTGAAGAATAGTGAAAAATGAGGAATTCAACGAAAAGGAAGCTTCGGTAAAGTAGTGTAAAGAAACAGAGCACAAGCAAAGGGGGAGTTACTGTAACACTTAGTCATTGTTCACTAAGTGTTGCCATCAATGCCAAAGGGGGAGATTGTTGGCAAGAGACACTATGTGGCTTCATAAGTGTTGTCATTGATGGCAAAAAAGTTTACCACACACATCCGCAATACATAATATGCCTATACTGGAAGTCAGATTGAAGATTGTTTTGGTCTGGTGAACAAGAACAGAGTATGTAACAAGGTCTGACAATCAGGTCCGGATCTCTCAGATGGTGTAACTTAGTAAGTTGCGGACTTGGACAAGTTAAGAGGGGTATCATAACTATTATATTCCATAGATTTAGCCCTCCGGTGACAAAGCATGAAAAAGATATGAGCATTTGAGTGTTGGGTTCTAGTCAGGCAGAGCAGACAAAGGAAGAACTGACCGGCAGAATATCAAACTTCAATCCGAATGTATAAAAGGTATTGATCAAGCAATTTGTGGCATTATATGATTTTGGCCGACATCGGTAATGATTTCTACGTCTAAGTTTTTGGTGTGCATCATCAATCAAGTATGGATTCAGCTGACTAAATAGTAACTTGCAAATATCCTAAGTGTTCTTGTTGCGAACTAGAAAGTTGTGGGAAATCCTTGATGCGGATATATATACCTGATGGATTCAAGCTTGTGAGTGTGTGTAAGTGATAATATGAATGATTAAGTGCGAAGAAAAGTAGGAAGGCAGTAATTCAAGCCCGGAATATGACAAGAAAGTAATATTGAGCAGAGGAAGAATGAAATGTGCTAGATCAGTATACTGTGCCTAATCGGAACTGAATTCCTGCATATATAGATGTTGTTCACCAGTTCAAACACCTTGGTATCATCTGTAAGCATTTGTAGACTGTAAGTCTCTTGTAGGCAGTGGGCCTCTTGTGAGCAGTGTGCTCGGGCAGTGAGCCCTAATTGGCAAGTGCCAAATTTGTACTCTTTATTCTTTTAATAGAGAATACAATCTTGGGTTAGTCACCTCGTGGTTTTTCCCTTAACAGGGTTTCCACGTAAAAATCCTTGTGTTATGTGTTAATTTCTTTTTTAGTTCGTATGATTGCCTTGTTTGATATAACACTAAATGATAAGATAAGAAAAGAAAGTAAAAATAGAAAAGTTATAAGATAACTAATTCACCCCTCTCAGTTATCTGCATTGTTTCCAACATTGTAGTTGCTCATATAATTTTTAAGGTTTTAGTTATGGTAATTGAATAATGTCCATATTGACAATAATAATCAAATATGATGTAATTATGTGGCATACATAAATATTATTAATATAAGTACTATGAAATATATAATAGATAATAAATATTAGTATATATATATCAATGCATTGAGAAGTGTTAAGAAGTGCTTGTTATTTGAATGCAATTTTCTACTCAATAATGTCAAACCATAAAGTGGACATGGAAGATGTGGTAGGGAATTAGGTATTGGGGAGAGAGAATGCAAAGCATGTTGAAAGCTTGAAACATAGAAAACCATGTTCACATGTAGACACATTTGTGTTGGGTCCCTCCTTGGTGGGCTCAAAAGGGTTAGTAAGCCCTAAGACAACTTTCAAGGAGGTTGCGACTATATCTACAGTGCTCATAGGGGGTCATAGTCTTAATCTTAACAACAAGGCTATTTCAAGGTTGGATAAGCAAGATAAAAGTTGTGATCATGTGGGTAGCAAGCAAGATAATAGTGTTTAGGTAGTTGTGTTGAATGATGCACAAATCATCCCCTATCTTGAGCTGCCTCGTAGCCTATTTATGGGAAGAAGGTCCTTTATGAGGAGGATAACCTTGGTAAACATGGCTTGATCTATAAGTTTCTTTTTGGCCTAATTTAGCACTTTTGCATGATTAGATTTCTAAATCATGGAGTATGTATATTAAAAAAATAGTAGAGATTTTCCCTTATGTGGAAGGTTTTTTGTATTCTTATTGGGTCAGAAGAAGATAGACTCTTCATTCTAGCTAAATGGCCTTGGCATTGGGATAAGCATATATTGTTAAAACCTTGATTTTTTGAAGTGAGTCCCATGATGGAGTCATTTTCTATAACTCTGATTTGGGCGTGCCTTCCAAGTTTGCCTTTGTAATATTGGGTAGATGCTTGTTTTCATGGCATAAGAAATATGTTAGGAAGGTTTATATCTTTATATCTTGAAACTGATGGCCTTGCCCTCTCCACCTCTATAAGAATCCAAGTTGAAATAGATGTCACTAAAGGGTTTCTAGTTGAGATATGGTTGCAGGTAAGAGAGCAAATTTGGAAATAAACCTTGAATTATGAGAATATCCTCTATTGATGTAAAAAATGCTTCTAGGTTGGTCACCTAGCTTTAGCTTGTGAAACTAGTGAAAATCTAAAATCAAATTTGTTACATGGTGGAAAGGTACGTCATAGTCATAGTTATCGGTTAAAATATTGGTGGCTCAAGTGAATGTTAATGCTAAGAAAATGGTGTTGTCTTCTCCTCAAGGCGCTTGGGCCACAACTGTTTATGTGCAGCCTATAGGTAATGCACCCTTGTCCCCCTCTACTTCTCCATTCTTTGTGGATGTGGTTCGCACTAACTCCCCAAAGGAGAATGTGGGCGTAGGTAAGTTGCATCACTTTAAAAAATGTAAAAGGGATAATTGGATTGGAGATAATTGGTTAGTTACAAAAAGAGCAATCTCAACCAAAAGAAGCTAAGCAAAGTAAAATCTCCATTCCATGTAGAATTAAAAGTATAGATGGAAAGATATTTTGTCCTCAATGGAAGAATGGGGTGTAGGTGATTTTATTCCTAAATCCATTCTAGATTCTATTAGTAAATCACTATTCCCTTCGCCTACTCCCTTAGAGGGCTAGGAGTAGGAGGAAGTAAAAGGTTGACAGGAAGTTCAAGATCAAAATAAATCTTAGAAAGTGACAAATTTTGAACATATGATTCTTTGCTCTAATAGTAAAAAATAACAACTTATTGTAAGCATGTTATACTTACTATTGATAATTCATGTTTCTGTGTTTTTGTTTCTTCTTTAGATGGGAAAGGACCCCTTATATCTTCATTTTAAACCATATTAATAATATATATAATTAATGAAAGATGTTAACATATATAAAATTTTGTATCAATTTAGAAAAATAAATGGACTAATAATGAATGTAGTTTAAGTAGAAATTATTAATGTTTTCTTTTTTATAGGTTAAGTGAGGGTATGGTCCCTCTCCCTTTTTTATTAACTTGCAAAAAGTAAAGACACGTGCTTCATAATAGTGAAGTCGACAACATATGATCAAAGGATCCAATAAAAAATACATTACATTTGATATATGTAGCTACAGACATGACCAAAATCTGCCATTGTAGATGGCCATACTATATTTATCAACTATGTAAATAGACCCTTGTAACCTAATCTTTGACAAAATTGTCTAATATCTATGGCAAGGACAACTATTAATGACTGTAGTCTTCTTGAATGCTTAATGCGACCCAGTATATAATTAGAGGACAAAAATTTACTATGACAAACTAGAGATCATAGACATGTGACAAAGACATTTGAACATGAACGAACCAATGATCCTCAAAAATCTACCTTCGAGGCCAAAAGAGTCATCCTTCATTTTCACTAGAATAGATTTGCAGGTGAGGAAGTCGATCACCTTCTCAACTTTGGCTACTGAGAATCATTCTTCTGAAGGAGAGTTTTTAATAGAGCGAAGAAGGTCGGCCATATCTATAGTTGGTCGATGTCTTTCAATCCAACACCCCTCTTGCAGGAAATGCTGGATTGCAGCTATCTCTTTAACCACGACCTCTATGCATGTCTCTACAACTTGCACCATATGAACTGACATGAGCCCTTTAAACTCAAAACCCCAACATGGTAGTGAAGTGAGCCTTTCTGCATTTGCTTTGTATATAGGTGCCTCCAGACCAGTGAGAAATTTCTCCCATATGTAGAATTTTCCAAGTGCTTTTGTCATCTCCTTATCTCTCAAAATCTTGAGGATGTTATGGGCAAATTTTGATGCAATCTTTGAATTAACCTTGTGATGGATTACATTCTCTATGTAGTCCATCCCAAGAATTTTTGTAATGGCATTTTGAACGTCTTCTTCCTAGAAAAAGAACATCTTCTTTAGCCTTGATGGGGTGTTCTCCCCAAGGAAAAACATTTTCCTAACTATTTCCCATAATGATTTCCTCCATGGTTTCTGCAGATAATATGATACAACACAACAGGGAAGGTATGGAATGCGATAAGTGAGCCCGAAGGTGGATGAAATAAATCCAAGTGCCATGCAATAATTACAATACCACCGCCGGTGGGAGCCTGTACACACTAACATCGATTCTGGGTGAGGCTTGCCTCACCCTCATTAATATACACGTGGTCAAAACGTAGCCATCTCTCTATATGATTGGATGTTATGATTTCCTCCAGTTGGTCTACACCATAGTTGGATAGAAAATCAGCCGCTATGTTTCCTTCCTGGTAGCAATGTGATAATGTGAATTCCTCTGATGTGTCTAGCATTAGTATTATTTCTTTCATAATATTTATGAAACTCTCTTCTTCATGCATTAGAGAATTATTTGTGAGTCTCCTTTGATAACCACCTTGTACTGGGGGTAGGATTTGAGCAATTATAGCTCAAGTAGGAGGGCTTTCACATCTACCTCGTTGTTCATGCCAATTTCTTTGAAGCCGCCTTGATTAGGGAACCAATAGAATCTCTGATTATGCAACCTACCCTAGAGGGGCTTGGTTTGCCTCTGGAGGTCCCATCGAAGTTTAGTTTCTAGAACTCTGGGGGAGGAGGTATCCACTTGATTCTGTATCTGTCCATAGATGAAGAGTTCGATGTGGCCAGCCCATAATGAGGGGGATTTTTAATTTGGACCAATTGTTCAACATTGCAGTATCCCAAGATGTGAACAACCTCTTTTTTTGAGATTGTGTTTCCACTCTGCTCATTGTGACTTATAAAATTACTATGTCTAAATGTGAGATGAGGGATTCCCATTTGCATTCTTGGCCTTGAAATATCCTCCTATTCCTCTCTTTCTAGACACTTCATATTAAAAGAGATGGACTTGTATTCCAAAGTCTAGAGAAGATAGATTTTGGTTTCCCAGTCGGTCATCTTTTGAAATGATGAACAAGAGAATCAGTTGGATAAAAGGAGGTGTTTAGCTTTTTGGATAGCCATTACCAGTATTTTTCTATGAATGGGCAATTGATGAAGAGATGTTTGTTGGTTTCTTTTGCTTGATAACATAAAACACATCTGAAGTGCCTAGAAAACCCAATTTTTGGGGAGTTCTTCCATTTGTAATATTAGATGCCATCAGAATGGGAAGGAATCACACAATCCGAAACTTGTGTGCCCCATTGCTGCTTTAGAAGAATTTTGAGCTTGACAAAATTACCTTTGTCCTTCAATGGTTGATGCATGTTCCATGAGTCATTCCAGAATCAAGCTTCCTATCGTTGTTGACTTCCCGCAATAAGTGATCAGTGATAATATATCTACACTTTAAGATGAAATTCCAAACATGGGATTCTTGAGGGGGATTTCTAGTTGTAAAGATTTTGGCGTCGCATAAATTTGCTCCAAATAGAACATCTATTTGCATATATATTCCATGCAAGTCTACCACCGAGGGCCATATTTTGAATGTGTAGATTCTTGAGGCTTGCTCCACCATTTTCCTATGGAAGACAGACTTTGTCCCATGTAATTAATGGGAATTTCTTTTTGTCTTCTATACCCTTCCATATAAAGTCTTTCATAATCTTGTTGATTGTTGATAGAATTCCACTTGGGGCTTTTAGGATAGAGGAGATAAATAGGTAGGGTTGTAGTACCATTTGATCATTGTATTTTTTCTTGCAAAGCTTAACCATTTTCCTCTCCAAGAAGCTAAGTGAGCTTTGAAAGCATCCAACAAGGAAGACCAAAGACCAGCTTTGCAGCCCCCTGCAAAGAGAGGGACATCAAGATATCATGATGGGAGATTACCTTGCCTAGATCCCAAAATTCTGACAATTTTGCACTGCACCCTCGGAGGTACATTGAAGTTTTTTTTGTTTTGTTATGATTTATTTTCATCAATTTGCTACCCCGATTCCATCGAATAGGAGTCCAGAATATTTTTGATTGTGTGTGCTTCTCCCATGCTTACTTCCCCAAACACAATAGTATCATCAGCGAACTGTAGATGAGTGAAGGCTTCAAAGTCATTTGTGGCTTTAATACCAATCCATCTATTGTCCCTGTTGGCCTGGGAGATGTACCTTCCCAGGGTTTCAACCATTATAATAAAGAGATAGGGGGATAGGGGGTTGCCCCAATCAAATGCCTCTTGAAGGGGCAAAGAAGCCTACTGGTCCACCATTCAATAGAATAGAGTAGCTAGTGGATGAGATGCATTCAAAAATCAGTTCCCTGGGCCATATGAAGAGAATCCAAACTTTTCCATAACCTTCATGAGGAATCTCCAATTCACTTTGTCATATGCTTTGCTTATGTTAAGTTTCATGCTCTTATTATTGGAGTTTGAGATGGAGTGAATGATTTTGTGGGTGGTTATAATGCCTTCTGAGATCACTTTCCCTGGGACAAAGCCACTTTGAGCATTTGAGATTAGCTAGAGGACAATTTTCAGCCTGTTAGCTAAGGCCTTCACCATGATCTTGTAAATAGTATTACAAAGGGAAATTGGCCAAAAGTTAGAAAAAGATTTTGGGAAGATTTCTTTGGAATTAAAGCAATGAAAGTGTAGTTTAAAGCTTTTAGAATCTTTCTATGCTTCTGTGATTCGTTACAAGCCTCCACTAGCTCCTTTCCTAAAATGTGCCAACATTTTTGGAAGAACGTTATAGGATAGCCGTCTAGCCCTAGGGCCTTGTCCGGTTGCATTTGGTTAAGGGAAAATTTAATCTCATATTTTGTGAAAGGATCCATTAGCATTTGGTTATCTACTTCCATGACAATGTTGGGAATGAATCTTAGACAATCATGTTGCTCATGAAGCTGAGAGGGTTCATCACTACCTAGGAGTGAAGAGAAGAAGGATACTGCTTCTTTGTTGATTCCGACCTGAGTGTTCAAGGTGAGACCTTCTGAAGAGTTCATATTTTTGATCCCGGTGCCACATCTTTTGGTTCTAGTGGAGTTGTGAAATTTTTTTATGTTTTGATTGCCTTCCTTTAACCATAGTTCCCTTGATTTTTGATATCGAAAATTTTCCTCTTTGATTTGTAGATTTGTTAGCTTAGCCAAAAGGGCCTTTTCCTTCCTGAATTGATCATGAAACATTCCCCCCTAAATGATTTCTTCATTAAGTGTGCTAATTTCTTTTTAAACTCTTTCTTTTTTAGAGAAAATGTTTTTGAAATAATTTTTGTTCCAATCTTTGATTCTAATTTTGAGAGCTACTATTCTTAACCAGCACAAACATCTTTGTGCCTTTGTACTTGGGCATACTGTCCCACCATTTTTGTACTAGACCCAAGAAAGAATAATCTCAAACCCACATATTTTCAAACTTGAACAAACATTTGGGATCAATTGAATCAACATGCCATGATAGAGAAATGGGGAAGTGATTTGAGCTAGGCCCCAGGATGATTAGAGTTTCAGTCATGATATTTAGGCTCAACCATTTAGCTAAGTAAAAACCTGTCCAGATGTACTGAGATATTTGAAGAACCCTCCCTTTTGTTGTTCCATGTGAATGAGCCATTTTTGGGTTGTGTATCAACTAAGGCATTTTGATGAACAAAATTGATGAAATCTGTTTGGGATTGAGTTACTTTGAATGTTCCCCCTTATTTATCCTTGGCATTCATTACAACATTAAAATTGCCTCCAAGAATTATAAATCATTTTGGAAGGGAGTTATGATTGCAGAAATGGTATCCCACAATGACTTTTTTGTCAAGGATATTAGGACCATAGATGTTGGATAAGAAGAAAGTAAAATTGGAATAAGAGGAGGTTACCTACCAAATCCACCAATTTGTACCTTGGTTTATTGGTGAGATTGTTGTGAATTTGTCATTCCAAATAATGCCCAACCCTCTTGAGGCTCCATTTGCTAAGGCAAAGATGCCTTTCCATTTATACCACTTTTGAGTCACTTTTGCAACTTCTTCAATGGTCAACTTTGTTTCTTGGATAAGGATGATGTTTGGATTCTGCATTTCTAAAAGATGCTTGACTAAGCATCTCTTGTTAGGGGCATTTAGACCCTTGACATTCCATGAGAGTACCTTCATTGTGCTAGTGAGGGGCCCTTCCTCCTTGGCTGTGAATTGTGTTTGTCAAAGCTTAGAGTAGCTTGTGATCTAGCTTTAATCTCCTCCAGAGTTACTTCCACAACATTTTTTCTTGCCCGTCTTGTCGTGGGACCATAACTAGGTTTGACTTTGTTAGTGTCTGTTTGGGAAATGAAGCATATCTCCAATGAAGCCAACTTATCAATCTCGTTGCCTTGATTACAAGTTCTAGCTTCAGTGTCTACAACCTCATTCAGAATGTTGATAAGACTTTCTCAAGGTGGGCTATCAACAACAATAGGAGGCTTGTGGATTTTCGAAGCCTCTGGGCTAGGAGGAGACAAGAGTCTTGTCACTTTTGGGGATGAACATCTTTCTTCAATGGCTCGAGTTTGAGAGTTTGTTGGAGACCCAATAGGCAAGTTGGGAATTCTCTCCAAAAAGGTGGGGACTACAAGAGAATGGTCCCTTGCTACAGGCCTTGATGTCTAGTCTACTCGACCCATTTCTGCTTCCTTGCCCTTCTTTGAGTTAGAGATAGACTTGCAGTTGGATGAAAAATGTGTTTTAGATTTGCAAATCCTATATAAAGAAGATAAATGTTCTCTTTCCACGTATTGTCTCCAGGTTCCCATTTCGAAGTGAATGGAAATAAATATGGGGAGCGACTTGAATGGGGCTCTAAGGATACATATTCTAGCATGGACTCTTGATTCCCCATTTAGGATTTCTTCATCACAACATTGGAACTTACCAAGGCTTATCCCGATATCTTTTAGTACTGTGGCCGAGCCTAGTATTCCTTTGATAGATTATAGAGGTAAATTTAGGTCGGGATTTCTGGAATCTGAAAGTTTATTGGGTTAAATTTTTGGATCCATTTTTAACAAAAAGGATGAGACCATCCATTGACCAATGGCCTCTAGAATGTATTTTCTCCCTTTCCTCCCCAGAAGAGCATTTAACAATGAAAAAAACCCTTAGGATGAAATTTTATATAGCTCACCAAACCCCAAGAAGTTTCTACCCATTTCTCTATCTTCATCCTAGCTGGCCAAGTACAATTAAACTTACCAATCAAAGTGGTTTGTCACAGTTTGTTGAGTTTGTCCTCTAGAGTAGAGTTGTAGAGCGAAAGGGTGATCCCTTCTTAATCTTTTTTTTGGGATATCTTGTGGGACCCGAGGGTGAAAGTTGGACGGTGAACTTCTAAAAGTGGCATGACTTGCTTCCCAACTTTTTATGATGATGATCCAAGGATGCCGATCAACACTAGGTTTCGATGGATCGCCAAAAATCACTATAGACATTTTTTCAAAAAAAATTGAATCTGACCGACCACTCTTATTATTATTAATGTTTTATTAATTTACATATCATTTATCTTACAAATTATTAAATTAAAAAGTTAAATTCTTATTTTAAAAAATTATTAATGTTTTCTTAATTTAAATATAGGTTACAATAAGAATTTAACTATTTAATTTAATAATTTATATTTTTTATTAAAAAATTTATATGTTTTATTTTGTCAACAATTAAAAAATAAATAAAATATATATTTTTAATCGATTGGAATTATAATTTGTCTAACTAAGCTGTCTTTTTATCCTTGGTAGGAGACATTACATAAACATCCTTGGGAGGAAGAGAAAAAATGTGACCTCAATGCAGCTGGCATTGACATTGAGAAAGAAGAGCAACAAAATGAGACGGCATGCAGGGAAGAAAAGAAGAAAGGAAAGATGACAACTTTGAAGTCAATCATAAACAACTGGCCAGTGATGTCAACAATCATAATAAACTGCATTTATTCTCTTCACGACATTGCATATTCAGAGGTCAAATTTGCAGAACTGTCTTCGAAATTATTATCTTTAAATAATCTGTCTTTTGTTTTATATAACGGAGCGAGTTTATATGTTGTAGATATTCTCTCTTTGGGCTGTAAGCCCGCAAAGACATGGAGGATTGGGTTTTACTACGAGCCAGGTTGGTGCTGTCCTTGCAATCTCTGGTATGATATATTATCCAGTTTAACCATTTTTTAAAATTGTAAATGCTATTTTTTTGGGGCAATTGCGTAATATTTTCTAGTTTTCCATGGGGCCAAATCACCAATCCTTAAATGTTTGTTTTAATTTGTATGCACGGATGTATACCATCCTTATATGTTGAAGTTCCAATCAGGATGACTAATTACCTATAAAAATATTGAATTAATCACACAAATCATTGAAATTCAATTGCAGAAATGAAAAATAACAAATAGATAATTTACATTTTCAAATAAGCTTGGCATTCTTTCAAAAGCTTACAAGGCAACCTCCACAACTGTTAATCAAACAGCTGGATGGAATTATTGCACTATATTGAATTATTAAACTTCTATCTTGCATCTATCTTTATACTATTTAGCTTAAAATCTAATCTTCTAAAAATAGTAATCTTATCTCATGCACAAAATAAAAGATTTTCGCTGTATAACTTAAGTGAATTACAAAATGGAAACAACTCAAACTACTTGCACATTCACACTAAACCTATGTAGAAGCTCTGAACTGAGTTAGAAACTCAACACTCCCTCTTAGTGAGGAGGGAATTCTGCACTAATCTAAGTTTGTCTCTACATGCTTCAAATTTCTCTTTTGCTAAGGGCTTGGTTAGAATATCAACTAACTGCTGATCCATTTCTTCCTAGAGGCTAGAAGACTCAATGATGTTACTCATCAATGCTATGTAGTTAGGAAACTCCTTTGGAGCCATATTCTCCCTAAATGTGTTTCTAGGAGCCTCAACATGCTCCTAAGCATCCCTCAATGTCTGTTCAAACCATTGAAGTCTCCTAACAGAAGAAGAAGGGGCTGAGGTTTCTCCCTCCTCACCTAAAAGTTGTTGTCCTAAATTGGAAACAACTGGAATCTTTGAAGATTCAACTTTCAAAGCTTCTTGATTCTCATCTTCTATTATTGGAATGGATCTCTAAGACTTTTTGGATGCAAAGTTCTCCTTAAACTTTATATCCCTGCTGACTACAACTTTTCCTAGCTCTGGAATGTAGAACCTGTAAGCCTTTGAAGTCTCATTGTAACCTACAAATAAACCCTTCCTACTAGAAGGTTCTAATCTTATCCTCTTCTCTACAGGGATATGGATATATATTGGACAACCAAAGATGCAGAAATGACTCACCTTTGGCTTCATACCACTAAATGCCTCCTCTGGTGTATTGTCCTCCAAGATCCTGTGAGAACACCTGTTCTAGATGTAAATTGTTGTAAGACATGCTTCTGCCCAAAGAAACATTGGCAATTCCAGGTCATGAATCATGGCCTTAGCAGCCCTTATAATGGATGGTTCTTCCGCTTTACAACCCCATTATGTTGTGGGTTGTATGGAACTGTCAACTCCCTCTTTATCCCTGCTTCCTTGTAGAAACCTTCGAACTTCTTGGGGGTATACTCTCTCGCATTGTCCAATCCAAGACCTTGATCTTCTTCCCTGTCTGGTTTTCAACTAGAGATTTAAACTCTTGAAACTTGCTAAAAACCTCATCCTTGGTCTTTAAGAAGTAGATCCATGTCTTGCAAGAGAAATCATTAATAAAGGAAACATAGTACATGCTTCCTACAATTGATCTTACTGACATCGGTCCACACACATCCAAATATACTAAGTCGAAAATCCCTTTAGACCTATGCTCGCTCCTTGGGAAAGCAACCTTGACATGCTTGTCAAGTGTGCATCCTCTACAAACTCCCTGTTGTTTCATGTTGAACTCTGGAAGTCCTGTGAAAATCTCCCTTAGAATAGGCAACACCGCATGATGCAGGTGCCCCATCCTCTTGTGCCATAACTCACAAATTGTCACTGTTATGCACTAGAGTTGAAACTAGTTCACCCTATAACCTATAAAGTTTTCCTTCTCTAACCCCTATAGCCTATGCTATAACTGGGTTAGATCCCTTTAACTTGATAAGAACTTGTTGATCCTTGAATTTAAATGCAAAAACCTTATCCTCCATTACCAAAATTGAAAGCAAATTTTTCTTGAGACTAGGAACAAGCAAAACATCATCAAACTCCAAAGAGTTAGCTGACTGTAATAAAAAAGAAATTGTCCCTGCTATTGGATACTTGACATCATTACCAAGCTCAACTTGAACTTCAAAGTCACGTTCTCTCAAGTTGGTGAAACATTGTTGAGCTAATGTCATATGTCGAGACACCCCACTATCCACATACCAGGCATCCTTTGAATTTGTGCTGGTAGAAAGACAAGAAACCATTGAGAATTCCTTCGCAGACCTGGCATCAAACTCATTCATCTGAGTCTCTACAGAAGCTGCCACTCCCTTCTGTTATTGCTTCCCTTGGTTCTTCTTGTTTGGACACTATGTTGCATAATGACCAAACTTATGACAACTGAAGCGCTTGATTTTACTCAATTTGTTCTTCCCTGCTTGTGAGGATGAATCCTCATCCTTTGTCTTATCCTTGTTGTTTCCTTTTCCTTTGTTTCTCTTTGTCTGTCCAAAAACAGTTGAATTTTCATCACCACTCTTCTTGTTGGCTTTTGACTCCATCCGAGTTTTCTCTTTAATAGAATCATCCCATAATCTCTCAAAGGAAGGAAGCCTTTCCTTGGCACAAATGTCCTAAACAAAAGCATGCCATGAAGATGAGAACCCATTCAAAGCTAAGTTCACTAGCTTTGCATCTTCCAATGTTTTCCGACTATTGCAAGCTGATCATGAAGCTAAGTGACCTTCATGAGGTAATTGGTAATTGTATCCAAACTAGACATCTCTATGGATTTAAGTTTGTTTCTCAATATCATTTTCTGTTAATGTTCTCAATCTAGAAAAGACTAACCAAAGCATCGAACATCTCCTTGGCTATTTTCTTGTCTGACATGTGGAATTAAATGATCTTTCACCGCATCCAAGATCATCAGCTTGGCTTTAATTTCTTTCTTTTTGTGAACTGCCAAGTCCTGCGAATCTGTAGGCAGAATGACCTAATCCTTAGTGATATCCCAGAGATCATTTTCCTGTAGTAACAAAGTCACTTTGACTTTCCAAGGCAGAAAATTTAATGTGCCATCCAACCTATGCTCGAAATGGAGACTGGGTGACGCCATCAAAAATACTTTCCCTATAAAAACAATGTCTCAAATCTAGAAATAATAAAACTGCTCGAAACTTTTTGAAAAACAACCTTTTCCAAAACCCTAGTCTGTAAACCGTAGGTTTTCTCCCTTCAAACCCTAACTGCCTAGCTACTAATTAAAATATAGAAAACCCTAACTGCTTAACCACAAAAAATTGTTGGCTATGCCCTAGCTGCAGGCTTGCAATTGTACCTTGCGGCTAATAAACCTAGCTCGCTACTTCAAACCCTAGTCGAGTGCTTTTAGCTCCTGGTTTGAACCTTGGCCGTCAAACAAAAATACCCAGGTCACGGGTTTGCAAATGCAGAGAAAAACTAGATACCTGTCCTACCCTAGCCATGAATTGTAGCAAACTGGGCATATTTTGCTTTTTCGACGTGACTTTTTACTGGTAAATAGGTTGCAATTTCTTGCAAATAAAAAACTCTGTGATTTTACGTTAAAAAATGTTGCAATTTTACCTAGTCGGGCACGATTTTATTTTAAAAAAACTTGCGGATTTCTTCCTTATCAGGCCGCCATGATTTTTACCTTGAAAAAACGTCACGGTTTTACTAAAAAAATGTCATGGGCTTTTTTCCTTTCTGGCCGTGGATTAAATATAGAAACAATGGTGCAGTTTGACTCTTTACTATTGCAAAATTTCACCTCTTTTCTACCGTAAATGTCATCCATAAGTGGCCACGATTTTGCTTCTGAAAAAGGGCACCATTTTCCCTTAAAAATACCTGCGTGATTTCTCTTTGCAAATACCTTGCACGATTTTCCACCTAAAAACCCCTTGAAATTCCTTCTCCAAAGCCGTGCGATTTTTCTGCCTAGGCTCTGATACCAGGTTGAAATTCCAATCATGATGACTAATTAACTAATGCTTTAAAAATATTGAATTAATCACACAAATCATTAAATTCAACTGTGGAAATGAAGAAGAACACATAGATAATTTACACCTTCAAATCATCTTTGCAAATTCTTTTGAAAACTTACCAGGCAACTTCCACAATTGGTAATCTAACAGCTGCACGGAATTATTACACTATATTGAGTTATTAAACTTCTATCTTGCATCTATCTTTATACTATTTAGCTGAAAATCTAATCTTCCAAAAATAGCAATCTTATCTCACGCAGGAGATGACTTCGAAGATAAGTCTAAATCATTAGGTCTTATCTGCACTTATTAAACTTAATTAACTAGATAAAAGATTTTCACTTTATAACTTAAGTGAATTACAAAATAGAAATAACTCCAACAACTATTTGTAGAAGTTCAGAACTGAGCTAAAAACTCAACATCATAATGGTTCTATCAATGTCCAAGGGAAGAACGCGAAATCATGGTATCGTAAAAGAAGGCAAAAAAAAAAGACATGATATTCATTGTTACTTAACTTTTTGATAGGCTTCAAATTTCTTTTGAGCTCTTACTTATATAAGATTGAAGACCTGGGCCCAATCACTATCCACTTTGATCAAATCTATTTTTGGCTTTTCAGACAGTGACCGTCTCTCACCTTCCTCCCCTTTTTTGGAAGCTTCTTGAAACAATTCCCTTAGGGGCTTTATTGAATAACCATCCCCCTGCCTGAGGGCTAACTGTTCTGCCAAATCTAACCGAGACTTGCAACCTGTTTCATTCCTTTTGCACATGTCAAGAGTTCAGCCTTCTGCTGGAGTGGAACACTGGTGTGATATAGAAATGCCTGCTCAACTCACCAATGGACCAAAACCCAATTGACAATATTTAGTGTGATATAGAAATACCTGGTCAGCTTACTAATGAACCAAAACCCAATTATCAATATTTAGTGTGATATAGAAATGCCTGATCAACTCATCAATGGAGCAAAACCTAATTGACAATATTTATTTTGATATAGAAATGCCTGGTCAGCTCATTAATGGACAAAACCCAATTGACAATATTAATGTGATATAAAAATGCCTGGTCAACTCACCAGTGGACCAAAACCCAATTGGCAATATGTATGTTTAGCACTGTTATAATGTCTTGTTCTGTTTTATTAATAACTTGATGTTCTCAACTATTGTTACTTTTGAAGTGGAATTTGTAAGTAAATCTCATTGCTCAGGTGTTGATAACTGATCTAATAGTGTAAGGTCTTCAAAAACTGAATTTTATCTGATCAAATGGTTTGTTCAAGAATGATTTTGCCATCAATTATTTTCTTCCCATATTAGTTACATAAATAGAAATCTCAATATTTCTGAGAATAATCCTTTTGTGGAGATGTGAAGGTTTTGGACTGTTAATATTCCAACTTACAACTTTCTCACCATTGGCTAAACTCTTTGGACCCATCCATGTAACTCGTACATCAGCAGTAAGTTAAAAGTTCCATCAATATTTCATTATTTTATGGTTCAATACTGCATATTCTATTTTTAGTTAGACTGATTCTATGCACTGATTTTTACAGGCCTTTCTTAAAAACAAAGATTGGTTTTACAGTGGGTCATGTGACGCTTATGGACACTGTTTTGTCTATTGCAGATAATATCTATACCATTACTGACAGCATACCCATTTATAGCCCTGCTAAGAGATGAAGCATTATGGATTATCATTAACTGTGCATCACTATTGAAAAATATCTTATCTGTAAGTATATTATTGTTTTCTGTTTGCCCACGATTTAATATAATATCTACAATCTTGTGTCAACAACTGCAAAATTTATCTATAATTAGTAAAATTATTAAAAATATTTCCTTTCAGAAAAAAATCATATAATGTATAAAATATATTACTAATTAGAAGAGCACTAAAATTTTATTACTCATTTTACTATATTGATGATAATTGTATACCTTAAAGGCTTAAAGTGCAGAGTTTTGCTTCCCATTTTCTTAGAGCACTGATAGTCTTTTCAAAGCTGTAGCAATTGCATAACTTGTTTGGAAATTCTTTCCTGGTGACATTTGCACGCTCAGTAACAAATAAGAAGAAAAATGATTTCAAAATTAATCCTAGACAGTACGCAGGTGATGACTATTACGGGAACTTTCCTCCTCCTAAACAATGCTGCGGTATGATCGCTCTCTGAATGTTCCATATATGCAGAAAGCTGTTGATTTCTTTGTTTATCTGAACCAACATAGTTCTTCACTTTTACAGGCACAAGATCAAAGAGCAGCAGCAAATGGGCTTCAGATGAGTGGAATGTCCCTTTTCAAAGCAATAGGACCAGCAGCAGCAGGCATTCTGTAAGCACCTAAGAGATTTGGCACCGCTTTTCATTTCCATATATCAACAAATGCCTTGAAGATCTGCATAGATTTATTGTTTATTTTGTAGTGTTTGCTATTTATTCCTCAGGAAATTTGTAATTGGTTTCAGTTTGTGATGTTTTTGGAATTTGATTATTTTCAAGATAGCTCTCTTGCTTGTTTGTCATTGTAGTATTTAATGCATTCTGCTAGGGAAAACCAAAAAATGGCTGCCGCCATATCAAAGTAACTTTTAAAGCAAAAATTTCCTTTTCATGTTATTTTTCAAAATCCTGAAGACTTCAACCATTGAGGTGAACAGCTGATTATATAACTAATTTAATATTAGAGACGTAAGGTTTTCACGGTTCATAAATATTAGAAAACAAACGTCTTGGAAAAGAGTCTATTAGTTTTCCTGAGAAGCTTGTTTTGTAGCTAATTCAATTTTATTAGACAAGGAAAAATATAGTCTAGAAAGTTACAAACATCAAGAACAAGCCATCCATGATAATAACTCGACTTCAAAATAAAGGTCAATAATATATAGTGCTTTTTAACCTTATAAAAGTGATGGCAGTATATACTCTATGTGTAGCTGGATTTATCGATGAGTTTTTCATGAGGTCAAACATTAGGGGTACAAAATTTAAACAAGATATGTAAGGTAATAAGAAGGAAATCTTCTTGTGGATGGATTCCATGAGATGGGATCTCATATGTCAAAGTGGTGTTTGGCTTGGTTAGAACCTAAAAGCCAAAAAATAAGTCTATATCTTAAGCTTTGTTTTGAATTTGATATTTATTTCATTGTTCAATAATATTTAAAACATTTGTAAAGAAACTCACCGTGGATCCTACCTAAACTAACCATAGCTTCTTCCAAGGTGTAATTGCGTGAATTCATAAAGTGTTTCATAATATATAATGGAAGCTCTTTCAAGTCCAAAGAATGGTATATGAAAATTTTGCATTGTAAAAAAATGAATTATTCTTTAATACTTAATTTTATTGTAAAAACTATGGAATGCTTATGAAGTTAAAATGAAATTAAACATGAGGACTGGGACCGCGAATTCAAATTTCTTGTAGAGTGGGATCAGAAGTGGCCTGGGAGGAGATGAGGAAGAGGGATATGATGACGATGACTTTGTTCCAGACGATTGGCATCTTCCTTTCGATGTAATGTCCCTTTTTGGGACATTTCCAACATCTGTGGAAAACTCCAACTTTCTTGGAGAGTGTTGGGTTGATCATGCTGAGATTTTGGCAGTGGCAGTAAGTTTGGGAGACCAAGATGAGCTCAATGGCACTTTTTGAATGCAATTCTGACTTTCCGAGTGCATTCCAAACTTCTTGGAGGAGACTGCTATTTTTGGAAAGCATCAATCTGCATACAATTCTTCATCCTAAGAGCTAAGGGTCTTTATGGTATGGTCAGAATCCATAATTGAAGTTATTTTAATAGTTTTTGCAACATTAGTAGTTGTGCGGAAATAATTAAATAATTAAATAGTTAAGTACTGAGTTGTCGAAAAAGTGAAACAATTAAAAAGACAACTTGTATTAATTATTTAATAAAAATGAACTTAACATTGTGTAGTTAAGTGGTGCAAGGGCTCAAGGGGGCAAAAGGGGTTTCGTGCACATAATAAGAGGTTTATTTGTATTATTTTGAGGAGAATATGGAGAGAAGTGAAAATTAATATTTTATTTTCACTTAAGTTGCCCTAAAAGTGCCTTTATAAGGAGGAGTTGGGCTCATTTGAAGGGTTAGACTATCAATTTGCATGTGCTTTGCTTTGAGTGAGAACTTGAGTTCTTCCCTTATTTCTTGAGTACGAAAACCCTCCTAAAATGCTAGTTTTGAGGATGGAAACCCTTCTAGTTGGAAGTGGTGATTTCAACCTGAGATCACATTTGTGCTGCAAGTGAAGTTTTTAATTTGATGTTGTTCATGATGGATGAATTTGTTGCTTTGTGAGTTGATTCTATGAGTGAAGGAGTTTTGGAGTTATTTCACAAATTTTGGTATACTTTGGATGCGATTTTGGGGTTTCATGGTGAGACGCCTATCCCTATGACTGGCCATACTTCTCCTACTGAGGAGTGGGAACTGGAAGGTGAAATCGCCCCTTTGTTTCTGACTTTTCCTTGTTGCTTGGTGGCGCCAGACTTAGTCTAATTTGTCTACACAAATTTGAATTAATTTTTGGAGGTTTAGAGGGGCCTATTGCTTGTGAGTAGGCCATACATGCTGTGAATGGGCATGGAGTTTAGGAGTTTGAATTGCTGCCTCATACTTCACTTTGGGGCCTGATTTTGATGCACTAAATGTTTGTTACCTGCTGCACTGTCTTGAGGTGGTGAGAATATTCAGTTTAGAGGAGTTGTGATGCCTATTTGGAAGGCCATTCAACACTGACCTAGGGTAATTTCAGTGTGTTCAGTTCTGATTTTTCAGAGTTTGTAGGTTTGGAAGTGGGTACTTCAGCCTTATTTTGTCTTTTGTATCAGTTTTAGAGTGGGTTCTTAATTATCATCATTGTGAGCATTCTACCTTTGGTTTCTTAATTTTTTGAGCTAATATTGTGTTGTAGCAATCTGTTCACAAATTCAATATATATATGTCATTGCACAATGTTTACTTGCAAATTTGGTTAATATTGAATTGCACTTCATGTTTGTATTATCTAGGATGGATCATATTTCATGCATTACATAATGTACAAACTGGATGGTTTACCGCCAGTTCTTAGAACATCCCAATTTGGCTCGTTTGGCATTGAACAAGCTTGATGCTATCAACCAATTTGGTTGAATCAGCTGAGACATTCTGCTAATGGCTTTGCATACTCGCACACATCCGCTGAATAAGTGTTGATAAGGTCTGCTCACTGCGTTGTGTGCTCATTCTATAACTGCATTCAACACACTATGCTGAATAAGCGCAGATCAGGACGGCCTAGCCGCCTTATGTGTTCATAGTGTAATGCATTGACACACTCCACTGAAGAAGTGAAGATAAAGACGACTTGCCACCTTGTGTGTCATCGTGGGGCATTTAGTAATTGCATTCATCAGAGTAGTGTGTGGTCCAAAGCATCGTATGCTCTCACCCTGTCCGTTGATGTGTTTTTTATGCACATGCAAACTTAGAATAAAATATTAAGTATTCTATCCTCTCTTGAACAAAGTCTCTCAAAGGCTAAACAAAGTGATCCAATGAGACAACTCCAAGGTTCATGATATGTCAGGTCTTAACTTTCAATGGATAGACTCAGTAGTTGATGTGATAATGCTGGTAATCACAAAGGGACTTACGCTGAATTGACTCCCTACTCCATTTTTAATATGTTATTCTCCTTGTTATGAAATGGAACTTCTTCTAACTGGCTATGAAAGAAAGGAAAAAAAGCAAGGGTTGAGAAGGCTACTCTAAGGACAAAGAAATAATGAAACATGCCAAGATAGACAAACTCCTCACGAAACTTGACTCCGCTTCGCCATGAGAACCAACAACTACACGAAGCAGGTGCAATCTTCTTAGGTAACCCAATGATTTTCATATTGCAAACACACATACAAACACCCACAGCTGGCGTAGTTTGAACAAGTATTCACAATCGAACTAAAGCAAATGGAGGTTCAGGCTAACTTTGCACAGTGAGTTGCCTTCGACAATTCACAAAAAGTATGAACCATTAAGGAATTCATCAAATACCTTTGCATATACTCATTACATCAATGAACTTCTAATCTATTTCTAAACTACCTGGAAACACATCTCCATCATGTTCGAGAATTTATAAACCATGCTAACATTTCAAAATCACAAGATCACCATGCGAACCAACAATGAGCTTGTATTAATTTTGAAGTGTATGATTACAACAATTTCATTGTCTCTTCAATGACTTCGAAGAGTCTCCTCTAATCTACTCCTACTCTTGCACGAGATAATAGCTTCCAACCTTTACAAATGAGAGAAATAGGCCTTATATAGGCTCTAAAATTACATGAACAGCCAAGATTGATTTGCAAATCAATGGCCCAGATGAAGACAACAATGCATAACTGCCTAAAAGAGAGGCAATGAAGGCATGCTTCCCAATGAAATCTTTAGAGCATCTGCCACATGGGCGCCCTCTTTGAAGAAATTTCATCAATATTAGTCAAATGTGCTCAAACCAAGGCAAGTTGCTAGGTCGGCCAGAAGGGGTAAAAGCAAAGTTTTAAAACATGAGAACAAAACATTCTTCATTGCATAAAGCGAGCATGTTAGGAATTAGTAATAAAATGTTGTTGATGATCAAATTCCTTTGCATTGATAGATGTTTCTCTTGTGTAGGTAATGAACAGAAAATGGCGAGAAATTGCACTTGAAGGTTCAAAGCATGGAAGAGCGTTGCTTGAGGAAGGAGGACATCATCACCACATGAAGGAGACCTGTTCCAGACAATCAAGATCAAAGGCACAGAGGAATTCAACACCAAGGTCATCCTCGAAGGAGGTCCACTGCTCGACACCACTTCACCCTGTGCATCCAAGAAGCATCACAAGAGAGACCATCTGTCATGAAGACTATGCCAAGAATTCACACCCAAGGTCTACTTCCTGCACCATTCTGAGATATAATCCTACACAAGAACATGGTGAGACGAGAAAACGAGCATGTCCATCAAAAGTCATGAATTACACGAGGACAACATCAAGAAATTCCCAAGTTTCAAGTTTGAAAGATGCCAAGTTCCAAAGGTGAAAATCCTAGTTTGAACACTATTCCGCAAAAGATGACATAATTTGGGAAAATGTTCTGGGCCGTGTGAACATATTGAAAATCAAACCAGTTTTCTTGAAGAGGCTAAGGTGGCATGTCCACATCACCTGTCCAAGTTCAATACATGTACATCAAGAAGAGGTCAAAGAGGGTGCCCATGTGGCAGATGCTCTAAAGATTCCATTGGGAAGCATGCCTTTATTGCCTCTCTTTTGGGCCGTTATGCATTGTTGTCTTCATCTGGGTCGTTGATTTGCAAATCAATCTTGGCCATTCATGTAATTTTAGAGCCTATATAAGGCCTATTTCTCTCATTTGTAAACGTTGGAAGCTATTAGCTCGTGCAAGAGTAGGAGTAGAATAGGAGTAGATTAGAGGAGACTCTCCGAAGTCATTGAAAAAACAATGAAATTGTTGTAATCATACACTTCAAAATTAATACAAGCTCATTGTTGGTTCGCATGGCGATCTTGTGGTTTTGAAATGTTAGCATCGTTTCTAAATTCTCGAACATGATGGAGATGTGTTTCTAGGTAGCTTAGAAATAGATTAGAAGTTCATTGATGTAATGAGTATATGCAAAGGTATTTGATGAATTCCTTAATGGTTCATACTTTTTGTGAATTGTCGAAGGCAACTCACTGTGCAAAGTTAGCCTGAACCTCCATTTGCTTTAGTTCGATTGTGAATACTTGTTCAAATTGCGCTAGTTGTGGGTGTTTGTATGTGTGTTTGCAATATAAAAATCATTGGGTTACCTTAGAAGATTGCACCTACTTCGTGTAGTTGTTGGTTCTCATGGCGAAGCAGAGTTAGGTTTCGTGAGGAGTTTGTCTATCTTGGCATGTTTCATTATTTCTTTGTCCTTAGAGTAGCCTTCTCAACCTTTGCCTTTTTTTCCTTTCTTTCATAGCCTGTTAGAAGAAGTTCCATTTCATAACAAGGAGAATAACATATTGAAAATGGAGTAGGGAGTCAATTCAGTGTAAGTCCCTTTGTGATTACAAGCATTATCACATCAACTACTGAGTCTATCCTTTGCAAGTCAAGACCTGACATATCATGAACCTTGGAGTTGTCTCATTGGATCACTTTGTTTATCTTTTGAGAGACTTTGTTCAAGAGAGGATAGAATACTTAGTATTTTATTCTAAGTTTGCATGTGCATAAAAAATACATCAACATTGCCCACACTGGGATCTTGGTGATTAGAACGTGTTAGGACATTGCATTTGCATTCCTCATATTGAAAAATAAGAAAATTGGGTGTGCATATTACATTTGATGAGTAGGCGGAGGAAACTCTTCTAGAGGCTGGAGGCACAATGATTTGTGTCACAATTGAAGAAGACATCTTTAGGAAAGGTTTTTTCATCCTCGCCAGTTATGGGGGCTTTAGGGCTCTATAACATGCTGAAATGAGGCTTCCTTTCCTCCTCAACGGCTAAAGTTTGTCCCTCTAGAGTGGCATCTTTGGCAATGATGAGTTCCCTTGTTGTGGTCTCGCTCTCGCCATGAAAAGGTGTGAAAGTCTTTGGCATTGAATGCATCTCATGTTAACTAGAGGTTCCTTTTGTTTTGTAGGCTGAGGGTTTGAAGGAGGAGCCTTTCTTGTGGTCTGCGGCTGCCTTGGATGTCGCCTCTTTGGTTGGGGTTGATGTTGCATCTCGGTTGGATGTTGTTTCCACTTCCCTCCATTGCAAGTTTGGAGTGGCGACTTCTTCCCCTGTTGGTGTTTTGCTGCTTGTTGTTGGTACTGTATGCTTTAAAACATGACTCAAGCACAATGCAAATGAGTCAGCTCTGATATCACACACATGAACTGCCTCCTTGCAATGGGCGACCTCCAAGTCACTCTCGCTCTCATGGCAAAAATTGGTTGAGTGGAGGTGTAACTCGGGGTTGGTTTTGTTTGTGTGGAAGTAGAACATCGCGGAGGGTGGTTGGCCAGTCTGTGGGATGATTATGGATTAATGCTTGTCGAGCATGTTGGGTCCCAAAATAGTTAATCCCAATCTAGAGTAGAACACTTAATCTAACTTCGAGGCTAGGGATGTCATCAAGGTATAAAGGGGGTTCATCAACAAGATGAAGGTGATTAAGGGCCAACTGGTAGGAGTGGGTAATCTCCTCTTCACTTTTGATTCAACTAGACCATGGAGGGTATTTCAAGAGGTATCCCTAAGGAGGGATTAACTATCATGCAAGATATTTGTTGGACAATAACAAGGACAGTGATTCCCAAAGTGTTGTTCTAGACCTCACAACTGTCACCGGTTTAGACAAATGCTCATTGCCTCAAATAACCTCTCTTTAAGTTGAAAATAGCATCATTGCAGCAATGCAAAATGCAGGTATACATGCATGTTCAGAAAAGATAAAACACAACTATTGTCCAAAGGATATAACCTAAATTCAATGCAGAACAAGGATGCATACAGAATTGTAACTACATTTGATGTATTGTTTTGATATTTGAATGGAGTGTAGGCGATCACAAGCCTCTCAAATCGGTGCCTATCCAATGGGCTGCATAGTCTCGTGTTTATCAAAGGAAAACAATTACAAGGAGATGTACATATGACCGTCTATCTGAAGATTCAAATGCATAGAAATCAATATCGAAACATGAAAATACTTATTAATCCAACACCATACAACATTCATCCATGTGTAACACTAAAATGACCATTTACAAAAGCTTTAAATGAATTAAGAATTATCAAATTCATTAAAATAAGAGATTAGAATCACACCATGAAATGTGGCAAGAGAAAACCCTAACTGCACTTAGAGGTTTTCCTGAAAGAACACTTACAACAGTGGAGAAAAATACAGATTGATATTAAAATTACAATATAATCCACATACATCTTTGACAAATGCCTCTTGAAGAACTGGAACTGATCACTATTCAAAACCCTAACTACAACTGGACATCTGGCAATTGAAGAGAAATTTCCCCAAAAATGACCAACCCTTTGAATGAGTTTCAATCTTCTATTTATAGCCTTCACAACTCGTATCTGATGATGAAATGGGCGGGAAAACCCTAAAAAGGCAACCAATTGCAATAAATGCATCATTTTCAACCACCCATTTTGCATTAATGGCGACCTACCACAGTTTGGCATCCATTTAGGAGTCGTAGAGAAGTGTCACTTTTCATTTTCACGCCTTTCTAGTGAATTGCAGAAATCCAAGGGGTTACTCGAAGCGGGAGTTTTGGGGGATCCTAGACATTGCAAAACTTTTAGGGGGTCCAAGACATCCATATCCCCAGCAAAACTTTGCCCAGAAAGATTTAAGGAAGGAGGTGCAACCTCTAGGGGAACAGGACATGGTGGGGATCCAGGGCAGGTCAGGATGGGCACTGGGAAAGAGGATGTGGAGGCGGAAGTTTAGCATAGGACAGGAGGAGAAGCTTTGGACCGGGGCAGGATGTATCATGTTCTAGAAGAAATCCACATAGGAGGAAGGGAAAGGAAAGCAAGTGGAGATTCCATGGTGACAGGGAAAAAACTAAAGTTTGAGGTAGGACAAGATATGTTCTGAACAATGCTAAAGACCCGTCCAAAGGGACAGGAAGAGTGGGTGGAGATTTTAGGGGTATGTGGATGCGGAGCTGAGGAAGGGTTTTGGATTTGCGGAGGATCAAGGCAGATGTGGATACATTCTAGTTCAAGCGTGAGATGCGCCAGAGAAGACCTGAAAAGGGAGGCGGAGAAATGCAAGGAGTATGGAAAAGTGGAAGTTCTAGGGGGAAGTGGAAATATCCAAATCCTGGTCGTAGGTCCGCCCAAGGGGCAAAAGAAAACTCCAGGGGAGAAAGCGAAGGAATATAGGAGGCGAGGAAACAAGGGGGATAGGGATATCTTGATCACCCCAAAAGTCCCACAATGTCCTAAAGGGGGAAAAGTTCCGCCCAGGACAAGAAAACTTAGGATTTTTTAGGATTTTTTGCAGAGTTTTCACAGAGTTTAGGTAGGGTTTTAACACTAGTCAAGGCACACAAAACAAGGTAAATACACAGGGACCTCCTTAGGAAAATTTGAAGAATTTGACAAGATATTACAATAATGAGGCATGAAAATAGGAGTCCGAACAGAACACATTCTATTACCGTTGTTGTGGAGATAACTATATGACCTAAAGGGTCACTAGTTCTAAGTCTCCTGTTAGGGTTTTGTAAGTTCCAATGCCTAGTGGTAACATTATTTTGCTCATTGATTCTCCTAAGGCATTCTAACCTATTCTCATGTGCTTGGATGGTTTGTTGTATGTCGTTCCTTTTTTGAATCACTCTAAGATTGTGTTCTTGCTCTTCAACTATTTGGGGTGTGTGTTGTGGTCTAGGGTGGATTGCTTCTATCTCTTCGAGAATAGTCTTAACCCAATCCCCTCTAATCCCTGGGCACATCGAATGCTTGGGAGAGTTGTGTTGACTTTGGTTTGACTAAGTGTTGACTTTGTGTTATTACCAAAGGTTTGTTACGCTCTTGTTTGGTTTGTCAACCTTGTGATGGAATCGAGGATTTTTTGAATTGTTTTCTATGTTTTTGATGTTTTTTGATGTATGCAACTACTATGAATGCAAAGCAATATTTTTTTTGTTCTTTTTCCAATTTCAATAAAAAGGGTTGTCTAATTAACTAGAAATGGAAATATGAATGCAACTATATGAGTTTTCTTAAATGCAATCTAATCCTATTATTTTGGTATTTTTGTGAATTGATTTTTGAATCTAATCTATGAATGTGAAAATTGCAAAAAATGAAATGTAATCTATGAATTGAAGCAAACTTAATCTAATTAAATCAAAACAAATCCTATCAAGGAAAAAGCAACACAAAGATTACTTTCCCAAGAGCAAGAGTGTGATCTAATTAACTACTTGAAAGCATGAAAAACCTAGTATCACTTTGGTGTATGAGCCTGGCGTATCCTCAAAAGTCCTTTTTGTGGCAACCTCCTCTCCTTTGCAGCAGTGGGGACCTCCTCTTGGCAATAGGGACGAAGTAGAAGCAATTGATTCGAAAGTGGGTTGAGCAATGATGCTATGATGATATAATTCGAGCTATGGAAGCTATGAGAGCACTATGGCTTGAGATTTTTTAAAGCAATTAATGAGCATGACGAAGCTATGAAGCTATTGAAGCTTGGGTAAACTAAACTAAGAAAGAAAAAGGCTCACAAAGTCCTGCGATGAGCAAATGAATGCTATGGAGAGCAAACAACAAAGCTTGAATGAATATGCAACAATGAATTTGCCTCCCATAATGCATATAGGAGGGGGGTATTTATAGGTTGGAGGAGCTCATGAATGGTGGAATTGATTGGAGAGTTAACTCTCTTGATTGGGGAGTTAACAAGGCTGATTGGACAGTGAACTGGGTTGATTAGAGAGTGAACAAACATTGAAAGCTTATCACTGGAGGAGCAATAGAGTTAGCATGAGATGGATAGAGAGATAAGAATAGCTCAGTGGGAGCTAAGAATGGAGTGATTGATAATTAGAATGAGTTAAAAATGGATTAGGGTCGAAGAGCCATGCAAACTAGAGAAAAACGAAGCTATTTTGGTCCTGAACTAAAGAGAAACTCGTGTGTCAAAATACAACAGGGTCGCCCAGTTCACCAGTGTAGGTCGCCCATGGGGGATCCACTAAACATGCAGGATCGCCCTTGGGGAATCCAGAAGTCAAACTGGGCGACCCACAGGAAACAGGTTCTGTAGGTGGTTTCAGGGGTTGAGATTGGTCCTAGGGGGCTAAAGATGACTTCAGGACTTGGAGACAAGTTATAGGACCTCAAGAAGGTGGGTCACCCAGTTCACCAGGGCAGGTCGCACCTGGGGGATCCACTTCAGTGGTAGGGTCTCCCCTGGGGGATCCAGGGTCAAAGTGGGTAACCCAAAATTAGAGAAATTGGTGTTCAAACTGATGATTGGAGATGGTCTGGGAGGTCAATTGAAGGTCTCTAGAAGGTTGAAATGGTTGAAATGGTTGAAAGGGGCTTAGGGACAACAAATTTCTCATCTTATGATGTAAGTAGGTCATATCAACAAGGCTAGAAAGCAATAGAAATGAATCGTCGACATAGGGTAATTGATGAAGATGCAGGACCTTAGAAGGTTAGTTCGGAGATAGGGGAGATACAAACAAAGTGAAGAACATTAATCCATGTGTCGCCAAGAGGAAATAATGTTGAGAGGTCATATTTACACTCACATATACGTGTTTAGGAATACATCTCATCATCAGATTACCATGTAGGCTCATGCTCTTTTTTGGTGCTTACAGGTATGGGACTGCATAATGGTTTGTAGACTTCTGTTCATGTTGGATCTATGGTTGCTGAGGAGTAGTCTCTGCCTCTTTCCTCTAGGCCAACGGGTGTGAACCAGGTTTTGATTCATGATTCGGTTCTCGACAGAGCGATCTTGTGGTATAAAAACTCTCCCATTGGAAGGTTTTTGGGGACAAAGCCAAGTATTAACGCCTTTAGGAAATGGGCTAATAAAACATGGTCTTGTTGTGTTCATGTGGAGATTGCAACCATGGCAAATGGATTCTTTCTGATTTCCTTTTCAAGCCATGAAGATTGTGTTGAAACTTAGCTAGGTGGTCCGTGGTTTATGGGCAGATCTGGGCTTTTCCTGTGGAAGTGGGCTTTGAGCTTCAATCTGAAGGAAATCTTCAATAAAGTCCTTGTGTGGGTTAAACTTCTGAGTTTGCCTCTAGAATATTGGGAGGAGAAGATCTTGGAAGGTATGCAGAGGTAGGTAAGATTCATTGGGAGGAGGAGATCTTTAAAGGTATTGCTTCTGCAATTGGTCAATTCATTGCCCTTGATCCAATAACCATCTCTAGGAAGTGTTTATTGTTTGCTAGATTTTGTGTGTATGCGGAGGTAGGTAAGATTCTCCCATCTTGTATTACCATGTTTTCTGAACTAGATAAATGGGAGCAACATATTGTTTTTGAGGAATTCGCAGTTTTGTGTGGAAACTATCGTATGGTTGGCCATTCCACTTCTTGTTGCCAGGTTAATAGGCAACTGTAGAAAAAGGGAAAGGAGAAAGATCCCTTGATGAATGGCCATCCTCAGGGTGAAGGGGAAAGTTCAATGTTTGCTGCAGCACTTAAGCTTCAAGTTGCTGTGAGTCTTCTGATTCTTTCTATTATCAGAACCTCGGTTTGGCCTTTTGTTGGTTTATGGCTCATGATGTAATTTTGTTGTTGTTGTTGTGTTGTCGCTATGCTGCTACATAGCTGTTTTGTTTGCTTCATGGTTGTAAAAGGGTCGGGGCCCTTTCAAAAACCCCCTATTTACCGTTTATCAAAAAAAATTATTGTTAAAAAATAAATTAGGTAAGAAGATTTTTCTAAATAAAAATTAAAGCAATTTTTTTAGTGAATAGGGATACCTATGGAAAATTGATATATATTTCTTTTCTCTTGATTCTTTCATTTACACTTTATTCATCTCCAATATGAAATGCAATTTATGTATATTTTGATGTATTTGCAGTTTTTCATGGGGACAAAGGAGTCAAAATTTAGATTTCCTTCCAGGTACACGTTTGAAGTTTCACTATGATATTGGAATTTTAAATAGGGAGTTATACAGCCATCTTTTTTGGCATGATCTCAACTAATCTAAGTCATTCTAATACAAAGTAAATATTTGCACGAATTATTGAAAAAAGGAATAGATCTAAGGATCACAAACATGAAATTAGTTCTTAGTCAATAGAGAGCACTGCTCAAAGTGCTTAATTAATACTACCTGCTTCATCTAGGTGCACATGCTTTTGGATTGACAAGTTCATACTATAATAGACTTTATATCTAGAAAAACACATTTTTCTTTCTTAATTGTCATTTGTCACATCACTTGTTGCTCCCTTTGCACTTGGAGGAACTTTAGTGTCTTCATTGGCATTCTCATCTCAGGTTGTTCTTCAATACTCTCACTGATCTTATACGAATGTCCACAACACCTCCTTGAGTCCCACATCGTTCAACCTGCAAACAAGAGAAGATGCTAATCAGAGAAACCAAATTCAAGTTGATGGAAAAGATAACCTGGGCCATCTTAGCGCTGAGATTTGAAATGGGTTTACACACATAACTCTCTTTCTTTGATTTCCAATATTCCTTCCCTTGTGCTTCTTTCCATCATAGGTAGTGGATTAGTCTCCACCCGCTGCTTCTTCACTGGAATAGGGCCTCTATACAAAAGATCCTGCTCCTTGGTCTCTTTTTGATGAACTCTCCTCTTCTTTTATAGGGTTTGTCCAAAGGAGTTTTGTTCAGATCCAAACCTTATTTCTAATCACATTGCTATTGTGGTGCCTGATGGAGTTCTCTCCCCACAGAATTCTACACCTGGATCTCTGGACAACATGGTTGTGGAAAGAAACTTCATCATATGGTACATAACATCACATCTTCTGTGCCCCTAAAATCTCCAAATAGTTTTTTTCATTGATTCAAGAAATACTTCTCAATCTCATGTTCCTGTCATCCTACTTATAAAGGAGCTATTGTTTACTAAATTCATTCTTCTCCTGCCTCCCATGGTATTATGCAGCTGGTTAGAGGCCTCTATGTTCTGATCGGGGAATTGTGAATGAAAGGGTACCAAATCCAACCCACATATGAGATCCTTACTCACATTCCTATTCCAACGTAGAACATGCTGTCTTTTCTTGGACTATCTTGAGCTTTAAACACGATTTTTACCTTCATCACAATTAAACATCTGCCCAAGATTGGCATTCAGGATGACAACAATGTCCTTGGAAACATGCAGATTATATTTGGTCTAGGGAGAAGAAGGTTGATGCTCATTGTCCATCTGGAGAAGCCTTCCTCCTAAAATTGTCCTTCCTAGGCTTCTCAAAAAATAATATGTACTACTTTTGTTCTTATTATAATGCTAATCAACGATCTTCAATCTTACATTCTCTAACAAGTCAAAGAGTGTTCCCTTTACGCTGTTCGTGTCAATACGATATCATAGATGTATCAAAGGG
This sequence comes from Cunninghamia lanceolata, assembly GCA_027924645.1. Lineage (NCBI taxonomy): Eukaryota > Viridiplantae > Streptophyta > Pinopsida > Cupressales > Cupressaceae > Cunninghamia > Cunninghamia lanceolata. The sequence goes on along the minus strand of BSBN01001418.1, from coordinate 1,624,236 downwards.
AAGCCTGATTGCTCATACTTGTGTTTCTCAATCTTAAATATTTGCATGTCTTACAATTTTCTTTTAAAATCTAACCCTAAAATAGCACTCTACACCCAAGGATTCTATGAAAAATAATATTGGACTCTCTTGAAAGTTTCTTCTCCAATTTAAAATGTTTCATGAAGGATGATGTGGCTTAAACTCTAGACCAACTCTACATTACAACCAGTACGCAGTACCCTTTTAAAACACAGCTACCTCTCAACTACATTCTTCTTATTCCACAGTGTTTCCTTATTCAAACAATTCTCTTTCTTTAAAATAGACAGGAACAAGAGTTTCACATCAATTTATAGGTAGACATACACAATTAGTTAACTACATGTCAAATGGAGCTTCATTAAATTGGTTCTAAATTTAGACCGAGCATTGTCAAGTCTGAGTGGATGAGATATTCACTACTCATTACTGCAAATCTTCTATCCTTTTCAGAATGTATCCAAAACCAAAACCAAACAAGCTCCATTAGACATTGTTAGAGGTTTAGTTTTGCACGAATTTTAGTCTAAATATTAAAGATAGGTTACTCAGAAGTGGCAAACATGGATTAAATCTCTGATCAAGTCACAAAGTTCTCTTGACTCAAAACCACAGTCTTGGTTTGCCATATACGAACAACAGAATATTAGACCCTATAATCTTAGAGCAATTACAGCTGTATGGTTTCATAAGTAATTCATTGTAGTGTCATAGAAAACAAAACTATTGCCATGCACTATTCCATTATGCTCATTAATGTACATGCAGACGTGCAGTTTCAACAACTAATGCATTGATAATCAGACATGGTATGAAGCTATAATGGCCGAATAAAAATCTGTACATAGTACGATTGTTACCAAGACCAATGAATTCTGTCAGAGAAGGTGAGAACTCTACAATCCTTTCATTGTCTAATTCAAATAGCAAAAAAACTTTATCAAGAAAAGTGTTTCAAGAAGGTGCTGAACCATACCAGGAACTACAAGCCTGCATCCATATATTGCAACTTACTCCATCTACCAGCTGTCTTCCTGCAGCAATCTCAGGTCATATGAATGACAGAATACCACATAGTTATGTGTAAATCATCTGTTTTAGGTACCAGAGTACTACTTGCTACCAAATGCCAGTGATTTAGCTTAATGAAAAAGAAAAACTCTCCAACTGTGAAATACATAACTGAAAAGTTTCCATCATGATATTACATGTATTTCTAGCAAACTCTGCAAAAACAGAACATCCCCTGTTTTGTGTCATACTGAACATGTTACTATCATTAGAGGTTATCATGTTAAAATCTAGCACAATCAATACCATTATCAACATCATCCTATCACATTTCAGGTGTAAAATAATCAGTAGAGATGAAACAGTACAGCTGTAAAAATGCCATACATGGTGCTTACTTAAACCAATAGATTCCCATGTTATTGTTCTGTGCAAGCTAAAACGAATGGGCTCTTGCCCATAGACAAGCTACATATACTTGAATAAATCATCAAAGAGTATAAACAAGATTCAGCGCCACTGTGGTGATATACTGAAACAAGTCCAGAAAATACATCTTTACTTATTAATCAAAGATAAATCATTATATATATGAATGAGCACATCATATACATCTATTTCATTTTGAGAGGAAAAAATATTTCTGTACTAGAAATGTGTTGGCATTATAGATGCCTCCTAACCATGTCGCGCCATGTGCTCAGTTAACTAGAACTTAGTGTGCAGATATGTAATAGTCTAGCTGCAGTTAACTAAGAGCACAGTCGAGTGGTGCTAAGTCACTGCAATTGAAGAAGTTAGAGTGCACACTGGCTGTAATCTTATTGGCATGAAGTTTTTGCGTGAGTCTACCACCTTAGAAATCACACTTGCAGCCGCATATGCGGGATACTAGGACATGGTTAACAAGGTAGTTTGACAACTCAAGAATCTTGGTGAATGACATGATTCTGAACACGCAGGAGGCATGCGATAAGGGCACAATTCTATTCCTTCATATGCTGGAGTACCATGGGATTCCAGCTGGTGAGCAATATGAATGTGGCAATACATGCACAAATATATTTTACCTTGATTTCATGTTGTACTCTACCACTTTGCACAACATCGCCAGCCATGGGAAGCTAATGGACAAATGGGTGAAGGCCCTTGTGTTGCAATGTGCCTGAGATCACCTATTCTACCAGTGCTTTTGAGCTTTTGACAGAGTTCCCTCATGTCATTTTTGAAGTTTATTGCCACCATTTCTGCACCATCTACCTTGATGGAGGAGAAAAGCACCAGCCCTCATAGCTTCCATATGTCCTAGACAAGAGCTATGTTGAGGCAGAATGACTCTAGTTTATGGACAGCATCCCAATTGATGTAACCATACCATTGATTGCCACTTCCACCCCGCACCAGCGAATTGCCATTGAAACTAAGCAAGCTAGGCAGAAACGTGAGAAAGGCAAAGGCAGGGCTAACTCTCCCCCGTGAAGCACAAGTGCAAAGATGCTAGCATTCACATTCACACTGAAGGGGAGCATGAGGAAGAGGCACAAGTTGTATGGGCGTAGCATGAGCAATAGGGCGTGCAAGAACATGTGCAAGAGCAAGGACAAGGACAAGAGCAAGAACCAGGGGCAAGCGCAACAACAAACGCAAAAAACTGCTCAACAAGTCACACCTTTGCCCCGTTGCATGTTCAAATTCTGTAATGTCCCCTTGCTAGAGGAAACACTTAAACCTGAATCTGCATTCAAAATGATTCTGAAGGAGACATTAGTAACATTAGAGATCAATAAACTTCAATGATAAGACCAAAGATAATTTAAGTATTTTATTTGTATCAGGGATTATGCATTTCCTTCTTGTCATTCATGACTATTATATAATACATTCCGTAAGTACACTAGGACGAATATTAAACATAACTCAGATCCATACTCTCCCCTCTTATTATTCATCAAGGAATTAGGATCTTACATAGCTAGGGTGCGTAGAGATCATCTCCGACCTAGCATCGGGAACCTATATCCCAGCCCTTGGGGTCTATTCACGCACCTTCGACCCAACATCGGGAATTATGTCCCTAGCCCTTGGGGTCAATACGAGATCGCTGACCCAACTTGAGAAACTAGGTCCCTAGCCCTTGGGGTCGATACGAGATTTATGACCGAATTTACACCCACCGTTCCCTACAATACCTATGATTCCTCATTGGATGAAATAACAAAGGTTACGAAGATATGATCTTTATTTTAATATTCCCTTGTACTCATTATCATCACAATGCATGAATTTAAAGATATTCATCTTGCAAATCGAAATACCGTTATATGGTATCCTTGTTTATATAATTTTTCATTTTAGATCTACATAATTAAGACATCCTCCTATAATGGTTCCATTAGATTCTTGTGAAACAACTTTTATTTCATATATTTTATATATTTATGTTTATATATTATTTATAATTATAATTCAATGCATATGTAATACTGCTTACCTTAGAGATTTCTGAAATTTCCTTAAGGTACTGCTGTACCTTCGTTGTACCTGTAATGTCCATTTATTTCTGCTTACCATTGATAATTTCTTAATTGCTGTTCCTCTTCTTATCCCACTTATTGCCGTGTATGTGAGATGAGAGGTTCGTTGATTTATATCCCCCAATTTCCTTGATTTATTGCCAATATGCTCCAATGATTGATGATCTTCCCTATTCCTTCTTCCTTCCTCCCCTTTTTAATAAGACATCAGAATTATATATATATATGTTTAATTCCTAGTAAAGGGAGGTGTCTTTTTGAAGTGGGATAACCTTTTGTTAGCACTACCGATTACTATCTAAACTTAATCATTGTTGTTTATTACTTTATTTGAATTGCCACCTTATACCAATCGATGCTCTCTTTCATTCGTATCTCCTCTAGGGATTAGTTTCTGATCGTTCTATATAAGATCTCTTAAAATATTTAAAACATATTTAATTTATTTACACTTAAATATTTCTGAATTAGAGTATTTAGTTTATAATATTTAAATATATAAGAAATATAGTATATTTGATATTTAAATTGAATATATTTAAATATATTTAAGTATATATAAAATATAGTATATTTAATGTAAATATTTTTAACTTATAATACTTAATTTAAAAGATATTTAATTTTACATGTCATTCATATCTATAATCGATTCACTTATAGGGACATGACAAATTCTCACTCCACATGGTTCCTTTGATTGCACTCCATCTTCTTTGGTCACTAACGACCTCATCCACTCAAGTGCTCATTCAGCTGCAGTTAACTAAGAGTGCAGTCTAGTTAGTTGGAGTGCATGTGTGTTTTGCACTATGTAAGACCCAATCATTTGACACATGTCCATGCACATGCAAATTGGAGTCATTTGCACTGGGCATAAAACCCCACAAATGTAATTGATGAAACAAAGAATGAATGAATGAAAATAGTGAGGCTGTCAAATTGTGATATGTGCATGTCTTAGTTTAAGTAACATTTGGCGATCTGTTCAAGTCATCTTCGTGAGTTGTCTCAATCCTCATACAGGTTCAGCGATCTGTTCACAAGTCATTGCACTGCCTCACGGTCGGCGGTCTATACAAGTCTTCTTTGTGGAATGCCTCAAGTTCTTTTGTAGTGGTCTAGGTTCGATGCTCTACTTACAAATCGTTGCACTGCCTCAATGGTCGGTGGTCTGAGCAAGTCTTCTTTGCAAGCTTCCTCAAGTTCTTCTTTTGTGGTGATCTAGGTTTGACGATCTGGCTACAAGGTTGAAACTGCCTCATAGTTCGGCGCTCTGTTGTCAACACCTGCACACTGCCTCACGACCAATACTTTCCTCATATAGAAAATTCGTAACAAATAACCTCAAGATCCCAAAACACTTAGGAACACTCACTGTGCTGCCTCAATTCAGTACTTAGTTAATACATTCCTAAGTTCTGTCTGCAGTACTTCCTAATCTAGCTGCAACTCATTCCGCACACATGGAATTTGTCTGGTTCCTTCTCCTCATACACTGCCCCTATACTTCTTTGTTTCTTTACCCATACTTCCTTTATTGCGATGTGATTTCTTCTTCTTTTGCGGTAGAATCCATTATCATTCTCTTCTTTCACTATAATATAGATTTCTTTTCTATTATGCTTCGCACATGACCCCTTGCTACTAATTTATACAAACTTTCCCTTGTGCCAATTCGTCAGTTGTTTTAGTCTACAACAAAACTCTCCTCGTGATCAATGATTCCTCCTCTTCCGGTTTTCCTACTGAACTTGGTGAACCAACAGGTTCTTCTTCTTCCGCATAAACTATTCTGCACTATTTTCTACCCTCTTGTTAATAGTTCTTCATCTCCACACTTGAAAATAGGTTCCTCTGAATGATCTCCTATCAAATCCTCTTTCATCCCTTCGGTATCCTTCTTTGCGGTAAGAATTATGACTTCATTTGTTATTGTGGTAGAAACTCTTGTCATCTCTCCCTCGGTGATGTACATTGTTGTCTCTGTTGCGGTAAGAGCTTCTCTCCTCGTTATGCTCCGTTTGTGGTCTTCCTTCTCCCCATCTTGATCCATGTTCTCTTTCCCCTACTAGCTGATTTGATTTCTCTCCCACACATGAATATTGATGCCTATACAATCTTTTGATCATTCTTGTAACATGTTGCCAATTCGATCCTCAACCCAACCACAATTCACTTGTGTACGACCTGTCATAAGTTCTTCCTTCCGCTTTTTATTCCAACACAACTTTTTGGAGTGGTTCTTCAATCCACAAATACTACAAGGATGTAAATCCCAACACATTCCTCTATTATGTCCTTGCCTGTTACAATAAGTACACTATATACATTGCCTTCTTTTAGTTGATTTGTTTGAACCGGTGATATCCTCTTCATTTCCTGTGACATACCCAAGGCCTACATTCTTGGGCCTCACTTCTGGCTCAATAGGGTCTCTAATTCCTTGTTGATACTTTCCCAATCCTTTTCCTTCATATCCCATTCTTTTCATGATTTTAAAGCCAACATTGTCTGGACTTCCTTTGCCATTTTCACCACAAGTAGCAATGTCCTCTTCAACCTTACTCTGATCATCTGAGGAAGCTTCAACTGTCGCACACAAATCATTTGTATCACATGAAACATCACAAAGTAATGGCTTAGCTTTTAGACATTCATTTTCTTTTTGCAAGCTGCGAGTGATTGATCCAACTTGTTAATCTATTCCCTGAATCTCGATATTTCTTCCTTCTGCAAACTATTTTCCTTCCCCAGATCCTTCAACTTTCTTTCCAAGGATCCCATCTCTCTTTTGTTCTAATCAAACAACTCCCACCTTCCTATTAGTTCTTCAACACTTGTTTTGACATCCTCAAACAATTTCAACTCTTTTTCTAATTCTTTATTCTTTTTCTTTACATCCTCTAGTTCTTCTTCAAGAGTATCACTTTCACATTTACCCTCTTCTAACTCTTTTCTCTTCTCTCTCAATTCTGAATTACACTCTTTAACTTTCCTCAATTCTTCTTTTAGAATATCCTTTTCACAAAGTAAATTTTCATTTTCCTTCTTCACTCTTTTCCCAATCTTCCCCATTTAAATAATTAACCAAACATCCAAATTTGTGATAACTTACAAGAAATCTTACCTGTTCCAAGATCTGCTACAGTGATCCAAATCTCCCTGATTATGTGGTGACTTCTTCACTCCTTTTGCAAAATCTTCAGATTGTACACCAATGTTCAACTTGAACTACTACTCGCTTGGATCTTTCTTTCTCTAATCTTCCTTGCCCTAATCTTCCTTGCTCTAATCTTCCTTCTATGGTGATTCTTCTTTGTTTGCGGTCGTTTTTCTCCTTCTGCCGTGGCACCTACCGCACTTTAGGGTTCCACACATTCTATCTTCCCAACAGATTCGCAACCAGCTCTGATACCACTTGACGCAGTCAGGAATGGAGGGTCCAATGAAGGACAATCCAACCTTGCAGCCTTAACCATTCAAGCCCACAATCTCAACAAAAACATAATGGAAACACACATATAATAGTTGTACAACATAAGATCCATAACCATAAGACACAAGATTTATCCTGGGAAAACCCTAAAAGGGAAAAACCCAGCCTCCTAAAGATCACTTCTCATTATATTAGATTTCCAAATCTCATTACATATGCCTCAGGGTTTTTCATATGCTAGGCCGCAGCCCAGGCTCACAAAAGGTTCATTCAAATAGAAACACAACACAACATCGCATCTGCATCATTCTTCCATGTCCTCTGTCTTCCCTCTTCTCCTGACTCTATTCTCTGCTCTGCATCTTCTTCTACTCTTCGCTTTGTCCTCTACTTGCCCCTTCGCTGGTTTGAAACAATCTCAAGTCATGCTTATATATCATTCTCAAGTCTTCCAAATCATCCATGTCGGCTTCCTAGATCATTTGCGTCGGCCACAGGGTGGCGCATAACTCTATGTTACATGAAACGTGTAGTCGGCCTTGTATACACAAGTTGGCCCCAAATCATATGCGGTGATGTAGGAATGAAATATCACCTTGCGCTTCATATCATAAGTTCTATTGGACCCAATTTACCTCTACACAATTTTAGTTCTTGGCGCACAATCCCAAATAAGTGGCATAGGCTCTCAAACTTCTATACAATCATTCTTCATGCAGCTCGGTAACATAGTCTTCACTCTGATGCCTCTAGACATTTGTCTAGTAACTCAAACCTACGGAAACTTGGATCAAACATACCTCCTAACTAGCTCTACTTATCCTTCCAACTACAAGACCAGAAAGCTAACTGTGGTGAAATGCGGTGGCTCCCAATGACACCTCTGTTAACCAGTTAAATAGTCTTTACCCAGACACTTACATATATCTTTGCGGTGATCCATAACTTTTGAAACTCAGATATGACATGCCTCCTGCCTTGCTCCACATACCCTCCAATCTGCAAGACCAAACAATCAACTATGGTAGAATGCGGTAGACTCTGCTAACACCCTCTGGTAACTAACAACACAACACCTAGTGACTTAGATCAACTCAAATGACTTCTGGATGCTCCTGCATCAACCTCTTCATGTGAAGAACATTAAAAAGTAAATTCAAACTCCATGTCTGTTGTAGGATCTTCAACTCTAGAAAAATATCCTTTCTAATATCCATTGGTAATAAAAAGTGCCATCAGCATTTCAGTCAGTGTATATATAACCATGTAACTTTTATGTGAGTTTTTGATGTCTGTAAACAATTTTGGGGATTTCATGTTCCGGCAGATTGTGTGTGTATCATAATGTACCATTAGCAATTGACTAATTATGTTAGTTGCATGTTTAGAGTTGGCTTATGAGACCAGAAAATAAGATTGTTTCAAGGTTGCAATAAAACAGTTACAGGCTGTGGGTAGTGGCCTTCTTATCTAAAGTTGTAGGGGTATGATAAGGGTTAGGATTGCTTCTCTTGCTAATAAATAATTCAAATAACCTTTTTAGGGTAGCTATATCCAGGCAGGCGATAGGTGATTAAACATTAATTTCTAACATAAAGAAATAATATTCCTTATTGCAATTTCTTTGTAAGGACAGCCATGGGCATTAATGCTTCAAAGGATGTCATCTCAATGAGGGAGATGCCATATGAAATTTGTATTTTATCTTTTTCTTTTCCTTGCTTTACGAGGCTGTATAGAGGAGAACAAAATGGATTATGATATATATTATATTGTGGTTTTGGGTCCTGCAGAATTTTTTTCTTTGTGAAATTTATGCACTCACATGGCGGTCTTCATCATCTCAATTTTATTATTACTGAATGGTTCATCTTTTCCTTGTGGGTTGCAGGATTTCACAGGGTCTGTTTCATTTTAAACATTGTTGTTGCTATTTTCATTATTATGACATTTGATCCTATCTTACCTCATTCAACCAACAAACCTCTAGCAAAGGATGGAAGTGACTTTGTGCCTGAAAATCAAGGACAAGTTGAGCAAGAAAATGATTCATTTTCATGATTTTTCCACCTACTTTTCAATTCTGTATGCATATTAGTCTGAGAAGTCTTCTACCCTTAGAAGCTCCTTGGATGACAATAGTGAAAAAATTCCACGAGCTGCTAGATATCAGTCTGACAATATTTTCGTACATTTATTAAATGCCCAAATATATAGACTTTGGTGAGCTGACCAGTAGAAGCGTGAGGCAATTGCCATCTAAAAGATTGATCTATCTGATTAAATGGTATCTACCATCAAGGTTCTTCTTTCTTTATATTGGCATGCCATATGTATTACTTGTTGTAGGCTGGAATATCGATTTGTGACATTTAATGTTCAAAGAACATCAGAAGATTATGCAAGGTAACATTAAGACAAAAAGGTGTCCACTCAAGTCATTGGGCATTTTCTCAGTAGGCAAATCTAAACCAAGAATATACAAGCACTGACCATGTGAGAAACAAGGTTCAAAATAATTTTGGTATCCTTGTCAATGTATTATCAACATTTTCAGAAATTTAATTTGTTTTCTTTTCCACTTATCTGATTACTACCATACCCATGGTGTACTCTTATCATAACTGTTCCATGCTGATGTTGCTGAGAAGCATTGAGAGAGACTGGACACTTCAAGTCTATCAACCTGCTCAGTGCTGGCATCTACAATTTTCAAGAAGCTATGGATAGAATACTTGGGCTTTGTTTAAAATTTTTAATACTAGTAATAATGTAAAGAACAAAGGTTCCATCAGAACATTTTGAATTTGAAGAGAAACATTACTAAAAACAACTTCATAGCGGTACCTTAAAATAAAAAAGATTATTGCAGTTTTTTGACATGTCAGTGTATGTTACTCTTATCTCCACAAGGTATTTAGAAAATTTGTTTTGTTTGTTCGAAGTTACATTACATGGCAATAAATACTTAGAATTGCCTTTAAATACAGTTAATATTCCCTCATAAATTTGTAGACAAGACTCTTAAATCTTTATCCCATAATATAATTTTGGTAAACTCTTCCAACAAACATTTTGGTTTACATATTTCAGTTTCCACAACATATAATAGTTAAAGAAAGATTTAAAGGAAAAATTTGAGTAAGTTTTCTACATGACATTTATTCATCTAAATGATGGCTGTAAAGTGAGAACCAAAATATGTATCAATATTTAGATTTTTGATTGGGCTATGCTATTGTCGAAAGAGAATATTTCTACACTATATGAATGATCAAGAGAGCTTCTGGACTTAACCATGTAAGAGCTACGCTATTCTTTATATGAGTGTACATAACTACTCTGTTGGAAGTGAACTTATTATTAACTATTGCCTCAAATACCAATTCAATATTTAGTTTCTTGAAGGAACTATGCTTATTCACTAGGTTACTACATTGGTAGGAAAACAGGCTGATTTCGGGTATGATTCATCCTGCATTTGGATTCCAAATTGATCCCGCTTGTGGAATATGGACCTAGATGATTCTAGGGCACACAAGGAATTTTGAAGTTGTTCTCATTGTGATTCCGGAGCCGGAGTGACTTTTTTGGAGGTGTTAATGCTTAATGTAGCTTAGCAACGTCCACCACCACATAATCTACCTCCCTCACTTTTTAAAATTGTCAAGGGTCAAATGTTTTTGAAACGATTGTCTATATTCTACTCCAACTTCTCTACCACTTGTTAAAGGTTATTCACCACTTAATGCTTTCTCCACCATAATTGCCATCTGTTGATAATTTCTACCACTTGTGATTTTCTCTTTCTCCACTATTGCAAAACAAGTTAAAACTTTATTTGGTTTAATTTTTGTTCTTTTGTTGGCTGGCTGAATTAGTTTCCTCTCCAAGCTTGTTAGTTTTGAAGGTGTAAATTCTCTGTTTGGTTGTATAATTTGTCTTAGTTGCAGCCATGGTTTTGCTTCCAGGTTCCTTTATTTAAAAACATCTTGTTTAGGACATACTTCTAATTATTGAATGTATTAGACTTACAGAAATGAATATAATGTTTTTAATTAAGGGGTAAAGTAGGTTTTGAAAGGGCTTAGAAGTTTTTACAAGGGCAATTCAACAACTACCAAATAAGTCATTTTGCAACACAATTGTAGCCAAGCTATCGCAAGAGAACAACAACCAAAGAGTCAACATCCTACACAACGCCTGACCCCATCCTCACAATATGCACACCCTTAATCTAGGTATGGGATTCTATAACTAATTCAGGAAAACCTCTCTTCCTTCTTTGAACAATCATTCAAGACATACCATTATCTAAGTCCTTAGATCAAAGAGAAAGGAGAGAGGAATCCTCAACCAAAGTCACCTCATGTGATGAGGAAGAATGTCTAATTGAAGATGTTGGATGTTGCACATAATCTACAAACATAATAGGAGCAAGGGTCCCCCCACAATCCACCGAGAGGGCAATGGGGTCCGACGAAGGAGCTACCTGAACCAAGTCTAAAGAAGAAGTCCTAGCAAGAATTGAGGATATTGTTTGAGCCACATCAACCCCAAGGGGAGCCACCTCAGGAGGAGCCTCCATGGTCTCACTGTGACCCATCGTCGAGGGTACGAGACAAGAAGATTTATCTTCTTGAGAGTCAGAAACAACAAAATCACCCACAGTCAAATGGTCAGGGAGGACATTTTGCCACCACATAGCTGAGCAATCTTGCGGCAAGAACAAGGATAATCGGAAGCAAGCTATCTAGTAGCGAAGCATCGTTCGTAACGAAATAGGAGACCCTCATATTCTAGTAGTTGAGTCCACGACCTATCCTCCATCATCAAGATAATATCCCTAGGGGGAGCCTTGGAGATGTCGATGTCCACCAAAATATAGGCATAGGTAGAGTGGTCGATATTAGAAGTGGTTGAATCATCCTTCAGAAAATGACCAATAGTATTGCCAATATCCTCAAAGCAAGAGTCATCCCAGAATTGGAGAGGGAGATTGGGTAGTTTGACCCAAACTGGCATGATATTAAGAGATTTTGTAAGAGGGTCGAAGGAGGGAAACCACGGCTTGAGAGAGGGAATGCTCACCCCACATCCACAACCTACCATCCAAAACCTCCTCCCTGCCATCAACAGATTGAAAGCTCACAATAAAAAACCACTAGCACAAGGATATAGCTCAATTTTGCCTTTAATGAGAGGTCTCCAAGACTCCTAAACACACTTATGCAAGTCTGAAAGAGAAGGCTACAATCAATTAAATTTGTAAATCAGGCATTGACAAGCAAAATAAATTCATTGCCAATCACATCTTGTCCACAAACCATGACAGGGGAGGATTGAGAACAAGAAAGAGGCCAAGCTTTTCCACGTGGAGGAGGGCGAGAAGAACTAGAAGGAATCATCGACCTAGCCATGGCTACATAAGACAAAGGGGGACTACAATCTAACCCACTTGTGTCATCTTGAAAATTGTCATTCGGCACCTTCACATTGCTAGTATCCAAGGAAGCCCAACTTTGAGAAACCACAACTTAACTACCCACACCACAACCAACCACCTTGTGACCAATAGAACAGGTACTAAGAGAATACACAATAGCCATAGGAACATTGCCTGGAGCAAGAACACAGGCGCCAAGAAATGAATCAATGGGCATTGCAGCCAAACCAACACTGCCACCAAAAGTCAATGGGCAATAGGAGAAGTTTGAGAATTTTTATGAAGCTTAGCTAAGACAGATAAATTCCTTGATCTTTGGTTTAAAAAATGACAACCAACAACAATAATTTAAATTTACCCCAACCCTAGATACCCCTGTTTAAAGGAGAGAATTATGACTTTTGGAGTATAAAAATGAAGACTATTTATTTCACAAGACTTATGGGATTTGGTTGAAAATGTTGGAACAACCAAGATTTGAATTTAAAAATCAAGATTACTTTCACAATGAATATGAGCAAGAAATCCAAATAACTATGATAATAAGTGAATGTAAATTACAATGAGGATTCTTGCATATAAAGGCAAGGAAGAGGAGGTAGGAAGGTAAGACTAAATGTCTGACTACCCCTCTAAAAGTAAAACACATGTTAGCTCACTTAAGACAAGTGTGAGGGCATGTGTCAAGTCTCTATGAGATAAGACAAAAAGGAGAATAACCTCTAAATAAACTTAAGCAAAGTGGGAATAGGTCTAACCTAGAAAAGGTAATTAGCTAACTAGATGTATAAAGACCCTATTTACACCGACACCCCCCTTTAAGTGCAACTTAGGGAGACTACATATAATGATGATGGGTCCTAACTATGAGGCCATGTTAGGTACCCATATACAAACAATTTTCTCATAAACGGAGTAAAGGAGAAAACTCAATGGGAAATAAAACTCCCCTCCAAAAGAGAAAAAATGCATGAGAAATGCACAAGTGAAGAAGAAAGAAAGGACTTATTATGATCCCCCAAGGACTACTTTTAACACAAATGTACAATAAATCTTCCCCCATAGGAGAGAATGAAGAGACTATGGAGTGCCCCCATAAGATGTGAGATCTTGCAGTGCTAATTGGTGCTCGAAGAAGAATGCAAAAGTTGATCCATGAATGTTGAACAACATTTCTCCCTTGTGGAAGAAACAAAACTACAAATAGGTGCATGTAATCTTCCCATTTGTAAGTCTCTGAATTATGCACATGATCCAAAGACAATAATGAAATCTCTGAAAGCTACTCAGATGCTCCATGTGAAAGCTGATAGAGAACATGATTCAAAGATGTATATTTGGTGACAATAGTGTTGGTGGGGCTGTCATCAAAAGTGTGCCAACTCTACAATATGAGATTAACTAAACAAGTTTTCTATGCCTGTCAAGTAATTATCCAAAAAAAATTGCATTGGAAAGAAAAATGTGAAGATCCTAGTGCCCTGAATCATTGGAAATCATAGATGTAGGAACACTCTAAATTTTGAAGTAGGAGATGAAAGAGATATAATATTAGCACAAGGTTCAGGAATTGAAGTGGAGGAAAGAACTCCAAAGTTCAAATGACCAAATTGAATCTCCTTATGCATGCTAGATGTATCAATGTTATCACCAATCAAAGAATCATCAAAATCAGCAGAAGCAAAGAAGGAAAAGGAATATAATCTAGAATCATGAGCAACATCTCCAACAGCAATAATTTCTCTACTTTGCAAATCCCTTATGGTAACTGAATTAGGTGTGAACTCAATTGTTTTGGTTGTCCCTCTGTGTAATTTGATAAATGGAAAGGAGATTATTTGACAAGGAAGAAATGAACATAAAGTACATCATTTAATATGCCTTCTCCTATATCAATAGTACATTTTCCATAAGCTGTCATGTAGGAGTTATTACCCATTACGATAGGTGGGAATGTACAAGGCTCAAATAAAGAGAACAACTCTCGTGATATAGACATGTGATGTGAAGCTCTGGAATCTAGAAGCCACTTTTGTGTTGCAGGATTTGTAGAAGCAAAAGGTGGCATACCTTTTTTCTTATCTGTATTTGAATTTGATGTTGATGGTGAAGGAGAAGAAGAAGAAGAGATAACTGCCTTTGGTGAAGACAATTTGATATTATTCTTCTATAGAAAATGCCTCAATTCATCATTTTCCTTTTTAAAACATTGGTGTTCTTCATGCCCAAGTTTTTTTCAATAACATGTGGGCCTCTCCTTAGAATTTTCTCCTTTTGATGAGGAAGATGTATCAAAGGAAGCTTGTGATTTGGTCCTTGATCTTGATCCTTGTTTTGTTTCTTTTCCTTATTGTTTGAAGCCTTTTGTTTACTAGCAACAAGAGCATGCGATTTTGTAGACTTCAGAGTACCCATTTGGATTAATTTATCTTTCTCCTTTGTTTGAGCATGGGAGTCTTCTGGTTCCTCGATAGAGCAATGAGGTCTTGTGGACATCGTCTGTTTGGTGGATTGTGAATACCTAGCAGTGGGATGCGGTGAAAACCCTTGATTTGCTTTGAGCAATAGAAACAATAAATGAAAACAATGTTAAAACTATTAGTTATAACAATGATTTGAAACGGGATTTCAAAAGAACAAAATGCTTTTGAACCCTAGCTATGAGCTCGATGAAGAGCTAGGTGAAAAAAAAATTTAGTGACAATCTGGTGAAATCCTCAACTGCGTTGAAGATACATGCCAATGCCTATCGAAATCACCATAATAAAAAAATTTGGGTTGGCTGACAACTGGTGAACCAGATGAAGCCACAAACCAGAAAACCTTCAGACGATCTATAGAGGCTGAGAGGTCAAAAATCGTTCAAAGTAATTTTTTTCCCCAAAATTGGAACCAAACCTACAAAAATGTCGTTTTCCAAAAAAATTGCTTCTCGTGCCAAAGAAAAATCCATACAGGTACGAATTTCTATATTTGGCCATACAATCGTACGATATAGGGGGTACATGTGGCTATTTTTTTTTTTTTGGTGAAAAAAATGATTGTGTCGAAATTTGATGAAACGACAAGCCATTTTAGCTTTGTTAGGCCTCCTAGACTCAATAGTGGACATTGTCAAATATGTCAATGGATTCTTTTGTTTCAGGGGAATAATTTTTGTCACCTTATCTAATAATAAAGTATAATAAAATAAAGATGGTACAAAGAATTTCATAAGGCATTTTAATATATATTAAGATAAAGAATTCTTTGTTTAGTCCTAATGTTCCTTAAGTACAATTTTTAATTTGTTTACAAGGCATAGATTAGTTGGTTAAGATAAATAAGTTTCGCCTACTAGTTGTTAATATGTATGTCTAACCATTGACAATAAGTATTTAAAATTATTTCATAACATTTAATATTTGCAATATAGTTCATAAGGTTTTTAATAATTTTGGATTGAGAATTGAGCACAAATATTATTCAAAAAATAACCAGGTATTACATCATAGTGGCTAAATCTACTTTTTTCCAAATATATACTAAAAGTTTTATACTTCAAAAACTAAAGTATATATTAGAAAAGATAATGATCTTCTATTGACTGCTCACTAACTATTAAGAATACTTGATATTATTAATTCCTGTCCTTGTTTTGGTCTTAAGATCTAGCATGAGAGCTTCATGTTCCTCCGTCTCTGTAGGTAATCACATGAGGGGACTGTCCAAAATCATTGTCTCTAACAACCTCTTCCACGATGTCCTCCATTGAAGGCTTGTTTTGATCAACAACTTATGATCCTCCTGTTGCTTCCATGTATTGATAATACATCCCTTGACTATCATCGAGTTCAGTTCCATGCCTAGAGTCTTCCATTTCTACTTTATTGAATTCCAATCTTGGGTCATCATACCACTCACCTTCTTTGTCCCATATGTGTATCCTATTATCACTGTTGTCATAAGAATCTAGACCTAGAATAGCTCCAATCTTGGGTGAGATTCTGAGTTGTTTAGTGTTGAGATTGTAGTTTTGTCTTGACATCTCCAGCTGTTTATAAAGCTCACATTCTACTTTCTCCAATTCTTTCAGTTTACTATATATATTTTGGAAGTCTATATAAGAATTGAAGAACTTCTCAACAAATTTCCTGGGGCTTCTTGCACAAAAATCTGTTTCTTTGATATCCTCTTTGTGGAACATTGTACCTGTTTCAACTAGTTCTTTAAACCTGCCAAGGGAGATCTCCATCGTTACAGTGACCTATTCAAAGAAATTAAAAACTGTGAGATCCTGAAGAATCCCAGTGAGTCCTCTTTCCTTGCCAAGAAATATTTCTTCATTCCTTTTTTTCCATAGGAACCATAGAATTTCAGATGACATGACAAACCAAAAACAATTATCTTTTGCATTCAGACCCTTGATTAGACCAGTAAGTATTTCTTTCATAATCATATTAACTGTAGGACACCACTTTTCAACATTACCCATAAAAAAGGACCAGACATACCTGGAATATAAACATTCAAAGAAAATATGGGACACTGACTCTGACTCATTACATAGAGGACAAATTACAGCCTCAGTTCCTAGGTTCAGTTTATTAA
Organism: Cunninghamia lanceolata; assembly: GCA_027924645.1. NCBI lineage: Eukaryota > Viridiplantae > Streptophyta > Pinopsida > Cupressales > Cupressaceae > Cunninghamia > Cunninghamia lanceolata. The sequence continues at coordinate 1,607,195 of BSBN01001418.1, read as the reverse complement.
GTAATAACAACCATTTGAATGAAGCTTTTTTTGGTTCTAGGACTTTAAACCACAATAGTTTAAAGGTTCTAATAAGTTCTTTGTCTATAAAGGAGCCAACCCAAGAGAGGTTGATGTGATGGAGAATGTCCTGCAATTTTGTCATCATTTTATAGATCAACTTTGGTTTTATTTAAGCAAAGGGAGTTCCATCTTCCCACTTCAATTTCCCCAATCTCTCATCCCTTGTTATTTCTATTTTATTGTTTAGCTTACTTAACATTTCTTTATAAATGGTGGAGAAGGTTCTAAAATACTTGTTGTCTAACTGAAACCAGCATTCTATTTGCTTCCACTCTTTCAGCAATCCTTGCTCAAATAGATCTGCTAGTTTGGATAAGCCTTTATCATTACATTTTTTGTAGAGCAGCCTTGAAGCAAAGCCAACGGCTTGTTTTTGTGAATAACATTCCACCATATTAACCTTTGTCCCCAAATGATTCCTTTATCCCAACTGATAGCTTCTTTGTCCAAAATCAAAGGTTTCACCATTTCCCATGCCTTCCAAATACTACAAAACATTGCAGACCCCCCTGGCTTAGAGAGAGACTCCCTTAACAGGGCATCATGAAAACCAATCCTACCCCAACCTTTATTTTTTGAGGGAGTAGCATTATAAATATTATGTCTGACCAAAACTTTCCAAGGTTCCCCCCTAGTTAGGGCATTAGTGATCCATTTAGAGGCCAAGGCCATTCCTTGGATTTTTAGGTTCTTGAGACCCAGTCCTCCTAGCTCTTTACTGACATAGCACCAATCCTACTTTACAAGATGCCTTTTTGGTTTTCCTTTACCATCAGACCATAAGAAGTTTCTTATCAATTTGTGAATAATCTCAAACTGAAATTTGGCAAATAGCCACATGGAAGAGTAAAAGATAGTATATGCAGAGAGGATTTTTTGACAGACTTGTTTTCTTCCAGCTAAGGATAGATGCAATTTGTTCTAGTTTTTTAGCTTTTTTTCAATTTTGGTAAAAAGCCAATGCCAAATTACATTAAGAGAGGGACAAATAGCAAAAGCGATACAAAGAAATTTGACTTGCATTGAAGGCCCTCCCCACTGCCATTTGTCCATTATAGACCAATTAGGAATAGATTCATCCCAAGTCAAGAAGATGGATTTAGGGTAGGAGATTTTTGCCCCTGAGGCCAAGTAGAATATGTCAAGTCTTTTTTCTAGATTTTCTATCTCTTTTTTCTCTGCCCTTGGAAAAAGGGCAGTATCATCTGCGAACTGGACATTCATAAGCCTATCACCATTAGGCAATAATAAACCTTCAATTCTTCCTTTAACTGCCTCTGTTCTCAAAATGTAATGAAGGGCCTCTGAAGCAATTACAAAAAGGGAGGGGGCAAGGGGACAACCCTGTCTGATTGACCTTCCCATCTTAAATGGGGCAGAGAGTTCTCCATACACTTCCACCTGAGCTGTAGCATCCACAAGAAGCATCATAACCATTTTGATAAAGAATTCAGGAAATCCAATAGCTCCGAGCATCATAAAAATAAAGGACCACTCCACTCTATTGTATGTTTTTTCAAAGTCCAATAGTAGTATACCTACATTTTGTTTGGAGTCCTTAGCTCATTGCAGGGCTTCCCAACTTGTTATCAGGTTTTCAAGAATGTATCTTCCCTTAATAAATCCAGTTTGGGTTGGGCTAATTATATCTGGGAGGATATCTATGAGTCTCAAGGCCAACACTTTTGCAATAATTTTGTATGAGACATTTAGGAGTGTTATGGGTCTACAATTCTTCATTTATGTCCTATTTCCTTCTTTTGGAAGAAGCTTTATAATGCCTTTATTTATATCTTCCCCTAAAGTCCCTTTCTCTATTGCTTCAGAGTAAAGTTCAAGGAGGTCATCTACTATCCAGTCAATATTTGTTTTGTAAAATTGTACTGGCAGCTCATTAGCCTCAAGGGACTTGTCATTGCTTATGGATTTGATAGATTTTTTTATTTCTTCCTTAGTGATTTTTTGTTCTAATTTCTTCCTCATGACTGGGGTCAATTTAGTTTTACAGATTCTGCAACATAATTATTGGGCCTCCCTACAACCATCCCTATTATCATCTGCCTTAAATAGAGTTTCATAAAACTTCCTAAATGCCTCCAATATTTGCTCTTGAGAGTTCATATTGACTCCATTTTCCATTATTACCTGAATATTTTATTTTATATTTTTCTGCTTCAACAAATTGAAAAAATACTTAGTACCCTTGTCCCCATATTGTAACCAGTTGAGTTTAGCTCTAACTCTAGCTCCTTGTGCCTTCCTTATTTGAATTTTCCTTAGTTTATGTTTTATATCTCCCAATTGTATATTTAGCTCATCATCCCTTGGATTGTCTTGTAATTTCTCTTCCACCTAGAGGAACTTTTCCTGCAGTAAGAGCTCTTATCTTTTCCTATCTAAGGCATATTTTTTCCCAACAATTTAGAAAACAACTTTACAAGCTTCAGTGAGTCTAGACCAATAATATATATTTCCTTGGCCTCCATACATAGCCATGCATATATTATTGAGAGTTTTAATTCCTTGATTGCAGTCTTCATCCTTTAGTAACTCACCATTCAATTTAAATAAGGATCCCTTTTGACTTCTTATGCTTTGCTTTTGGTCTTTGACTGATACTATCATTTTAATAGGGTGATGGTCAAACAGTGGGTTTGGGACGACTTGAGTTTTGTTTGTGTCTTTCTTTTAAATGACAGAGAAGAAATCCTTATTCAAATAGAATATATCAAGTCTACAATATATTCTTTTGTTTGTTTTCTGACAATTTGACCAAGAGAACCAAATGCCTTTGTTGTTCCCCCCCCCCTTCTAGTGGGTCTGCCAGGTTGAGTGATTTTTTAAATCTTAGCTAGAAGAATTTCTCATTCCCTCTCCATTTTAGAGGGTTCCCCCCTTTTTTTATCTTCTGAATATTCTATCATGTCAAAATCTCCACCAAAGATCTAGGGAACCTTGGGAAGACCCGATGTTAACCATTTCCATAGTTCAGTTATATTCAAATAGTCATTGGGGGCATAGATAGAGCATAACCCAATATCCACCCCCCCAATGTTCAGAATGATCCATACACTTCTATTGCAGGGAGAGTGACCAAATTCTTTTAGGTATTTTTCTAGTTTTCTGCTTAACAGAATAGAATTTCCCCCTCTACCTTGCTCATGGCTTGATGTAAAGGCAATTGCTTCCCTCCATACAAATATCAATGTATTTTCTAAGGTGAAGCCTACTGCCTTAACTTCTTGAATAAACAATACATCCATATCCTTATTCTTGTTACAAAAGTCTCTCAGAACATATTTCCTGTTAGGGGACTCCAGACCCCTAACATTCCAACTACAACAGTGAATGGCTTTCATTACTCTAGAGATTGAGGGGGTGGAGGGTCTCTTCAAAGATTAGTGTTATCCACCAAATATTTTTGGATAGAGTCATCTTTTCCTTTCTTTCCAGGATTAATGTTCCTAATGTTCCTACTCAGTTTCTTTCTTTTTTTACCTTCATCCTCAACCTTAAGGATACCCTGTTTGAGGATGCTCTTCTCTAATCCAGAGGGATCTGCCTCTCTCCTTTTCAAGAATTCCTCCTTAGGTTGATTGATTTATTCCTTTACTTTGCAAATTCCCTTATTTTGTCAAGTGCAAGTTGTTGCGCATTTTTCTCTCACCGAGATAAACCCATTGTCAGAGATATATCCCAAAGGAACTCCATCCTGCTTGCTTTTAGGGTCAGATTTGGGAGGGGAGTTCTCCCTTAGGGCATTAGGGTTATTATTTCATTACAATGGAGTATCTGTAGTCTGTGAAACAAGAGCGGGGTCTCCTTCCATCCACCCATCAGAGGATTTTTCCTCTAATGAGAAACTGCTAAGGGTTCCATCTTGGGTGCTATCTGAATCATCTCCATCTAGGTGATCTTCCTCTAGAGCTTCTGAGTCCAATCCATCATCAATAGACAAAGACCCATTTATGACCTCTTCTACAGATGATGCCTTGAGACCCGTGCCACTATTAGGGTCCGAGCTTCTTTTTTTTTTGACATTCTCATTATTTATTGTTTGACCCACATTTTTATCCTCTTGGGGGGGTGCAGATACTCCACCAGTAGAGTCCATCCCCTTTCATTCAAGGTTATTTTCTGAAACCCCCATTTTACCTTTATTTAGGTTTCTATTGAGGGCCAGACAATTCTTTTTTTGATGCCCATCCTGTTTACACAGGAAGCATGAATTGAGCCCACCCATACTTATTAACTCACATTGAAATTTCTCTCCCTGCCATTTAATTTCTAGAAATTCCAGGATTTGTACCCCTGTGTCAAAGGAAATCAACATTCTTGCATCGAGATGGGGTAGGGTGGCTCTTGTCTCATCAATTTTTAAAATTTTTCCAAACGGTTCAAAAATTTGTGGCAAAAAGTTCCAGAATTAGACCAGAACATCTTTTAGCAGAATCCTTCTTTGTACTGAGAAAAATTGTATTTCTTTGTGTGGTGTATCCAGCTTCCAAGGAAAAGCCTTGAAGAGAGCCGGCCCTAGCTTCCAATAATCTTTCTCAATTACCCTTTTTTGTATAGTATGTGATTTAAAAAAGATTACAAAGATTTCTGATTGTATCATGCAACAGAAAGAATAGTGAATGCCTAATTTTTTTTCCCATACTATAATCAACCAATTGTCAAAGAATTTTCTAGATGTCCAAATTGACACAAGTAAAAAAAATTGCAACATTCATTAATCTTAATTCTTCATTTTTAACTGCTTTTCCTAATTCATCGTTAGGTTTTAAAGAAACTTTCCTTGGCACTGAAAGAAGCTCACCTTGCCTTCACTCCAGGGGTCCACTTCCTTCATTTCCCTCCTTGATACTTGGACCATGTCCTTTGACATCACCCATGACCATGAAGACTGCATTTTTTGGCATGGTTGTGCATCGTCTACATTCACTATTTATTTGAAAGACTTCAACCTTTCCTTACCTGGCTGGGCTTGTCCACCTAAGTTGTCCTCCATGGGCATTAAAAGCTCTTCAATGTGTATTCCATGCATTCCCACTGTAACGTCGGGAAATGTCCCCTTGGGGGCTTTTCTCTTATAAGGTTTAACTCCTGGGTCTTTAGCATGCATTTAGGACATCTTAGTTCATATTTTGGCATCCCGATGGAATGAGGCATTGGTTTCATGGCAAAGTGGACCTAGGAGGACCCCTTGACCTTAACCCTACCCAAAATAGGGGGGAGGACTTGGGTGCTCATGCCCTAGTCCTGCACTATTTTGGGTCAGGCCCAAAATTTAAGTGTCGGTTTATGACCGTTATTTAGTCATTTTCTTGACACGATAAGTTTTGATTTTCAAAATCTTAGCGGGAGTGCTTGTAGTTGCATATAAAAGCATGCTTAGGCATTCATTTGTAAACTAGATTTCAATTAGATTATGTTCATGTGATTTTGGCATCCTAAGGTGACTCAAGGCTTTCATTGTGTTGCAAGAGTAGACTTGTGTGGTTTGTGTCTTTGAATTTGCAGATTTGAGCATCCATTTCATCATGGAATGAAGAGCATCTTCCTCCCATGATATCTTCACTACAAGGTGACATTATATTATGTTTTCATTATCAATTCCTTTAGTTTTTGCCTCTGTCTCACAAGGGCACGCGCTCTCTATCTGACAACGGTGTTCGGAGACTTAAGTGTCCTCTGGGGCTTGACTGAGGCAAGCCTCTAAATGCCACAACCCCCAAACCAAGTCTTGTGATTGCAGGTTACAGGTGTCGCATTTGGGAAAAGTGAAGTTGCAAGAAGGACTGACAGGCATCAAGGATTCGGGATCTGAAGAGAAGAAGGACACCAGAGCATTTCTAGGACTTGGGCACTCGCTCTAGTGTCCTCTGAAGCTAAATTTTTGGAAATAGAAGTTATAGGGTTTATCAGTGTCAGAAGGAGGTCCAGATACCGCAAAGAAACTAGTACCTTGGAATTGGGCGCCCGCTCTAGTGTCCCTGACTATTCCACCTCAGAACCCTGAAAAAAGGTATTCTGTGATTTGCTATTTTACTTCCGTTTGTAAGAGCATTTTCTATTATTTGTCAGTTTATTGCCGTATTTGCATAATTAGGGTTTTAATGGTCAATTGAGCACAAGAGAAGAGAAATTGATAATTAAATTCCCTAATCCAAGTTTCCCTACATCTCACAGTGATCTAGGGTATGATAGTGCTCGCCACTCGACCCTAGATCCTTGAATGTAAAGTGGAGAGGAGGATTTAAACATTAAAACACTAAAACATTAACAAATCTAATTTTCCACTAAACATTTTGGTGAACTCGTGTTTTGGACTTAAATTGCAACTTGTTGAGTGTGTGTCTTTAGATTTGGATTGATTTCATTCATTCATATAGTCATTCATTTTATTGCATTGAGAAAAATTTAAAAAATTTAAAAATTTGAAAAATTTGAAAAATTCAAAAAAAAAATTGCATTGTTTGGCTTACTAAATTGCATCAGTTCTTTCTAAATTTTCCTAATTCATGATTTTTGCATCAGATCTGATATAAGCTACAAAAAAATACAAAAAATTAAAATTTTGCTTTGCATTTTCATCATTAATTTGCTAGGTTTTTGTGGAAATTTTGACAATTTTATATAACCTAATAATTCCAAAATCTAGGGTTAGTAGGCAAAATCTTTTCTCAGATTTTTCTACTAATTTTAGAGGATCATTCAAATTAAAATTTGGCTTTCGCCTTGTATTTTAGTGTAAATTTGCATTTAGATTTAAAATATTTGCATTTTTGCATAGAAAATTTCAACAAAAACTAGCAATTTTGAGGCATTTTCATTAAATTTGCATTGGCATTTTGCATGTTTAAGCTTGAAAATTATTTTTAGAACTGAGAGTATTTAATTTCCATCATAAATCATACTTCAAAACATTCGCATAGCATTTTGTCCCAAGATCTCAAACCTAGGGCTTCAAAAACAACAATTTTCACTAAATTTAGCTTTATCAACTTTATAAACTTGCACCATAGGTGTGTTGTGAAAGACATTTTTGTATTATTTTTTTGTTATTAGAGTAATCATTTGTTGTCCCTCATAAAAATCTTAACAACACCCTTTTAACGGGCTCTTGTAGTGAAAATTTGGTGAAAAACTACACATATTGGTTATTTTTGCCCTAGGGTTTGACCTAGTTTGCACTCCAAGCATGTTGTGATTAATTTTATGGATTGAGGTGACTAATATTATTGATATTATTTTTTGGACCTCCTAAAATTCCTTACAACACCCCTTTTGCTAGGTCTTGAGTTGAAAAACTGTGAAAAATAGCCTATTTTTGCTATATTTTCACTAGGGTTTGACCTTAAGTGGTACTAAAAGTGTATTGTGTTGGGTATTTTGGCACCAAGTGGCTGTTATTATTGATATTATTTTCTTTCCATAATCATTTTTCTCACAACACCCTTTGTTATGCTCTCTTGCATTGAGTTTTGGTGAAAAAAGTGCCTATTTTAACATATTTTTACTATAATTTAACTTGGCATTATCTTGGATTTGCATCAAGAGTGTGTTGAGAAGGATCATATTGCTGTTGTGGACTGATATCAGACATATAACTTGCTGCCTTTGATCAAAATCCTTACAACACCCTTTGTTTCCCTTAATTGCGTTGAAAAAGTACAAAAAATTAAGCATTTTAGGCTACTTTTGGCATATCGTTTTGCACTTGTCCTTGACATACTTTTGGAAAAACTTCTAAATCTGATTTGACATTGATTTGAAAACATATATCACAGCTACTTCTTTAGAAGAGTTGTTTGCATACATCGTAGACATTGATGCTTTCTCTCAATTCACTGATAAACATCCTCAAGTCTTGGAGCAAATAGCACACATTCATGATGTTGATCACTCTATGTTCTCTACATATGAAATCATTTGTTATATATATGATTTTTATAGCCTCACAAACTTCATGGGAATATATCCTTGGATATTGGACGATCTCACAAAATTCATCATCAATAACATATATACTAGTGACGATCTCAAAATGTTAGATGAAGCCTTAGATGACTTTATGGAACATTCCACTATGACACCTATTGCTAAAACATGTGATGATAACTTTGATTTACCTTATGGTCCCTCTCCCAAGGTTATTCCTCCTTAAGAGGACACTTTGATGCAAGAGGATGATTTCATTGACACACCTATTAACATCACATCATCAAGTCTTCATTCTAATGCTCACTCTGGCCAAGATAAAGCATTAGAAAATGAAGAGCCATCACTAGTTTGCCATTCTAGTGCTCTCCCTGGCCAAGAGGAAGCATTAGTGAATTAAGAACTCCCTTCAACAAAGAACATTCCATGGGTAGACAATGAGCTTTCATCTAACAACAATAAAAACTTTATCATAATGCATGAAACCTCTATGGATCGTCCTACCAACCTTATTTGTTTAGTTGAGTGTTCACATACCTCATATTTCACTAAGGAAGAGAAGACTTTTAATGTCCCTCCTTTATTTGAATATTCAAGTCATTTGGACATCACTAAGGATGTAGCCCTAGTGGATGAGGAGAAGTCTCTCACATTAAATCCCTCAAGGATGTATGTTGAGATCACTCAAAATAATTTGCTTCTCCCACCATCTAAGAGGATAGTGAATATATGTACTAATGAACTTCAACAAGAAAGCATTCCGCCTAACATTGAATCAAACCATGAAGCATTTAAGAATGAACAAAATTATAATGACAATGACTTGGCAATTATACCTTATGTTTGGAGATCAACCACCTTAAGGTGGGGGCATATATAAGGTAAGCTGTCTGTTATAGATGTTAGAAATGTGTTTGACCTCAGATGCAAAGACCCGCACCTTAGGGTAGTGCATCATGCATCCTGAGTTTGTTTGCAATCAATCAATCAATCATGTAAGCCCTCTATGGAGGCGGGATATCGCGTATATCCTTTTTATCTTAAGCTCTCTGCAGAGGCAGGGATGGTGTATTTCTTAGAGTAGATTGCATCATTCTGCCATTTTCAAAAGTCCTCTGCGGAGGCAGGGAACGGTTCTGTGACTAACTCAACCCTTAAGCGTGTTTTTGGCGATTGTTGTGGCAAAGTTCAATCATCGGTGTGTGCCTGTAATGTGCCTGAGATGGTGTTGGGAAAACACTCCATCGCTTGTCTGCCGTGTTTTCTCCGTGTCTTCAAGTGTGGGTGTTTGGCATGCTTATTTTGTGTGGTGTGTTTATTGCCCCATATGCAAAGACTAGCACCTTCAGGTAGTGCTTCCTGCATTTTGGGAGGTTTTATGTGTCTTGCATGTGTGTTGCCCCATATATACAGAGACCTGTGCCCTAGGGTAGTGCATCCTGTATTATGGGAGGTTTGCTTACTTTCCAGTACTTGCATCTGCATTTCATATATATGAGAAAAAGAAAAGAAAAGAAACCATGCCTGTCTTCCATGCATTAATGTGTCTTCAATGCATTGAATGTCTTCTCCGTGTTGTACGTGACTGCAATTGTCTTCTCTATGTTTTGTGTGCCTGTTACTGTCTTCTATGTGATTGGCGTGTCTTCTCCGTGCTTGGCATTTTTGCTGTGATTGTGACCTTACTTTAATACATGTATTGGGCTCACATTTATACACACATTAAAGTGGGGGCTAAATGTAATGTCAAAAAATATCCCCTTGGAGGCTTTTCCCTCATAAGGTTTAGCTCTTGGGTCTTTAGCATGCATTTAGGACATCTTAGTTCATATTTTGGCATCTCGATGGAATGAGGCTTAGGTTTCATGGCAGTGGACCTAGGAGGACCCCTTGACCTTAACCCTGCCCAAAATAGGGGGGAGGACTTGGGCGCTCACGCCCTAGTCCTACCCTATTTTAGGTCAGGCCCAAAATTTAAGTGTCGGTTTATGACTGTTATTTGGTCCTTTTGCTGACATGGTAAGTTTTAATTTTTGAAATCTTGGCAGGAGTGCTTGTAGTTGCATATAAAAGCATGCTTAGGTATTCATTTGTAAATTATATTTCAATTAGATTGTGTTTATGTGATTTTGGCATCCTAAGGTGATTCAAGGCTTTCATTGTGTTGCAAGAGTAGACTTGTGTGGTTTGTGTGTTTGAATTTGTAGATTTGAGCATCCATTTCATCATGGAATGAAGAGCATCTTCCTCCCATGATATCTTCACTACAAGGTGACATTATATTGTGTTTTCATTATCAATTCCTTTAGTTTTGGCCTCTACCTCACAAGGGCACACACTCTCTATCTGAAAACGGTGTTCAGAGACTTAAGTGTCCTTCACGGCTTGATTGAGGCAAGACTCTAAACACCATAACCGCCAAACCAAGTCTTGTGATTGCAGGTTACATGTGTCGCATTTGGGAAAAGTGAAGTTGCAAGAAGGACTGGTAGGCATCAAGGATTCAGGATCTGAAGACAAGCAGGACACTGGAGCATTTCTAGGACATGGGCGCTCACTCTAGTGTCCTCCGAAGCTAAATTTTTGGAAACAGAAGTTACAGGGTTGATCAGTGTCAGAAGGAGGTCTAGATCCCGCAAAGAAACTAGTACCTTGGACTTGGGCACCTACTCTAGTGTCCCCGACTATTCCACCTCGGAACCCTGAAAATAGGTATTATATGATTTTCTATTTTACTTCTGTCTATAAGAGCATTTTCTGTTATTCATTAATTTATTGCCGTATTTGCATAATTAGGGTTTTAATGGTCAATTGAGCACAAGAGAAGAGAAATTGATAATTAAATTCCCTAATCCAAGTTTCCCTACATCTCACAATGATCTAGGGTATGATAGTGCTCGCCACTTGACCCTAGATCCTTGAATGTAAAGTGGAGAGGAGGATTTAAACATTAAAACACTAAAACATTAACAAAACCAATTTTCCACTAAACACCCACGCATTGTACTCCCCTCACCGAGGCCCATCCACCAACCCCCTGGGTTGACCCAATATGACGCAACGAGGAGGGTGGGAAAAGCTAGGTTGAAGATTTAAAAAATTTAAAAGTTAAAACAAGACAAAAATCAATGACAAATAATCTCAATCCAAGACCAAAGATGCCATAACTAAAACTATGTAGTTAAAAGACATGCAACTTTCATATTTGTAATAAACTAAACTAAGCAAAGAATTTAGTGATGTAATAAAATAACTGGTGCAGAAGAGCGGGTATATATATATATATATATATATTTGACAAATAATTCTAGAACTATTACTACTTTGCCATGCAATAAAATAGATAATTGAAAGAAATAAATTATTAAAATAACATCATTTCAATGTCATAGAGGGATTTTGGAATTACAATATTCTTTTGAGTCCATTTGGTCCATCTGGAACTTTGATCATCCTTTTACAACTGAATGGAGGAGGAAAAATATCATCAGGGCATTTATCCACCCATCCATTGACTTACTAGTCCCCCGTGTCATTCCTATTGGAACAACTCGCCCCTTCATAGAGAAGTATCAAGAGGAGAATCTAATGCCATATGACACTGGTGTTTGACCATACACAATCACTAGTTGGTCATACACTATAGGTAGCTCCTAACTAGTATGACCTCTGACTAGACGTGTATCTGGGAGAAAGAAAACTAACTGACACTATTAGGTAGTAGCATCACCTTGGCCAATGTTTTTAATTTAGCATAACATGACACAGTGAAGTCATGCAGTCGAGTTTATCACCCTACTTAGCAAGAAGTATTATAATGGACTTTCTTTTCTACCTGGTAGTCTCTTATGCTACTGCATATGGACACCACTACATTGTCCATTTCCTCATATTTAACCTTTAGACGTAAAGTCATCGTAATAATTTTCTTGGAGGAGGTTCAATTGATTACATTCTATTTGCAGAAATTGATAGTTTTTAAAATGGAACTATCTCTGTTTAGTTCATTCCTCTTGACTACTAAGTTATAGTTTCAGTGTTATCCAACTTGATAAATTTCTTCACACAAAATCAGTTTACTGTGTGCTCAGTCATTTTCTGGTATAGAGTAACACCATAAAGTCATCATTTGCTCTCAACCAATCTAAACTAAGCCCTTGAAGTACAATCCTGTAAATGAAAGGGTAAGCTTCAATTCTAAAGCCATAAATATACTTTGTCATAAATATTGACTTCTCTCTGCTAACAGAAGTTTGTAGATTGCATTAAATAAACTAACGCAAGGTTTTCTACAACTCAAAATATTGTCATATAAGTGCATGATGTTGGAGGCAACTACTATGTGAGCTTCCTTAGTGGTTAGGGTTGACAACTGCAAGAACGTGTTGCATGTGTTTGAGCCCTGAATTCATTTTTTTACCAAGTCAAGTTCAAAGAAAAGGAATTCAGAAATCTTGAAACCGTTGGTTCAATCGTTACCAGTACGAGTTGGTTGATATTACTTTTTGTTTTATATATAGTGGACAATTGGACCTACACATGGATCATCTATTGAATAGGTGACTCGAGGCATGTAAAACCTAATAACCGGCCGTAAATCTGAGCCTTCAAAGACTGGAAAAGAACAATGATGGAGCTTCTTATTTACCAATTTTTCTAAACCAGTCCATCAATCATATTATCTTCTATGAATGTAACTGCATAGAGCCAATTCTTTTACATTATTCTTACCCTAGTGGTATTAAGCATAGAATGGACTCCATGTAATTTCTGAGTATGCGGCAGACACACTGGAGAAATGCAATGGAAGAGAGAGAGAGCGAGTGAATTAAAATATTACTCATTCCTTTATTCCTGTAAGTACCACGTTTGAATGTTTCTAATTCATAACTCATTCCTTTATACCAGTAAATACCACATTTGAATGTTTCAAATTCATAAAAAAAAGTTTTAAAGGAGGTTTTGAACTTGGTCAAATAAAAACTCAAGCCTAGGCGACTCCAAATCTTTGCCATAGCTCCTTCCCTCTACTCGTCGCACTTGGGAATTCCTCTTTTTTGCATTTTTCTTGTTCTCCCATCTCCCTCTACTTCTATCTTCTCTTTTTTTCTACTATCGAATCCCCTATGGTGAATATGACGATGCCTCTCCTGAGCCGCCAAGAAATGGTTTCCTAAAACACATTCTTGTTCCCAAGTTTTTTGCCCACTTTCCAAAAGTTCGCCACTTCCACATGAGGTTTTTCCCCCACGTTCATCAAGCAAGCATATCTTCACTATTATCCAATCATTCTTATTAGATAATCAAGACGGTATATCAAATTTGTTAACAACGTTTTTGATTTGGCTCTATCGAACTTAAGATAATAGTAGAGCCATATTATTATAAAAGTCTTTAGAAATATATATATATATATATATATATATATATATATATATATATATATATATATATATATATATATATATATATAAGTTTGATGTTTGTTTCAAGTGGGGCCATAATAATGAACCCAGATATTTTAGCGGGAAAGACTTTGTTTAAGCCAATTCCCAAACACGACAATGGAGAAGTTGCGCTTAATTAATGGAAACCAAGTATCACATATTCCCCTTTGCTAGGAGACAAGGTGTAAATTAAACTGATGAGATTGAATATTATCAACCTTGAGGATAATTTTATTTTACTAGGTGAATAAGTTTAATTCTATTATTACTTGATCGACTAATTAAATATTTCCGAGAGTCAATTACATGATCAAGGTTCTAAAATTAATTATATTTTTAAAATTTTGATTCAAGAGAAAGATAATAGGGTGATGCTACTCGACCGACATCAAGAGTTAGGGAAGCTTAACATCTAAAGTCAACTTTGTGGTTTACCTGATACTCTGGATCTAGATGATTCTGATCTTAACTTTAATGACAATTTCGACTCACAGGCTAGGTTTTAGATGGCACTAGACTTCTCCACTTTTACCTCTCGTAGCTGATGATAGTTTTCCTGCCCCCCTTTTGAGGAGATCTATCCTGCATTCACTAGGTCAAACATAAATAGTTAGTTCGATATCACATTACGTTCTGCATCTCCATTTAGGTAAAGATAAAAACATCTATCAAATAAACTTAATTGAACCAGTTATATTTACATTGCATATCTTTTTTCTACAAACTCATTAATGATATATGTATGTATGCATATCTAAGCTTAAGAAACACATCAAAATACCTAGGGCACACATCCGAATTTTTAGGATACAATTCAAAATATCTAGGGCACAAGTGGGATGTAACATATCCTTCCCCTTGTGAATCATCGTCCCCGATGATTTAGAGTATCAAATAAGTAACAAAATTTTTTCATTATTTAACTGAACATAAGAAAAAAGTTCAACTATTAAACATTAAATAGATGAGGAAATTTATGATGTATCTCATTAAAGTCCTTCTAGGTGGCACTATCTTCCGAGTACTAGTCCCACTGGACCTTACACTGGATAACTTCTCTATTATGTAAGTGATGCTTACGTACCTCGAGCTCCCTGATTGGCTCGATCATGACTACCCTTGGGTCCTGAACCTGTAAGGAGTTCCAATCAATTAAATGTGCAAAATCAGTTACATACTTTTTAAGATATGAAACATGGAAAACATCATGCAATCGGGCGAGAGCTAGAGGTAGAGCAATTTTATAAGCAATCAGGTTGATAACTTCGAAGACTTGAAATGGTCTAACATATCAGGGTGCAAGTTTGGTGGACTTCCCAAATTTGATGGCACTTTTTTGAGGTTTGACACAAAGAAGCACTTTCTCTCCCACTTCAAATTTTTTGGGAGTTCATTTAGCATATTTATATCTTTTCTGTCGATCGTTAGCTTTTGCTAACCTTTTTCTGATCAATTTTACTTGCTCTTCCATTTCTAAGAGTATTTCTGGACTGAGGGTTATCCTATCTTCTAGCTTATCCCAGCTTATAGGAGTTCTACACCTCCTTCCATATAGTGCCTCAAACGATGCCATTTTTATTGATGATTGATAGGAGTTGTTATATGCAAACTCAACTAAAGGAAGACAGTCCTCCCATTTGTACTGCTGGTCCATACCGTACATTTGAAGAAGGTCCTCTAATATGTGATTGACCCTTTCTGTTTGACCATTTGTTTCAAGATGGTAGGCGAAACTATTGTTCAATTGTGTACACAAGGTTGAAAATAAGGTTTGTCAAAATCTTGATGTCATTATAGCATTCCTATCAGATATTATTTTTTTAGGTACTCCATGCAAACAAAATATTTCTTGCACAAATTTATAGGCAATAGCGGGTGCACCATCTGTTAAGTTCCTTGGTATAAAGTGTGCTACCTTGGTAAGTCTATTTACTACTACCAATATGGTGTTATGTTTGTTTTTGGACATAGGCAATCCCTGGACAAAGTCCATACTGATTATCTTCCATTTCCAATCAAGTATTCTATTGGGTTGCAATAATCCGGCAGGGTGTTGGTGTTCATCCTTAACTCTCTGACACTATACGCAACTTGCCACAAATCTTGCCGCATCCTTTTTCATCCCTTTCCAAAAAATGTAGGGTTTTAATATATACCATGTAAGTTTAGTAACCCCAGGGTGTCTGAAATATGGTGTAGAGTGCACTTCTTTCCAGATCAAATTCTTAAGTTTGGTGCTCTCCGGTATGTACATTCTACGTTGATACCTTAGTAATCCATCAGTTTCTATTTTGAACCCCTCATACCTTGAATCTTGAGGATTGAGTTGAAGAGCCATATTTACCTGCTAATAGTATATGTCATCCTTTAGTTGGTGAAGCACACGGTTTCTAAAATTTGAATGCACTGTGGTTATTGCATTAACATGGCTTCTGCGGCTTAAGGCATCTACCACCTGATTTTCTTTCCCTTTAATGTAGTTAATCTCAAAATCATAATTTGAGATCAATTCCAACCATCACCTTTGTCTTGCATTGAGAGTAGGTTGGGTAAATATGTATCTCAACCCTTGATGGTCTGATTGGAGCTCAAATGGTTTTCCTAATAAGTAGTGACGCCACATTTGCAAAGCATGTACAATAGTAGCAAGCTCCAAATCATGGGATGCATAGTTCTGCTCATAACCTTTAAGTTTCTGGGATTCATAAGCTATTGCTTGTCCATTATGCATTAGTAACCTACCTAGTCCTTCTCCTGATGCATCAATTACTACTACAAATCATCCCTTAGGGTCTGGTACTTTTAATACTGGTGCTGTGACTAGCTTTTCCTTGAGTAGCTCAAATGCTCTTTGACATTTTTGTGTCCATACAAAACTTTTCCCTTTTCTTTGAAGTGATGTGATTGGGTATGCTATAAAAGCGAAATTCATTACAAATTTCTGGTAGTAACCTACCAAGCCCATAAAGCTCCTTACTCCCTGTACATTCTTGGGGATGTGCCATTCTATTATCGCTTTTATTTTAGTGGGGTCTACAACAATACCTTTTTCTAAGATGATATGACCCAGGTATTGAACTTCTTTTTGAAAGAAAGTGCATTTGGATAACTTTCCATATAACTTGTTTTCACACAGACGTTGTAACACAAATTGTAGATGCTGAAAAATGTTCCTCTTCATTCTTTGAGTAAATTAGGATATCATCCAAGAATACCAAAACAAACTTATCCAAGCAGTCGTGGAACACACTATTCATCAAGTTCATAAATGCAGTTGGGGAATTAGTAAGCCCAAATGGTAATACCATGAATTCATAATGCCCATAGCGAGTCCTAAAGGTTGTTTTGTGAATATCTTCATCTCTAAGCCTCAACTCATGATACCCTGACCGAAGATCTATTTTAGAGGAAATTGTTGCTCCACACATCCAAGTCATTGATGTGGGGTAGGGGATACTTATTTATGATGGTTAACTTGTTTAGCATTTTGTAATTTATGCAGAGTCGAAGGGTCCCATCCTTTTTCTTGACAAATATCACTGGTGTCCCCCATGGTGACACGCTAGGTCTAATCAAACCTTTGCTTAGCAACTCTTGTAATTGGGCCTTCAATTCCATAAGTTCTACTATTGTCATATGATAGGGGGCTTTCAACACTGGTGCAACTCCTGGTACTAACTCAATGGACAAATCGAATATCCTCTTTGGCGGTAACCCAGGTAACTCTTCAGGAAACACATATTGATAATTTCAGAGATAACGATATTTTTCTTCAAATGATTCTTTTGGTTTTTCATATACCATTTCACTTTCTTGTTGAAAGTAACTGGTTTCCTTGTTTTCACTAATTCTCTCCATTTTTACTGCAAAAATCTGACAACCCTTCCTTCCACTTCACTTTAATTGCATAGCAGAGAGTCGTCACAATTTGACTTCATGACGAGTGCCTTATACCCGCACCCTATTCCCTAGGTCATCTTCGTACTCAATTGATTTGTTATAGTAGTCAACCTTGTCTTTGTGTTTTCCCCAACCAGTTCATGCCTAAAATGACATCATATGTGCCTAGGGGTGCTACATACAAATCTACCTCTGTGGTAAGACCTAGAAGCTCAACCTTGGCTTCAAATAAACACTACTCTTCCCGAGCTCTCGATTGGTTGGCATATTCAATAGTCCAAGAATTAGCCATGAATCCTGCTCTTTTAGGAAATTTGCTTAGTAATTTAGGAGAAATAAAACTTTCTGTAGCTCCTATGTCTATGAGTACAGTTATAGGATTTCCATAAAGCATACCTAGAGTCTCTATCGAGGTAAACTGGTATTCTGCCTGTCTATTGTCCATCGATGCATGGATCCTCTACTGAAATGCTGTCTACTGGGGAGGTAAAGGGTTCCTTTGTTGCTATCCCCCTTGGCCTCTTGTAGGACATTAATTGGCGTAATGCTCACCTTCGCATGAATAACATCCCCCTGGGGGTCCTTTCTGACAAGGGTCATTATACCTCATCATTTAATCATATTTCAGATGTCAAATCCAGGGCTGTGTCCTTGGCTATCTGCAATTAGGAATCCTATAGTTGCCAGTTTTATCTAACTAATTCTAATGACCTTTACTGATTTAAAGAAACTCATCTATCTGCTATTAAATGAATTCAAATAATATTGAAAATAGAACTAAATAGTGAATTACTTAAAGAAGATCTATAAACTGAAACATGCATCTATCTATGAAAACAGTAAGTATCTCTTTAAACCAAATCTGAAATAACAAAACAATAGTACTAGCTTTCTACCTTGGTGGTGAGAGTAGGCCCTTGCTCCACACCCTTAGGGCTGAAGACTAAAGTAAGGAATCATCACAAAAGAATAATATCACAACTCGATTCAATCCAATTCCATTAGCTTTGTATATAGAGAAATATTGATATCAAAATGAGATTACAAAAATCAGAAAAATAATCACTGTCCTTCTTTGCTGCTTCTTCTGTAAGTTTATGTCTCAAATCAGTGATGAGATATCACTTGTCTTAACTACCAGTTCTTCTATGAGATGATATCAATCTCTTTATTCTACTGTCTAACTACGAAATAAATATCCATGCAATAAAAATAGATTGAGTGGAACAGAAGTCCACACTGAATTTGAGTCTTAGTCTTAAATACATTTGGGCAACGAGGCCCTAAAAATATAGGTATTAAATGAGTTTATCAGTAACTCATGCAAAAACCAAAAAGAGAAAAACTTCCAGCAGTTAACTATAGACTGCCCTTAGTTACTCAGGTGATGATTTAAGTAATATCGGGAGCATCAAGATCATCACTAGAAGTGTCTGACCAACAGTTGTGTTGGAAATCTGCACTGTTCTAAAAAGGCACTGGAGATGTATGTTCCTGTCTGTAGCTCCAGAGATATAATTGTGGCCTTCTTGTTTAGCTCCGAAGATGCTCAAGACTTCAGTCCAACTCCAGAGATGCTTCACCTCTTTATCCCAAAACTTATGAAGTCATGGTATTCTAATATCGGCTCTGGAGATCATTAGGACTACCTCCGGAGATGCACAAAATTGCCTACCCGAACACCTGCACCTGTTGATTCAAAAAGAGAAGTTTTTTCTGCATATTTCCATCAATTCAATGCACATTAGTCCTTTAATCAGAAATCATGATGTTAAGTAATTCATCTCTTATTAATCATCATTAGAACAATCTTGTTAGCCTATTTTGGTGCATTCATCAGGGCAATGGAATCAAAAAGGAGAAAAGGAGAGGTAAAAAGATGTATTTCATGGGTGCTACCTGGCACTCATCACTTTCCTTTCATTTCCTCTATTATTCTCCTCATTGCTTCTTCTAGACTTATCAAAACCTCTTCTATCTCTTTGATGATCTTGACGGCTTCCCTTATTCCCTTTTGTATCTTTGTTTCTGGAACCAAAGTTGCCTCCTTTCTTATTGAATGGCTAAGAATTCTGTGACCAATTTCTCCTCTTTATGTTCCTATCCCTAATGGAGTCATCCTTTTTAAGCTTTTGCTCCTATCTTACGGCCTTCTCATAGGCTTCATTCATAGTAGTAGGAGCCAATACATCCTTTGACCCGCTGATACGGTTGTTGAGACACATTACGAACTTTCTAATTTTGTACTTTTCATCCTTTTGAAATTGAGGAACGTATTTGAGCAAGTGGGTAAACTTCTCGCAGTAAGCATGCACTGGAAAGTTCTCCTTGTCTCAGCTCTTGAAAGTCTGTTAACTTTTGTTCAAAAAAACAACTAAGGTAGCCACCATTGCCTAAAGACTTCTACAAACTAATCCCATGACACATTGGCGGACGTCCAACCTAATTCTACCTTCTTATTTTCCCACCAACCGGCAGCCTCTCCAGTCAGCTGGTAGGCCCCCGATACTACCTTCATATTCTCTGTGTAATCCCAAATTTCAAACTATTTTTCATACCAATTAACCATGCCTCAACGACATCATATTCCTTGGACCCATCATACTGAGGTGGTTTAACCTTTTTCATGTCATCTGAAATGATGCCACGTACTGACTTATCTTTACTAGGCTAGGAAAAGGTATGTTCTTCATCATCAGTTTGATGTGTGTGACCTGTTTCGATATTTCTGTCTCTAAACTGAGACTCATGTTCCTCATCTTGAGTTCTTGTGTGTCTATCTTCCCTCTACTCCAAATGTTGGAGCTTGGTTTGGGTGTCTCGCATCATATGTAAAAGCCTGTCCAACTTGGCTGCAAAAGTCTCTAGGGGTTTAGTCTCCCCTTTACCTTCTTGCATATGAGACATCCTTACCTTACTAATTATACCTGGTCAAATAACCACTCTTTTAGTCTCTTAATTACATTATTTACTTACATACATGCAATGCAAGGATTACACAAAACAAAATTGATATTTTATTAACACTACAAAATTTTATATTACTGTTACTAATTTTTTGTTCACACTAAAATTAGTTTGACTTAAGTGCAGTTGTTCAAAAGGAATAAAATAATTTTTTTTGAAGTTATACATTTTTGAACAATTGATATTTTGACAGAACAGAGATAGACTTTAGATGATAGGATAACCCATCAGTCTAATCAAGACTGATGAGTCATCATGACAGGAGAATCATATGGCCAAGGTACCAATTGTTTAAGAAATACAGTTGTTTTAACATGGTTTTATCTTTTAGGAGTTATAAGTCAGATTGATTATTCAGTTAATCAGATTTGAAATAAAGAAAGAAAGAAATCTTCTTTTGAACTATTATTTCATGTCATGTTTGTTACTTTATCCTATGCATTGATTGAAAAAGAAATACACATACATCAAGTGCATAAGATAAATTAACTAATAATGTTTAAAAGAAGTGTTCAAATGTGTCCCACACAAGCCGTGGGAGTAACTAGATTGAGCAATTGCAGACATGCAAGCTATACATCTAGATGATAAAAGAAAAGAAATAAACACATGATAAAAGAAAACATCCATCATTGCCTGAGCAAGAATTTTGTCTTGTTGGTATTGGTCTTTAGTCTTTATCTTCAACTCCTATCATCAGTTCAACCTACAAAAAATTGGGAGACAGTCCTGTTAGAGCTCCAGATGTTTATCATATGCTTTTATCAAGCAGATATATCTACTTATCACATCATGCATTGCATATGAAAGATTGGATCAGATAAGTGCTACAAATTAGAAAAATCATGAAGAGGATCAATGAATACCATCAGGTATATTTTTATGCTAACTTGTTTATTCACTATGCAGGTATAGGAAAAGTAATGTTGCTGATTTGAAGACAAACAAACATGTGGATTAAATGTGGCTCCCACAAGGGTTTGAGCGCACCATGTTTCCTTTTTATTCTTTTAAAAAGGAGTATCAGAAAAAGATAGGATGCATCATTCCAAGCTACACTATGCATCATTTAATCAACTTGTAGAAAAGCTATGTCATCATGACATTCATTATAGTTGATTGAAACAAATTAGATTAATTTAGAATACCTGAATCAAGTTGGCAAAATGCAGAAAGTAGAAATGCAGCCATAGAAGGTATTTATCTCTTTAATATCATTATCAGAATACTTTGTTTCTGTCATGTTTTATGTCACATTTCAAAAAATCAGACTTAAGAAATGATAGAGATATGAAGAGGTGATGAATAGCAGACTTATGATCAAAGGGATCAAGGGCAGAAGAACATATATGCCAATCAGATCTCAATTGCCTATTAAATAGATGAATAGCTATAGGAACCTCTCACTATTATGCATATGATGTTCAAAGGAGAGAGTAAATGGCATAATCAAATTGATGTATGTCTTTTTATTCACTATCATATAAGTGTTCACATTACTATCTGATGATGAAAAAGAGTGACAGAATAGTGCTTATAGGAAATAGACTTATGCACATGAGCTACATAATACATCAAAAGATTCATCTGATTATAACCATGGAACGGTAAGCAAATATCATGTTGCAGGTATTCACAATGATCAAGTAGATGCTAGTTTCTTATAGGTACAGGTATATACTAATGAAAGACAACCTAAAATTTTAAAGTGACAGTCATAGCTTTCAGATGACAGGAGGTCATGGCATATAGATACAGGAGGATAAATGAAATCTTGAGATGAATTACTGTTCATGATCAAAACAATCAAGATACAAAGTCCATCATGGAGAGCACATGATAGGCAGCCACTAAGTGACATTTGAAATAGATACATCAAGAAGAGATCATCTAACTGATACAGTTAAAAATGAAAGCATATCAAGATAAGATCAAAAGAATGCTATAGTCTTACAGTCTAAAAAATGTACAGGTATATGCCATGTTCAAAAGAAGATAAAAGACCTACTGCACATGCTATAGAAGGAGAAATGCATATACATGAAGTAAAACAATAAAAACTCATGATATGCCTCATATATTCTATAGAATGACTGCTGAAAGAAATACAAGCTTTCATCATTTTTGGTCAATATAGTTATGACAAGCATTTACCAGAATTGGAAGACAAAAGAAGATAGAAATGAAGAATACAAACTACAAGTCTTTTTGGAAAAGTATGCTACAGAAAAGGCAAAGAGATGCCATCAAGACTTATACAATTTCTTTTGTAGAAATGAACACATATGTTGCTCAGAGCTATAGAGAAAGAGATTTATCATCACTAAGAAGTGTTCAGAGATAAGAGGACAAGCTACAGAATTCATATAGATGCAAATTGCTATAGGAAGGTTTGAGACCCTAGCATACTTCATGCATACAGTAAATGTGTCCGCCTCAGCCGTGCATTGGAGATGGGTTCTTTATGTTTTTTCAAGAAACCCTCATTTTTATCAAGCCTCAGTTTCAGCTCATGAGCTGAAGTGAAGGAAGAAGAGTTACAGAGAGGTCTTATAGCCTGGCTGTAGCATGAAGAGGAGAAATGAGAAATACCCATGTAAGATTTATGGTGAAACGCTAACATAGTTTCCACATCTACAAAGAAGCAATGATGTCGTAGTGTGTTTTTGGTATGGCCATGCCTGGAAACATTTTTTTCAATCAAAACCCTTGTCGCAGAATGAAACCCTTCATATTTTTTACAGAAAACAGTCAAAGGAAAGCTCAGAGCATGTGTTACAGGCGGTCGTGCATGAGAAATGCATTTGTATGCATTTTAGGAGAAACCCTCTTTCTGTATGTCAAGAAACCTTCAATTTTCATGTCAAAAAGTAAAAAAATATGCTATAGGAAGTGTCCATGGCACGACCATACAGAAAGAAAAAGGCATTCAAGATACCCATATGAAGAAAAATGAGATTTTTGTCTCTTCAAAACATACAATGAAAGAAAGGTATTGACAATAAAGAAGAGCTACCTTTGAATGCAGAGAGTAAGACTTTAATGGTTGTGGCCTCCTTTTGAAAAGTCTTTATCATTTCTTGCATATTTCCTCACATTTTGAAGATATCCAACACACAGATAGCAATAATGTATCAAAGAAATGCTACAGGAATAGCATAAAGAGCAGAAATGGCTGCGGCCATGAAAGAAGCCTCATAGAAAGAAAGAAATACCAGTTAAAGATGAAGGATACAATGCTTACCACCTCTTGCTATTCCTCAATGCAAGGAATCATGATGAAAGACAGAGAAAATCTGAGAGGAGAAGCCATGAAAACCAGTCAAAACCCTAGTGTAATGGAGTTGCAGAGCGGCAACCAGCAAAGAGAAAAGAGTAAAAATGAATGATAAGTTTAAGGTTCCTTCTTGTTTTGTTCGAAGCTTCTTTCCCATCTTTCTTTTTACTTCATCAAATACATCATTACTATATCCAAAATGTCGACTGAGGTCAATAATTCTAACAATGCTTTCCTAGCAATGATCATGAGGAGTGGTTGACAGTGGGGATTCTTTGCATATCAAATGGTGGTTGGTAGTAATAAGGATAAGGCTTATGCCTTATGTATTTCAAAACAAACTTTCTTTCCTTAGAGGTCAACTATCACATAGCCAAATGATGTTCAAACCAACATGGTCGACATTGCATGGTCTAATATGTCCCTTGTCATCATGTGTTTGGAGATAAAGACAAGTTTCCCTTTGTATCACATGTATTATGCAGGATGACCAAATAGGGTCAAAAGATATGATTTTATGCCATATAAAATTATCATCAAAAGGTCAAAACAAGCAGTACATGAAGACAAAATAGTTTGAGTTTCAAGGTGGCAGAAAAGGTGGCAAAGAGGAACTATTCGTTTTGCATATGTGCATGGAGAAGAGATATGATAGAGGGTATGCATTTTCACCTTTTGCATGATGTATATGTGGCAGTGAGATATTTTGCTATGTAATTGGAGTTATAAGGCAAAGAGGAATATTTACTTTCTTTTAAATCAAATATGGAGTTATAAGTGTAGTATGAAATGCCTTATTATTTTTTGCATTTTTTGATAATGTATATAGAGAGATAAGGGTATGTTTTTACCCTAAGGCAAATTGTCATGCAAGAGAGTATTTTCTCTCACAAGGAGTTATAAGGATTGTATTTATCTCTAAGTCCTATTTTTTGCTAAAATCATGCAAATTAGGCATGTGTATTTGGAGTGATAAGGAGTTAGTTTTTCCTGCATGATTTTACAAATAAATCAATTGTAAATAAATAATAAAAGTAATATTTTCAATTACTTTATTATTTTTCACAAATTGTAAAGTCAAATTAGAACAAGTTGTAACCAATAATAGAGTAATTATTCTCAATTACTTTATTATTTACTCACAATCAATTTTGCTAAAGCAAAATCATGCAAATTGATTAGTTGAGTTAGCTAGGCCACCTAGGAGGTTCTTACATGATTTGAGGAGTATTTTTAGGGTTCTTGGTCAAATTTTTGGTCAAGCATGTGGAGAGGTCCAAATTGAAGCTATTTTGCTCAATTTGTGGTAGCTTGAGCCCCTATTTTTGAGGATTTTTGAGGTTGCTTGTGAGAGATTATTTTTAGAGGCAGTTAGCTACAACTCCATTTTTTGCATGCCTCTTATTGAGAGAAAACCTATATATTGTAAAACAAAAGTTTGTTTTTGCTAGTTCTTGCCTTTTTGCTCTTATACACTTTGAGAGAAGAAAGTTTTGTAGCTCAAATTTTATAGTTTTATACAGAGATCAACAGGTTACAGGTTCAAATTTTGTCTCCTTTGCAATATTTCCTTTATTCTTTTGAAATCAAATAGTCACCTTTCCATTTAATGCTATTTGTTTAAAGTGATTTGATGAAGTTTTACTGTGTTTAATCATTAAACCTTTAAAATTATTGTCTCACTTTTGCTTGCAGTATTAAGCATAGTGTTATTGTAGGTCTTAGGTTGTGTTAATGAAAATAATCCTTTTGTGTTGTGAGAAATCCGTTTCCTTCATAGAAAGCATGTTTTCAAACCTTCCTTAGAAATACTTTTGTGATATTTATGCCAAGATTGGATTGTGTGAAGTTAGATTTTTGAGTTATATTGTGAACCAGATTGCATATTTTTATCCATATTAGGTGCATCACCAAAATTTACAAGGTTCATTTCCATATAATTTCCTTCTTCCCCTTTTCCAAAATAGAAAAATTATACATTCCAATATCTAATATTTTAAGGGAACCAGCCCACAATCTAGAGGTCTAATTTCATTATAGGGCACCCACAACCTGAAATTAGTCCCATGTTACACGGAATTGCAGAGCTTTTGTAGCCTTGCATATGGGTGCAATTCTCAGTGATATTAATTACATTTTTACATGATTTACATCTCAAAGCCCTTATCTAAGAGCTACTGTCACTTCCAGTTATGGGCTCTTCCTGCCCTTCAAATGCAAAATAAGGAATTAATCGATAACTCGGACTGGGTACACGAAGTTCCTTTGAGTCATGAGACACATTTTTGTGTACAACAAAGGTTACAGATTGGTTTTCAGTTTTAAGTTTACTATTTTCCATGATGGTTGTTCCCACCGCTTCTCTTCTTGGAACTGTCCATGGTTGTCTTTCTCTTTTTAGTTGTTTAAGTACATCAGCTAGGGTTTCATTATCTAAGGGTGGAGTGTAGTAGGAATAATCATATTTCATATTTGTTACTCTCCAAAGCTGAGAATTAACTAGTTCTTGAGCTGTTTTACATTTGGTAGTATAGATCCGCACCCTGGCAAAACCAAAATGCTTCGTTTCAGTTCTTTTTGCTCCTAATTTTTCTTGTGGTGGCAAGCCCTAGGTTTAGTGTTGAACTTGGTTTCTCTGATACCATATGTCATAACTAAAACTATGTAGTTAAAAGACATACAACTTTCATATTTGGAATAAACTAAATAAGCAAAGAATTCAGTGATGTAATAAAATAACTGGTGCAGAAGAGCGGATATATATATATATATATATAGATTTTTGACAAATAATTCTAGAACTATTACTACTTCTTTGTCGTGCAATAAAATAGATAACTGAAAGAAATAAATGATTAAAATAACATCATTTCAATGTCATAGAGGGTTTTTGGAGCTATAGTATTATTTTGAGTCTATTTGGTCCATCTGGAACTTTGATCATCCTTTTACAATGGAATGGCGGAGGAAAAATATCATTAGTGCGTTTATCCACCCATCCATGGACTTACTAGTCCCCTGTGGCATTCCTACTGGAACGACCTGACCCTTCGTAGAGAAGTACCAAGAGGAGAATCTAATGCCATCTAAGATCGGTGTTTGACCCTACACAATCACTAGTCAGTCATACACTATAGGCAACTCCTAACTAGTATGACCTCTGACTAGACGTGTATCCGGGACAAAGAAAATTGACTGACACTATTAGGTAGTAGCATCACCTTGGTTAAGGTTTTTAATTTAGTGCAACATGACACAGTGAAGTCATGTAGTCAAGTTTATCACCCTACTCGGCAAGAAGTATTATAATGGACTTTATTTTCTGCCTGGTAGTCTCTTATAATACTGCATACGGACACCACTGCATTGTCCATTTCCTCATATTTTACCTTTAGACGTAAATTCGTTGTAATAATTTTCTTGGAGGAGGTTTGTTTGATTACATTCTATTTGTAGAAATCGACAATTTTTAAAATGGAACTATCTCTATTTAGTTCATTCCTCTTGACTACTAAGTTATAGTTTCAGAGTTATGCAACTTGATAAATTTCTTCACACAAAATTAGTTTACTGTGTGCTCAGTCATTTTATGGTATAGAGTAACACCATAAAGTCATCATTTGCTCAACCAATCTAAACTGAGCCCTTGAAGTACCATCCTCTAAACAAAAGGGTGAGATTCAATTCTAAAGCCATAAATATAGTTTGTCATAAATATTGACTTCTCTCTGCTAACAAAAGTTTGTAGACTACATTAAATAAACTAATGCAAGGTTTTCTACAACTCAAAATATTATCGTATAAGTGCATGATGTTGATGGCAACTATTGTGTGAGCTTCCTTAGTGGTCAGGGTTGATGACTACAAGAATGTGCTACATGTGTTTGAGCCCTAAACTCTTTTTTTACCAGGTCAAGTTCAAAGAAAAGGAAATTAGAAATCTTGAACTGTTGGTTCAATTGTTACTAGTATGAGTTGGTTGATATTACTTTTTTTTATATATAGTGGATAGTTAGACCTACACATGGATCAGCTATTGACTAGGTGACTCAAGGCATGTAAAACCTAATACCCAGCCGTAAATCTGAGCCTTCAAATACTAGAAAAGAACGATGATGGAGCTTCTTATTTACCAATTTTTCTAAACTAGGCTACCAATCATATTATCTTCTATGATTGTAACTACATAGAGCCAATTCTTTTACATTATTCTTACCCTAGTGGTATTAAGCATAGAATGGACTCCATGTAATTTCTAAGTATGCGACAGACACACTAGAGAAATGCAATGGAAGAGAGAGAGTGAGTGAATTAAAATATTGCTCATTCCTTTATTCCCGTAAGTACCACGTTTGAATGTTTCTAATTCATAACTCATTCCTTTATACCAGTAAATACCACATTCGAATGTTTCAAATTCATAAAAAAGGTTCTAAAGGAGGTTTTGAACCTGGTCAAATAAAAACTGAAGCCTAGACGACTCCAAATCTTTGCCATAGCTCCTTCCCTTTAGCACTGTAATAATGATGCTCTCTACTTTAAATGACTTTCTGCTCGTCTCACTTGGGAATTCCTCTTTTTGCCTTTTTTTTGTTCTCCTGTCTCCCTCTGCTTCTATCTTCTCTTTTTTTTTTCTACTATCGAATCCCCTATGGTGAATATTGATGGTGACTGATTGTCATTGATGTCAAAAAGGTGTTAAGTTGATGATGATGCAAGATTGTTTTAACAAAGTGTTGTTTCATGTAGCCATATTGTTCACAGGTTGTCCACCAAAGCAGAGAGCACAAAATAGATTTGAAGACTCGTTTGTGTTGTTGGTTGAACATATTGATGAGTTGTTGATGATAGACACAGGTTGATGTCTTGCAGATGCATAGAAGAGATCAGATCAGGAGTCTTCATATGTTTGTTGTGAAGTTGAGATGATAAGTTGACTGAGTTATCTTGGATCAGACTATGCAAGCTATTCAAGTTCATCCTTAGACTCATGTGTTCACGCATGATCTTTCTCATGGCAATTTTAGTGGAGACCCAAAACAAATTGAAATCTATCAATATTGCAGATGATTGGAAAGATACCTATGGTGGAAAGACAAATATCATTCTAACATTTATTGCCGCAACTAAGGGTTACATATGTAATGGTATGCATTAACAAATATCCAGGAATATGGGTGCTAAAACAAATAAATGATTTAGGTGAAAGTCAATATTAAAAAGAGGCATTGTTTATGACTTAAGTGAAAGCCATCAAATTAAGTCATATAAAATCATTAAATATCCTAAAAAGCATCCAATTGCTTTATTTAATGGAGTTTGATTTTCATTGAATATCTTAGCATGATTTATATTATGAAGTGGAGATGATATTATAAGGGGAGCCCGATGCCTATTATAAAGAGGAGATAATATTTGTTTCAAATATTGAATAGGTCTTTTTGTATGGAAACGTGACTAAGCCATAAATGGCTTTAGTCTTAAATTTAGAAACTTTTTTATATCCTATTTTATAATCTTCAAAAAGGCATCAGATTTTATAAAAAAAAAAAACAAACAAAAGCATCAAAACTCCTTTATCTCCTAATTCAGTGGCTTTATGTCATTTTTTTTATGACATTAAAAGTATGAGATTTTTTAGGAGATTTTTGAGGATATTAAGGAATATCTTTATAAGATTTTTTTTTAGGAGATTTTTTTTGAGAATTTTGAGGAATTTCTTAAAGATTTGTTTCTATTTGAAACACATATTGATCTCACTCTCTCTCTTGGAATTTAAGGGGTTTATATTAGAAAGTTTTTTTTAAGACATTCTATTATATTGGAAATTATTTTTGGAAGACATTTTTGTGAGAAGATTATATTTTTGAGAAGAAATTTTTGAAAGATGAAAGAAATGGATTATTTCTTCAACAGAGGGCAAATTGGAATTATTTTTATGATTTTCTTGTGAAGGCAGATTTTATTAAGACAATGAATTTGGATGAGATTTCAGAATTGAAATTGTTTTTCAAAGGAAAAATGAAGAGTTTGGAAATGTGTTTTTGCAGAGAAGAAAATTGAAAAGTGTTTTTTTGAGAGGAATATGAAATATCATTTCATTATGTTTTGATACACAGATTGAAGATATTTTTGCTAGAAAAATTTTTCAAAAAGAAATGTCAGATGATTTTATTACAGAGAAGGTTGATTGATAAATTGGTGGAGT
This sequence comes from Cunninghamia lanceolata, assembly GCA_027924645.1. Lineage (NCBI taxonomy): Eukaryota > Viridiplantae > Streptophyta > Pinopsida > Cupressales > Cupressaceae > Cunninghamia > Cunninghamia lanceolata. The sequence continues at coordinate 1,577,389 of BSBN01001418.1, read as the reverse complement.
TATTTTTGTAGATTGAATTTGCACAGACAAAATGACTTTTTATGAAAAGTTTTTTTAAAAGAAATTGTTTTTGACAAGGGTAATATTGAAGATTTTTTATGCAGGAATTTTATTGAAGACAAATTTGAATATGAAGAGGTATTTACAGATATGAGAAAAAAAAAAAGATATTGAAGATCATTGAATTTTCTTCTGCAGAATATGAAAGGTTTTATGCTCACTAAAATGGATTTGCAGGACAGAGAATTTGAAGAGACCGTATTTGCAAATGCAAGAATATCAAGGATTGAAACAATTGTGGAGAGAAGACAAAATATGAAAAGTCATCTTGTATATAATGGCTTTGCAGGTGGATTGATATGAAGTGTTGTTGAGTGGATCAGGATACGGGGTTGATTTTGAATATCTGAGTTTTGTATATGATTTGGGTTGATGAAAAGAATGGCCATTTGACAGACACATGGGAGAGAAGAAGTGTTTTGTATTGAAATAGAGAAACCCTCTGAGTTTTTAATTTGTTCTGTGTTAGGGGTTGGTGCTCCTTGAAGTTGGTGCTTCAAAAGAATTAGGGGTTGGTGCTCCTGGAAGTTGGTGCTTCCAAACATTGTAACCAGTGAGGTTTTCACTTAAGCCAGTGAGGTAGTTTTGAGTGGTTTTTTACCCAAGAAGGGTTTTCCACTCGTGAAAAACATGTGTCATGTTTAATGTTGTTTTTCATCTGTATGTGTGCATATTAGTTCTTTGCTTATTTTCACATCCTTCATTATTAATCTTGTGCACAAATAATTAATGTATTCCTCTCTATTTGTTCTGTAAGAGAAAGTTTGCAAGAAGTTGTAAAAAGATTTGAAAATTCACACAACACTGATTCACCCCCCCTCTCAGTGTTGTCCTTGACTCCTACATATGACGATGGCTCTCTTGAGCCGCCAAGAAACGGTTTCCTCAAACGCATTCTTGTTCCCGAGTTTTCTACCCACTTTCCAAAATTTTGCCACTTCCACATGAGGTTTTTCCCCCACGTTCATTGAGCAAGCATATCTTCACTATTATCTAATCATTCTTATTAGATAATCAAGACGATATATCAAATTTGTTAATAATGTTTTTGATTTGGCTCTATCAAACTTAAGATAATATTAGTGCCATATTATTATAAAATTCTTTAGACACACACACACACACACACACATATATAAGTTTGATGTTTCAAGTGGGGCTGTAATAATGAACCCCGATATTTTAGCGGGAAAGACTTTGTTTAAGCCGATTCCCAAACACGACAACAGAGAAGTTGTGCTTAATTAATGGAAACCAAGTATTACATATTCCCCTTTGCTAGGAGACAAGGTGTAAAAGTTCCCAACCATATTAAACTAATGAGATCGAATATTATCAACCTTTAGGATAGTTTTATTTTACTAGGTGAATAAGTTTAATTCTATTATTACTTGATCGACTAACTAAATATTTCTGCGACTCAATTACACGATCAAGGTTCTAAAACTGATTATATTTTTAAAATTTTGATTCAAGAGAAAGATAATAGGGTGATGCTACTTAACCGACATCAGGAGTTAGGGAAGCTTAACATCCAAGGTCAACTTTGTGGTTTACCTGATGCTCTAGATCTGGATGATTCTGATCTTAACTTTAATGACAGTTTCAACTCACAGGCTAGGTTTCAGATGGCACTAGACTTCTCCACTTTTACCTCTTGTACCTGATGATACTTTTCCTCCCCCCCTTCAGAGGAGATATATCCTGCATTCACTAGGTCAAACATTAATAGTTAGTCCGGTATCACATTACGTTCTGCATCTCCATTTAGGTAAACATAAAAACATTTGTGAAATAAACTTAATTGAACCAGTTATATTTACATTGCATATATCTTTTCTACAAACTGATTAATGATATATGTATGTATGCATATCTAAGCTTAAGAAACACATCAAAATATCTAGGGAACACATCCGAATATCTAGGATACACATCAAAATATCTAGGGCACAAGTGGGATGTAACAAAAGACTTGATTGCAAATTCAACCAAGCAAAACAAGGAACACAAAAGATTTCTCAGCAGGGAGAGGAGCCCAAATGGGAGGCACATGGAGGATTTGTAGGAAAACCCTTGTGCGACCCCTAGGAGCCCTCCATTCTTGTCTTTGTATAATAATCGTTTTTAATAATTCAATTTATTTTCTAGGCTTTATTTATTCACAATTGGAGGTGCTTGGTGTTGAATGCAAATCTTTGGGAAGGTATTTAACTAATTGAATTGTCAGATGTTTGAAATTATAGAGACCAAGGGAATGGTGTAATATATTTACGAATGTGCATGGCTACATAGGAGAGTTAATTTTTATTAATGTGGAGTTCATGAATCTTGTCTTGTACAATAGTTATTTGAATAGTTCAAAAAAAGCAACGAAAGACCAGTAGAAAGGGTGTTGAATTAATTTTTGTTTCTAAATTGAGTTTACTAAAGTGGTTGGCAATTAGTGTAGAATAGGCTCCTTGTTGTTCTTCAAGTATCTAAGCATCTCTCCTTGGACTTTGAAGGCATCCAAATAATACTCTATCATACAAGCTCCTTCAAGGGAGACAAGATTTTCATATTGTACTCATTACCTATTGCAAGCAATAGGCCGTCAATGTCTCCTTCAATAAGATTTACCTTGCTGGAACTTGGAGTCATGGTTCTCTAGTTGAAAAGCCTGCACAAGAGCTAAAAATATAGAACAAGGTCTTTCACCTTCTTTGCATGCAAAAACATTATCATTTGAATCTATTCTTTTGGAGGGGTTTGGCATACAGACCTCTCTTGAGGAACTTCTTTTATCTACCTATGCTAAAAACTAGAACTTCAAAACAATAAACCTAAAAAGAATGTCAAACTAATTTTTCCTTTTTGACCTACTATCACCAGATCAACACCAATTCCCTAATGACACCATCCCCAGTAAAGATGCCAAAAATAATGAGGGTTGATGCAGTCCTCATCATTTAATTTTAATAAATATCAATCTAGGGTGGTGTCCATGGCTGTATGCAATAGGGAAGGAGGAATAATTTGAGTGGCAGCTCTTTCTACAAAATGAATTGACAATAATGCATGAAACAAACTAAGGTTTAACTTCTGCAATCAAATTTAATCTAAGAGTTGGTAAATGGAAATGTTGGAATCAAATCTATCTCAGAAGCTTTCAAAGGAAAATTCTGGAAATGTAAATAAGAGGGAATGTAAAAACTATTGAAAAATGAACTAAAAAATAAAATTACAACAACTAACCTTCTTCCTTGGGCTGAGCGGGCCCTTACTCCTCTTTGGAATAAGGTGAAAGAAAATTACACTACTGCTGCAAAATGTTGAACTATATTATTTTCTGAAAAACAACTTGATTCATATAAAAAATAAACTATTTTTTTCTTCTCCTCCCTATGATTAATTGATTACAATGTACTCATAGAATACCTATTCCTAATGTGCTAAATCAATCCACCAAAAATGTGGATTTGAGATCCTATTTTTGGGGAGAAAACTACAGTTGTTTCCTCCAGTCTTAGCCACATTTATGATAGTCATTTTCTATCACAAAATGCTCCTTTATTTTGATAGATTTCCTCAAAAGGTTTATGGATTTTGTTCCCCTCATTTTCATATTTTTGAATCACTTTGAAAATCTAAATTTCATTAAGAAACAAGAGAGATATGGTTGTTTTACCAAAACTACTTTTTTTACTCCTTCCACTCCAGTTTTACTTCAGTCAACTTCTATCACAAACTGTTAATTTATTTTATGATTTGTCTAAAATTCTTCTAGGTTTTGTGTGCCTCATTCATAGCTTTCCAGATCATTTTGAAATTCTAAATTTCATTGAGAAATAAAGGAGATATCACTATTTACTAAGACTAGGTTTTTGACTTTTTCTCTTCACTTTGTCTTTCTTTTTAGAAAATCTTTTTGGCACTCCAACTTGAGTGAAATTTGACTTATTCTTCAGTCTATTAATAAAATAATGCTAATCTAGAGGTGAACATGCACTATCTAAATAAACTCATGCATGGCACTGATTGTGCCATCTAAATAAGGAGTTTATTTGATGTTTTAGCTAAAACCTTTTGAATCATACATAAGTCCTCTTTAAAACTGATTTATTTAAGAAGAAATATATACTTTTATTTAGCTAATGATGATATGATTCATGGTCTTGTCAGAGTGGCTTGACGGGGTTGAGGAATATCCCACTATAGGGGATGGGCCTAGATTTGGATGTGTGTCTAATGAGAGGGCTAGTGGATGAGTTGCCACTAGTGCTAGTGGGGCTTGTTAGTGGTTTCTTTCTACCAAACAAGATGGGGAGGTTCTTTTAGATGGGGATTACAAACTATGTAGCTGACATGCAAGAGGATGGTCGGGTGTTTTCTTGGGGTCCATATGTGTTGGCACAACTATATAGGGATTTAGATTTGGTAGCCTACTAATCAAGGTCAAGCATTGCATTAGACACATTATTGTAGGTTTGGGCATGGGAGCACATAGAAATATGGTAACTGGAGGGGATGAGATAGGAGAGACAACCACATCAACCATATGTATATAGGTGAGGCCTGTGAGAGAAGTTCAAGGAGAGACATCTAAAATAGTCGGGGCACTACCAGTAGCTGATGGATGAGTTGGGACAATGGGACATCGTATAGATACCATAAATAGGTGTGGAGGCTTGGGAGGATGAGGTAGTGCACATTGGGATAGTATTAATTAAGTGTTACATAGTGGGTCAACCAAGGTATATCATTGAAAGGTATCAACTAGATAGGGTGCTACAATAGGTTGGGATTCAACAAGGGGCACCTAAGGAGTCTCATTTATTTACATAGTTGTATTAGGAGATGACACTATGGGGTAGGTGGGTGGATCAATGGGAGGCAACAAAGAGCTAGAGGAGGTATCCTATATTACCATGGGTGCCATGAGAGGAGGTGAGGGATGTAGGAGTAGCAAAAGGTTTTGATACATGGTGGGAGAGGATACGGTTGACAAGATTAATGATCCCTTTAACATTGATAGAGAGGTGACACTTGAGGAGAGTGGTATGTCATGAGTGGAGATGACAAGGAGGGGCAAAGAGAGTAAATAGTGAAGAAATCAGACATGAGGGGTAGAGGGTAGAGGATGAGTTGATGGCGTAGGGTATCTAGCAATGCCGACATTGGAGATGGAGGAGAGTAGACAAAAGGGACAAAGGGTAGAGGGTAAGTCAATGGTGTAAGTTATAGTGATACCAACAATGGAGATGAAGAAGGAGCAAATAGGACAGGAGGGGAAGGTTCTAGAGCTAGATATGGAGGTAGTTTAGGCTAGTCCTAGGACAAGGGGAGGTGCATTAGGAATAGGGACACCAAGATAAGGTGGGTTGATATGGGAGAGTCTAGTGGTAAAGATAGTGGCATGAGATCTCATGATAGTAAGATTGGGGAGGGATATGGATAGGGTTCATATGGAGCTATATGAGATGAGGCAACAATTAGAGGTAGAAAGGGAAGTTAGGTAGGAAGAGTTAGAGATGTTATAGAGGCAGCTAGTAGAGATGCAGCAAGAGAGAGATGAAATAAGACTACAACTGGAGGTAAAGTGGAAAACCAAGAGATGCAATAAGAGAGAGATGAGTGGATGTTATAGGAAAATGCAACAAGGAGGGAGAGGGAGATAGTAGAGCAAGAGAGTGGCTTAAAATAGACATAGATAGTCAATTTGAAGGGGGAGGTGACATCAACACTAGCAAAGTGAGATAGGGCTATGGTAGAGTCACAAAGATTACATTAAGATAGATACACCATGTGGATGATGCTTGGGAAGGGTGTCTAGACATATACCCCTCTTTTTGCACCACCCTAGATCTACCCCCACATGGTTGGCTCTCCCCATGGCATTCCCCTCCCCACACATCATGATCATGGCTTCAACCCTTACTAGGGAAAATGTACTATGTCCTCCCTCTTGTCTACTCCTTGTTGGGAACTACCCTACCCTTTCCCCTCACTCCAACCTCAACCCTAACCTATCCCCCTCCTAATCATATCCCCTTCATCCCCTATGCCCCTTGGCTTTAGCATTGCACCATTGGATGATCCACTTTTTTGCATGTTTTCTTATAATTGTTTATTCTATTTGAATGTGCTTGTGTGTGTTTGTGTGCACCTATCCATATTGTACCACAATGCAAAACATCAAGATCACCATAATGCATTATATTATGGTGTGTTTTGATCACATGTTCATTAGGGCATGATGCTATTTGCATCCTATTTGATTGTGTTTCTTCTTTATGCAATTGACACACCATCATCATGATCCATTATACCATGATGCATAACATTAGTGCTATTGTAAATCTAGGTTTCTCTCATACATGGATATTATATTTGTAGCATGTACCTATCATCACACACACATCCATTACATCATATCATATATCACACCATTTTCTATTATATTCTATCACATCATTTCCATCATCTATGTTATTCTATCATATCTTCATATTATATTTATTCCATCATAACATTCATTTCTATCCATTAATCCATGTGCCATTATCAAAATGTTAAAACATACATAAAACATCATCCAAATAGCCATAATGAGGCATCAAACTCATGTGTACCCATAAAAATCACATTCTAATCTAGCAACACATCACATCAGCATCATGACATCAATCACTATGTCACATCCATCATATATATCAAAACAATGGTGTGTACAAAATATCGATACATCATATATAGTTTTCTTGTTGGTACATCATACAAAATCTCACTTGGCCTCATCATATATCCATCTCTACCCCATGTGCAATCATGAATGACTACCACTATTCCCTTCCCCCTCATACTACCCAGTAGATGACCCTGGTGATGTTGGTGGCATGAATGACGGCCCTAGTCATGGTGGTCTCCTCACTAACTATGATCTTTGACAAGGGTCATTGTACCTTGGCATTTAATCATATTTATTTGTCAAATCTAGGGTTGTGTCCATAGCAATCTACAATAGGAACTATAAATTAACAGTCCTTAACTACTACTGAAATGAAACTTCCCTATTGAACCAAATTCATAATTCTAATTATCTGTTGTGAAGGATCTAATCTAAGAATTGAAATAGTACATTGCTTGAAATGATCTATCTAGCTACAAAATCTGAAACAATCATTAAAATAGAAACAAAATTGAATTTACAAGAATACAATTTATTCTATGAAAGCAAGAAAAGCTAAATTAAGGAATCAATACATAAGAAAACAATAAACAATACTAGCCTTCCTTCTATCAGTGGGAGTGGGCCCTTGCTCCACACCTTTAGAAATGAAGGTTAAATATATATTTTAGAACAAAAAGATAAAAGAACCACCTTCCTTAACATATTATTTCAAAATAGAGTATATTTAGGAAGTATCTGTTTCTGCAACTATTTGAAAAGACTATATCTTATTCTGCTGTCTCTTTAATATATATTATTTTGTTGTTGATATCATATCTCTGGAGTTTACCATGTTTACTCTCAGTTCATCTTGAGATACAAAAGATATTTTATTTTAAAACTAAACATGGAACTACCTTTATAAAAGTATAACCATGTAGAACATAAAGAGACTTAAGTGACACTGGAGGTGTCCTTAAATATAGAGTTTGACTTTTAATAAAATAGGTCATGGAGGCCATGATAAAAAGGGAATTAAATTTAAAACAACAAACTACTAGAAGTCCATATCTCATACAAAATCAAATGGAAGTTGTACTTTGTCCCCTCTGAACCACTGTAGTTATCTCCTTAAAAACCTTGGCCTTGATGTGCGAAGCTCTGTAGCTTTACAACAGCTTCAGAGATTCTGGCAATGAAACAACTCCAAAGATTCTGTGTAACTCCAGAGACTCTGTGTAGTTACCAATAGCTCTAGAGATCTTTGTGATCAGCAACCCTTCCTGGCTTGCCACTCCAACTCTGAAGATCCCCCAATCTTAGAAAATGTTTGAGTGTTTTGTAGTGTATCACCTACTCAACTCTAGAGATAGTTAGGAACATCTCTAGAGTTTCAAAAAAAACTTCTTCTCTTGATAGATAGATACCTATGATAAAAAGGAGACATTTCTACATAATTGTGTTTGTTTAAATCCAAAACATGAGTCTTCTTATCACAATAGTAACTTCAACATTTCATCTTTTATTAGCATAATTAAACAAGATTTCATAGCTTTCATAGTGCAATCAGTAGATTAGGTGGTTCATGAAAATGGGAAAAAGGGAACAAAAAGGCGTGTTTGGATAAGTACTACTTGCCAATCAGCATCCCCCTGAGCTCAAGGATTTGTAGGTCTTCTTGTACTGCTCACAGCCTAGATTTATTGAGCTTGTACAACCGATCTGAGATGTTATATTCCTATTCATAGGTTGTCCAATTTTTTGTGTTAGTATTAGCATTCCCTATGAATGGGTCAATTTTCTTTAGCCATTCTTGAAACCTTTTATCCTCCAATTGTTCAGTGCACATGGGCAAGGGTTCAATGATTAAGGGTATCCTGAAGCATCCCCTATCCATTCCTACTTGTACTTATCTATCATTTTGACTATAGCTCTTGTCTTCCTCATGAACCATTTAAGGTTAGCTAGGGATATTATGTCCCTCATTTTTTGATCCAAGGTTAAGGTATTCCACCTTTTCTTGTAAATTTCCATAATCTAGTCAGCTGAGGTGTGCACGAACATACCAAATTCTATAACACATTCTTGTAGGTGCTACTGGTATAGGAGCAAACATTTGGCTCTAGGGGAATAGATGGCAAATCTAAAATGAATTTCAAAAGCCTTTGGGTTTGGGTAGTCCCTTTGGAGGAATAGGCCTGTTCCTACCACTTTATTTGTATAAGCTTCCATTTTCTCATGCCATATTTGGTGGTTTTTCATTAATGACATGAATGCCCTCAAATGGCATTCCCCTACAAAAAGATTAATAAAGAATGTGTGGTCTTCAATAAAGAAATTATGCAAAAACAATTCACAAAGGAAGTTCTTTTCATCACTACTCTACATATACACTTTGAGGAAGTCATTCCCATATTTTATGGTTTTAGTTAGGTCAGAGAGAACCAATGAGAGCTTCCTCTGAAGGACATGTTCTTGTAAAAATACTACATAATTACCACTGGGTGGACTACATGAGAGTATTTCTAATGAGAGATGGCTACTGTCATTACATTTTCTTCTAGGGTCTTCACTTTGTCAGTCATCATAGTGAATTACCTTTGTAACTTCATCATGATAGTTGTACCTAACAGTTCTTGACACCTTATCTCCCAATTTAGCAATGCCCTAGAGACATCCAACTGGAATGTCCTCAACGAGATATTATTTTGTGTGCCTTGATCACTTGTAGGTACTGAAACAACCAATTCTTAAATCAATTCTACTTGATCATCAATTTTGTTGTTGACCTTTGTCAACTCCCAGGCTTTATTATGTAATTTCTCAATTAGGGTTGAGATTAAGGTGATTTCGTTATCCCTCACTTTAACAACATTAGAGATATGAATATCTCTCTGTGAACTATCTCCACATCCTTCTTCTTAATCTCAACTCCTTTTGCCTCAATGGCCTTTTCTTTCTTCTCTATTTGTTCTTTCAGGTCATTGATTTCTTGGTCCTTAGCTGATTCCTTTTCTTGCATGACCTTTGTAAGGTTGGTGATAATCAGTTGTTTACCCCATAACATTCTTTTTAAATTATCAATTTCCTCCATTAGCTGCTACTCTTTTGATATCTCAATATCCTCTTGATTGAAAGGATGGTAAAAGCCCCCTGTCTCTAACTCCTCTGTCATGTCTATTTCCTGCACTCCAATATCCCCCTGTTCTTCAAAACAACCCTACTCTTTTTCTCCCTGTGTCCCTTCCATTTGTGTGGATTCCCTCTTTTCTTTTGTTTCTATGTCTTCAATAGACTCTCGGGCATGTGATGGCCTAGCCTGACCCTTAGGAGGGGTCATTGAGGTTTTGAAGCTAACAAGTACCTCAACAAGGAGTGTAGTGTCTTTCTCCATATGAGTTTGATGTCTTTTCTATTGGCTTCTCTGGAGCACTTGTTTTCCCTATGTCTCTGACGCTGGTGTCACTTCTTCTAAATCTAAATAAATTATCTAAGGTTTACTGGATGTAACCTCATGTGCCTTGGTAGTTTGGGGAACAAGGATCTCTGGAGTGCTCTCCTTAGTTAACCTCCCTCTTTTTCTCCTTCTCAAAATGGGAGGAGTGTTTGTACTAGTTAGGTCCTCATTCTTCTTTTTATATTTTTGGGGTTTAGGAGTCTCTACATACTCTACTTTTTCTTCTTCACTTACCCTTTTTGAAACTTGAGGAGAACTTACAACACCTCTCTTTTTCTATGCTGGGGTGGACTCCCTAGCTAAAGTTAATTTCCATTTTGCTTTATGGGGTGTTTTGTGGGACTCTTCCTTAGGTATGGCTTAGTCATGCCTTGGTACAACAGATGATTTTCCCAAAATTCCTTTTCCCTTTTTCTCCTTCTCAGTAGATGGGGAAGAAGTGGACGGAGCCGGCCTTTCCTTCTCCATCTCCTGAGTGGAGGATGGTGATTATACTACTATTTTCTTCCCTTCTTTCTTGGACCTATGAGTATTATCTATAAATGCTTTCCATAGGGCATCCCCTCCTCTCTTGGAGATAAATTGATGCTTGACAATAAGGTATATGAGGCCATGGTGTTTAAGTAGACCCTTTCCCTACTGGTATTTTTTTTGCTAATGTTGTGGTTGCAAAAAATAGGAAGTTGGGACAAATAATCCTATATTCAGGGTGTGTGTTACCATGCCTTAGAAAGATTAACATTTTCATAATGGGTCCTAATACTAGTGAGAATTGGCCATCACATGTGAAATACTTCATTAGCCACATGACCAAGAATTTCCATTGCTGAGGAAGGGTGGTTCTGATAATTCCCTTCACTTCTCCCTTATTCATGTGTGTTTGTATTTCAGGGTCATTATCTATGGAGAAAGCTTTGATTAAATCAATATGCAGAGTTTTTAGGTGATAGAACCTCTCACATTCTTCTGGGAGTCTGAAGATCCTTTTGATTATGGTGGTAGAGATAGGAATGGTGACCCCTCATACTTGTGTTTGGTTGTTTTGTAGGTTGGAGAGGAATTATTCCACAATGTCTTCTTGGTAACCCTCAAATTTCTCCAAGAATTCAAGCCATCATGTAGCCCTTAGTATGTTAGCAGATGCTTGATCTTGTAGTAGTCTCTTTGTTGTCTCCAGCTCTAATTTATTTTTAACCCCCATGCCTTCAAACAAATTGCAACTTGGTGGTAATTTATCCCCCTCTGCTTGCAAACCCTTAACTTTGTCTACTTATTTTCCCAAAACCTCTTATAGCCAACCTATCTCACCTCTAGAGCTCTCTATTTCCTAAAATCTAGATTTGAATTTATTTTGCTTAACTTGATGACTATTGAGTTAGTTGAGAGGAATTTATGGCTTGAAATTTTTAGAAATTATGATATAGTATGTTTGCAAGGGGTATGTCACTCTAGAGTTGTAAAGATAACATGTCAAGTGGATAGTTAGGGGTGACATGCATTGGATTTATTTGAGAATAATGGCATTGTACAGGAGTCCATGTTAATTGCACAAAATGAAAACTAAAAATACTTGTCATAACTAGTTAACTAAGATTAATACATGGATTACTGTTGCAACGATTAGACGTCATGCTTAGGGTTTTGTGTTACTGCCTTCACAAGATGTGATGTGACCACTCATCCATGTGTAGCCTTTAGAATTAGTTGTCATGATGCCTGTGGGATGTGAAATGACAGGCTCTTTATTAAATTGATGGTTGATGAGACAACATCATCGTCAGCAGATGGTGTCAGCAAATGATTGAAAAATAAGGGTCGTCGGCAGTTGATTGTAATGAGTGCTTGTGACCTGGTCTCCTTTTTGAAGGTGAGGTGTATAAAGCCATGATGACTTCATTAACTCTTTTTGAGTGCCCTTCCTTAGATAGTTTGAAAAATAGGCTTTGGGGGTCATGAATCCTTTTTATTGTTGGAGCACTGGAGGCTCTCCTAATTAGCTCCAGAGGTGCTCCAAATTGACTCTGGAGGTGCTACTGATTAGCTCCAAAGGTGTTCTTTCTTGATACCTACATGAAAAAGAGAACTGCCATTTGTTGGTTTTTAGTTCTCTTGGTGAGGAAGACTACCTTTTGGTCGGTTTTCAATCTTCCACTTTTATTTTTATTTGTATATTTTTCTCTTTTTTTAGAAGGGCTGCCATATTATTAGTTTTCAACCCTTCTATTTATTAACTTTTTTCTTTTTTTTCTTTTTTTCTTTTTTATTGTATCATCCTCTTAATTTGTGCAAGAGAGTGTGACCTCAGTCTCATAACACAGATCCTTGATAAATTCCTCCTTTGTGGCTGGCCACTGGTAGAGGCAAATCCTATGACCATTTACCAAAAATGTGTTTTCCCCTGTTGGCAAGAGACACTATATGGATTCATTATTGTTGTCATTGATGGCAACAAAGTTCATCCCACACATCCGCAGGACATGGTGTGTCCCTACTGGAAGTCAGAGTGAAGAATATTGTGGTCTGGTAAACAAGAACAGAGCATGTGGCAAGGTCTGACAGACAGGTCCAGATCTCTCAGAGGAAGTATCTTGGTGTAGTGCAGATTTGGGGAAGTCAAGAGGACTACCTTGAGTGGTATATTCCAAGGATTTAGCCTCTGGTGATAGATGAGGAAAAAGATATGAATAGTTGAGTACCAGATTCCTGAGTGACAGTGTGAACAAAGGAAGAACTGACTGACAGAACATCAGACTACTTTCTAGATGTGTTACTGATGGTGTTAAAGGTTATAAAGGCATGAATCATGTTTGGCTGACATGATTAATGATTTCTACAAGTATATGCTTGATCTGCATTACTTGATGTGTAAGGATTCAACCGACAGAACAGAGTTTGTGAGAAGATTGACTGTTCCGGGTGCCGACTAGAAAGATAATGAAATCACTTGTGCGGATATATATATAGGATGGATTTAGTTGTGAGAAGTGTTGTGGTGATATGTGATATGTGAATAAAAGCAGAGCAGAGCAGAAGCAGTAAGGAAGGTCCGGTATGTGAAAGGAAAGCAGCATAGGAGAAGAGGAAAGATGAAGTGCAGCAGATCAGTGTACTGAGCCTAACCAGAACTGAACTCCAACATATGTGGATGCTTCCAATCAGTTCAAGTATTGTATAACATTCTTTTGTAGACAGTGTGTCTCCTTGTAGGTAGTGTGCCTCCTTTGTAAGCAGTGTGTCAGGCAGTGAGCCCTAATTGACAAGTGCCATTTTGTAATTCCTTATTCTTCTAACAGAGAATAATCTTTGGGTTAATCACCCCGTGGTTTTCTCCCTTAACAGGGTTTCCACGTCAAAAATACTGTGTCATGTGTTTTTCCATTTCATGGTAATGTTTGCTTGTTTGAATTAATACTGCATTGATTAATAAGAAAGTTCAAAAAGAAGAAATAATTAGGATAACTGATTCACCCCCCCTCTCAGTTATCAACAATTGGTATCAGAGCTAAGTTCCTCCTAACAGAGTCTAACAGCTCGAGGAAGATCTGGGAGTTCAAATGGATGCATATGGTTTAAGAGAACAACTCAAGACTACCCTTGATGATCTTGAATAGTCAAACTCTGAAGTCAATGAATTAAAGGAAAGACTCAAACAGGCTGATGATTTCATGAGAGAACTAAAAGATAAATTAAGTCTCTCTATGAAAAAGAGATAGGAGTTGCTTCAGTAATTGGCAAGACAAGGTGAAGAAAATAATGCAAATGAAGAACTGACTGAGAAAACCAAGTTATGTGAAAAGTTATCAAAAGAAATCATTATGGTAAGACATGAAATGGAATCAGGAGTTATAAAGTTTACCCAAGAAGGTGAAGAGAAAAGAAAAACTGAAGATAATCTAAGACAATCTCTCAAGGAGAAATCAGAAGATTGCCACCAGATGGATAGAATTATCAGACATCTTGAATCTGAACTTGAAGATGCTAAAGATAATGAAGAAAAACTTGAGGATCAAATTGTCTCTCTAAAAAGGGATCTTCAAACAACAAATGAGTATAAAGAGAAATTCAAGATAAGTTCTGCTCAACTTGAAGTTCTTCTTGGAAGTCAAAAGAAGGTAGATGACAAATGTGGTTTGGGATATGAGAAAGGAGAAAGCTCCGGATCCGGTCAGAAGAATTTTGGATCAGAAAATCCAAGGAACAAGCCTAGAAGAGCTCCGGTAAGACAGCCCAATGCTCAAAGATATCCATCCTTCAATGGATACTGCCACAGTTGCAATCACTTTGGTCACAAAGCTAATCAGTGCAGAAAGAGAATGAATCAGACTAATTCATCCTTCTCTTGACAGTGTTTTAACTGCAAAAGGTATGGTCACAAGTCTCATGAATGCAGAAATATGCAAATGAACAAATCATTCAATGGTAGATGCTTTGCATGCAATAGAGTAGGTCATATGGCTAATCAATGCAGATCAAGAGGATATCAGTCAAATATGCAAAGAAATGTTGTGTGCCAAATCTGTAATAGGTCCGGTCATAATGCAAAAGTCTGCAGAAGCAAGAATCAAGACAAAAGAGGTCCGGTATATAATCAGAATCAAGATAAGGGTAAACAAAAGATGAATGCGGATGAAGTTAAAAATGAGATGAGCAAGAATTGGGTAAAGAAAAGTACTGAGAATGTAGAGGTTGGATCCGCACCAGACTCTGGTGCTGATATTCCTTCTAGAAACTAAAATGTGAGCTCTGGCTTAGGGGGAGACACAAAGAAAACCTTGTTCCCCCAGCCAGTCAATTGGTGCCAGAATTGGCACAAGAAGAGTCGCGGATTGAAGGAGTCACAAGGGATATATTCAAACAAATTGTGGTTAAGATTTGGAAGATCCGCAAGATGTTTAAAAATCAGGGTTGATCCGGTTCTTCAAATCACCCGAATAAGGCAAACTGGAATAATGTAGGTCGAGCATTTATTACAGTCTGATATTAGGGCTTGCGGAGCAATATAAGGGTTTTTCATTAATCACTCGTTCATTCTGCACTCAAGAGGAAATGAAAAGTGGAGCTCTGCAACAAAATTCCCCAAGTTCATCGAAGATCACTTGCATAAGTCATTACTTCCAGAGATCAATCCAACCAACTCTGTGAAACCGATAGGCGCAAAAGGTATTTTTCATTTTCAAATATCTCACTACAAATCTCTTGATAATGGGTACTCTGAATATTGTAAAAAATTTTGATAGACCTCGCCCTACATTTAAGAAACATCCATACAAATCCTTGGAGGTAGACCCCCTAGGTGCATTTTCTTGTGTTCCGCATGGCGTTTTACACATAGAAGACATTAGGGTTTACATACATGCCAATATTGAAGAGTTTGGGGAATTCAAATTAAGAGACATTTATCACAAACAATTGATAGATGATGCTTTTGAGCTTAAACCAGAATATAAGGGCATCTAGGAAAAGCATTTTGATCAATTCATTCATTTCCCCTGCTTTGAAGAAGATGAATGGATCCGGTATGTTTTAAGTAGGGTGCATGATAACTTCCTATGGCTGAATAGACCTTGCAAGATCACCAAGGAAGCAATTAGGGTAGTAACTGGTTTACATTCCTCCGGAGGAATTCCTGTCCTCAAGTCTGTCAAAAACAACATTGTCACAGAGGCCACCGGATCAAAATTTGATAAGAGGGCAATGATCATTGAAGATATTACTGACCCGGATATCAAGTATGCATCTATGATAATAGGATACAAGATATATCATTCCAGTAGGGAGAATTCAGTATCCGGAACTGCAGTATACATGGCCTATGAGATGCTGAGAAAGAATGCAGATTATGATCTCTGTGAACTCCTCTTGAGCCAATTAATGGAAAACATATAGAAGATCAAGAAGGACAAAAAAAACTCCTTTAAATATGGAGGACTGATACTATGTTTGTTCTTCTACTTCATGAATGAGCTTCCTGGATCAAATGGATGGGTATGGGAAAATGACAAACCGGTAGCTATCCAAATCAGAGATTACTTGCATGAACTTGGAGATGCAAAGGCAAGAAAAATAGCTCTGTGGAGATACTTTAAGAACTTTCAGAACATGATGCAAACAAGAGAAAGGATTCCCCAGTCCCTTGTTGAGAAATACAAAGACAGTCTGCTTTATGGTAGAGACTGATCAGTGCCTAATGGAGGCAGTAGAACCAAGGATAGTCTGGATCATGCCCATGGGGTATGAAGTGGATGAACAGATTGTGGAGCTGCATGTTCAACACATGCTGAGTCAGCCTAAAGATCCAAAGGCAGAAAGGTTTGGAACCTTTGAGGAGATGAGTGTAAAGATCCATGTGGAACTCAGAGAACCAGAGATGAAAAGGAAGGTGAGAAAAGAAGTAGAACATATTGCACAAGGCCTTGGGATCTCAAAGGAGGCACTTGATGCCAACTGGGAAAAGAGACAAAAAGCTGATGAAGAGAAGAAAGAGGCAGAAAAAGGAAGCAAGAAAAGTGCTCTGGTAGAAACTTCCACTCGGACCAGATCTTCAAAGAGACCAGCACCTGTCCCTACTAAAAGCTCAAAGCCAGAAGTCCAAGCATCCGGCAAAGGAGAGAAAAGGTCAAAGACAAAAGCCATAAGGGCCTATGCAAGTCAAAGAGATGAAGAAGAAACCGAATCAGATGAGGGGGTAAAGGAAATAAAGAAGCAGAAGAAGAAAGGATCCGGTAAGCCCTCCACAGGCCAAGACAAGGAAGAAATGGCAGGGGAATTTGTTGAAAAGCCCACCTTATCCCTAGAAAGTGTAATCAAATTAGTCACTATGGATGGAAACCTTCAACCAATGGCCAAATTCTATGATGATTACAATGAGGCCGACCAAAAGATCCTGCAAGAAGCTACAATCAGGTATTTGAACACTTACAACAAAGCTTTTATTAAAATTATCTCTCTAATTCCTAGAAGCTTAGAGAAAAGGCTTGAAACAAGGAAGAACAATGCTCGAGCAAAAGATCTAGAACTCTGGGAACAGATAGCTATTTAGCTATATCCTTCAATTGATCCCAAGACAATGAACATGGTATTCAAAAACTACAAGGATGAGTTCAGGAGCAAAGCAAGGATGAATCAGCTCATGCTTGGTGAGACTGATAGGGTAGCCAAGGATATAGAAGAGATCCTTCGGAAGGCCTTCAAAAGATTTAATCTTCCTATTGTAGAGGACTTGGGTACTAATCCTTCAACCACAAGTGTTGCAGAAGAAACTTCTGAGAAAATGATAGAAGAGTTGGGCCCTGAATAGACTAACATTTCTCCTCCGGTTTCTCCTACAGTCTCCAGATCCAAAGAAGAAGAAAAATTACAGGAGAAAGAAGCAGAGGTGAAGGAAAAAGAAGGTGATAGTGCAAAGGTTGCAGAGGGATAGAAGACTTCAGCAGAGAAAACCACAACTGCTAGTGGTGGGAATGTAGAAGGAGAGAAATCTCCAAAGGACAGCTCCAAGACTGCAGAAGAGAAGAAACATCTGTCTCCAGCAAGAGACACTGCACAAATTGTCCAAGAATTTCTAAGCAAAGAAACAATGGAGATTGATGAACCGGAGCTTCTACAAGGTCCATTCAATTTTGATTCTCTTTCTCCGGTACAGACAATGAAGATAGCTTCATTTGCAAATGCTAATGCTAATGAAAATCTCCTAAAGTCTCATATGGAAGACTGTGAGTTGATAGAAGTTGCATCCGGAGTGCTGGAAAAGATCATACCATCTTTTCAAAAGGATCCCACAGCCTCCTCTTCCGGTAATCTCAAAACCTTAGTCAGCAGTGTTAGTACACATTTTGATTCTCTAGAAAAATCAGCTGAAGAAAAGGTCTGGAAAGAGTTTTTGGATAAGAGATTCTCAGAGGTACAAGGATTAATCACTAATGATAGAAGAAATATAAGTATTGGGATAAAGAGCTTAGAAAATGCTCTTAAGGATGGTGGTGAAATATACAAATTTTGTAACTCCTGGTCCAAAGTAACACTGGACATTGAGAAGAAAATAAAAGAATAGGAGGATAAACTATCAAACCTATCAAAGAATTTTGATCCTCTCTCCTCCTCTATAATAAATCAAGAATGTCAGACTATCACAGTCTTGAGTGAAATCAAGAAGTTGGAGAAGGAAAGAAAAAATAGGATAAGCAGGTTGAGTGAGCTCAGGGGGTTAATTGTCCCCAAACTAGAGGCCATGCATGAGGCTATAAAAGAAGCCCAAATTACAGCCCAGACCACTGATCCAGCAGATCTAAAAAGGGCAGATGCATTTGCATTCCTGTTGAGTGGGCATATCTCAATTTTCAACAGGATGAAGCAGAGTTGGGCAACAGAAGTTGTACAGTTGAAGAACACTTTTGCAGACATACTTAAGTATATGTAAGTACAACTTGTATATATATACTTATGCGGCTAAGTATAGTTAAAATTTTGAAAATTTTGGTATGTGGACCCTACCCTTTGCCATTGATGTCAAAGGGGGAGTGAGGAGCAGTGAAAAATGAGGAATCCAACTAAGGGGGAGCTCCGAAAAATGTATATAAAGACAGAGCATCAACCAAGGGGGAGCATAGTGTAAACACTTAGTCATTTTTCACTAAGTGTTGCCATCAATGCCAAAAGGGGAGATTGTTGGCAAGAGACACTATATGGATTCATTATTTTTGTCATTGATAGCAACAAAGTTCATCCCACACATCCGCAGGACATGGTGTGTCCCTACTGGAAGTCAGAGTGAAGAATATTATGGTCTGGTAAACAAGAACAGAGCATGTGGCAAGGTCTGACAGATAGGTCTGGATCTCTTAGAGGAAGTATCTTGGTGCAGTGCGGATTTGGGGAAGTCAAGAGGACTACCTTGAGTGGTATATTCCAAGGATTTAGCCTCTGGTGATAGATGAGGAAAAATATATGAATAGTTGAGTACCGGATTCCTGAGTGACAATGTGAACAGAGGAAGAACTGACTGACATAACATCAGACTACTTTCCGGATGTGTTACTGATGGTGTTAAAGGTTATGAAGGCATGAATCATGTTTGGCTGACATGATTATGATTTCTAAAAGTATATGCTTGATCTGCATTACTTGATGTGTAAGGATTCAGCCGACAGAACAGAGTTTGTGAGAAGATTGACTGTTCCGAGTGCCGACTAGAAAGATAATGAAATCACTTGTGCGGATATATATATAGGATGGATTTAGTTGTGAGAAGTGTTGTGGTGATATGTGATATGCGAATAAAAGCAGAGCAGAGCAGAAGCAGTAAGGAAGGTCCGGTATGTGAAAGGAAAGCAGCATAGGAGAAGAGGAAAGATGAAGTGCAGTAGATCAGTGTACTGAGCCTAACTGGAACTGAACTCCAGCATATGTGGATGCTTCCAATCAGTTCAAGTATTGTATAACATTCTTTTGTAGACAGTGTGTCTCCTTGTAGGCAGTGTGCCTCCTTTGTGAGCAGTGTGCTCGGGCAGTGAGCCTTAATTGGCAAGTGCCATTTTGTAATTCCTTATTCTTCTAACAGAGAATAATCTTTAGGTTAATCACCCCATGGTTTTCTCCCTTAATAGGGTTTCCACGTCAAAAATACTGTGTCATGTGTTTTTCCATTTCATGGTAATGTTTGCTTGTTTGAATTAATACAGCATTGATTAATAAGAAAGTTCAGAAAAAAGAAATAATTAGGATAACTGATTCACCCCCCTCTCAGTTTTCAACATCCCCTCCATCAGTGGGTGCCAACTAGACTATTCCATTTTCATAGACTTCCTTGATTTGGTAAGGTCCCATACAATGGGTTTTTAATTTCCCTTTTAACTCCTTAAACTTGGAATCATATAAGAGAACCTAATCTCCTTGTTGAAATGTCCTCTTCTTGATGTATTGATCATGTCACCACTTCCTTTGGTGTCGAATGAGTTATGTTTGTTGTATGGCCTTCATCCCAATCTCATCCAATTCATTGAGTTGAATAATCTGATCTTGTTGTTCTATAGATAATGGTAATCCAATATCTAGTGATGTCTTGAGTGTTTATAATTCAAACTCTATCAATAGTATAGGTTTCTTCCCATAGACAAGTTCATAAGGTTAGAAATTTGTTGTTGAATTCCATGTTGTGTTGTAAGCCCATATTGCTTTATGCAATATGTTGGCCCAATATTTTCTGTTCATTGCCACTATGCTTGTCAAGATGTTTTCCAGCTCTCTATTTGTCACCTCCACCTACCCATTTTCTTAGGGATGATAAGGTGAGGATTTCTTATGCTTGACTTGATACAAATATGTGAAAGCTTTTATCACTTGAGAGGTAAATTGTGGACCTCTATCTGAAACTATTGCTCTTGGGGCTCCAAATCTTACAAAAATTTTGTTATATAGGAAATCAAACTTTTTCTTCTCTGGCAAATTGTAATGCTTAAACCACTACCCATTTGGTCACATAATTAGTACATACTAAGATGTATTCCTTCCCTATAGATGCTGGAGAGTGGGTCCAACAAAATTTAGGCCCCATTGCTCAAATGGTTTTAAAACCACTCGGGGTTGTAGTGTCATCTCCTATGTGAAGTTTAGCTAACCTATCCTTTGGCATTGATCACATTGCTTCACATATCTCTTCACATCTCTATGGAGAGATGTCCAATAATAACCAACTCCAAGAATCTTGTGGATTGTCCCCTGTGAGGAGTAATGTCCTCATGTGGGTTCATCATGGCATGCCCTTAACACATCAAAGATTTCATCAGCCCTTAAACACTTGCACAACATAAATTTAGGGCCACATTTGAACAACAAACTATTCAACCATTTATAAGGAAAACTTTTTACTAATCTCTTTTTTTGTTTGGAAGTAAAATGAGAAGGAAACAAGCCTGTAGCCAAGAAATTGGCTATATCAGCAAACCAAGGTCTAATAGAAGAAATAACAAATTGACTTTCATCTGGGAACTTATCTTCCATTGGTTGGTTCTCTCCACTTGTATGCAATCTTGATAGAAAATTAGCAACCAAATTAAATTTTCTTGGGTTATCTATGATAGTGATATCAAATTCTTGCATTAGTAACAACCATCTGATGATTCTTGCACCTACTATGAATTTGTTCATTAAATATTTAATGGTTGCATGATTAGTGTGTACAAAATTTTTATATCTTGTGATGTAGTGTTTGGATTTGTCGATGGCATAGATGACAGCCAAGAATTCTTTTTCAGTTGTTGTGTAGCTCTTCTCAGCAGGGGTAAGGTTTTTACTTATGTAATAGATTGCATGCATACCTTCCCCTTCTTTTTTCTGAAGACTACTCCTATTGATTCATTTTATGCATTTATTTGGATGTGGAATGGTAGATTTCAATTAGGTCCTCTTAAAATAGGTTTGACTGCAAGTTTCTCTTTGATGGTTTCAAATGCTATTTGGCAGTCTTTTGTCCAGTGAAATTCAGTGTCCTTGGTTACCAAGGAAAACATTGGGGCAGCTATCTTGCTGAAATTTTCTTTGAACCTCCTATAGTATCTTACATGACCCAAGAAACTCCTCACATCAATTTGGTTTTTAGGTGGAGGCAATTGTTTAGTCACTTCTACCTTGTTTTGATCTACCTTGAATCGTTCTATTGTTATATGATGCTCAAGGACAATTCCTTGTTCCACCATCATAAAACATTTCTCATGGCTTAAGGACAATTGATTTTTTTCACAACATTGCAATACCTTTTCTAGATTCTTGAGGGCTTTTTCAAAGGTATTCCCATAAATAGTAAATTCATCTGTGTAGACATCCATACACTCATTAGCCAGTTTAGCAAAAATGGCTAAAACAACCCTTTGAAAGGTAGCTAGAGCATTACACAGGCCAAATGGAAGGACTTTGTATGTAAAGGTGCCCCATGAGCATGTGAAGGTGGTATTGTCTTGGTCTACCGGTGCCACTTGGATCTAATTGTATCCACTAAACCCATCTAGGAATTAAAAGTGCTTCTTTCCTACTAGGTTATCTAGTACTTGGTCAATAAATGGCAAGGGAAAATAATCCTTTTGTGTGGCCTTGTTCAACTCCCTATAATCAATACATACCCTCCATTTCCCATTCTTCTTGGGCACTATAACCAAGGGTGAAACCCACTAGCTATTTGAGATAGGGTAAATGAATTTGGATTGCAAAAGTTTTTCTATCTTAGTTTTTACAATGTCTTTGAGTTTAGGGTTTAATCTTCTTTGGGGTTGTCTAACTAGCTTAACATGCTCTGTATATATATGATGGGTACAAATTTTAGGAGGCATGTCCTTCATGTCTTTATATTCCCAAGCAAAAGCTTCTAAATGGGATATGAGAATATCAAGAAGTGCTCCCTCTTGTTGTGTCGTCAACTAAGTATTGATGTTCAATGTTTTCCCAGGTAAGACCATGATTTGCTTTGTGATTTTTTCCATGGATGTTCCTACCCCATATTCTGGACTCATGGTGTTAAAAGGGAAAGAATGTGGGAGTAGTAAATAAAAAGTGGCTAGGTCTCTATAGAAAGTTTCTCCACAAGGAATGACATTAGTGATGAGCCTAATTAATTAGCCTATTTTCTTCTTGTTTTATGCAAATTAAAAGACATTCCCAGACATTGTTTTAAGTATATCCCTATGTTATGTTATCCTTTATGATCATTAAGCAGACTTGAACTTGGTTAATTAGTATATGGATTTATGATTATGATATGATGAAATTGTATGTTATATGTGGGAATGTTTGGATTATTGAGAATGTTTGTTTTGATTTTGGTTAGTATTTTGTACATGTTCTGGACTAACCTTGCAGCTAAATGAGAGAGGTCTGTCACCCACAACAACTGCAGGATGCAACCCACAGCCACAACATTTCCAAGCGCAGAGCAAGGGAGATTCTGGTATTGATTAAGTGCAGTAACCATGGCCAAGGACACTTAATGGAGAGAATCACACATCTTGATAGGTGATCATAAAGGTGATTGGAAGCCTGGAGGACTTTGTTACAATTTGAAGACTAATGGGATTGATTCAATCGACCCATGTTGCCCTGTTTTAGTAGAGAGTTCTAGTTTTGTTAGAACACTTCCTTCCTTCTTTTCTTGTTATTGTTGTTAGTATTCATTACACTCTATTTCATGCAGAGTGGTGTTTTATGTTTTCAGTTAAGAAACCTATTTGAATAACTCCCTTGTACCTATATCATGGCTCGGTGCTTGAGATAGAAGTTAGTTTTTTTAAGTTTAGCTTTGAATAGTTTTTGCTCTACCACAGATCTAGCTATCTGAATCTTTCCTAGATTATGTATAAAAAGTTATTTGATCATGAGTTATGAATATTACAATTGAGCTAGATTGTATGTAATTTGAAAAGATTGTGCAAATATATGTTGGAGTTGATATGATTGTGCTTATTTGGAAGAGTTAGATTTGAGTTTAAAATAGTGAGGTAATCACCTAAGCAAGGGCCACTCAGGATAACTGACCTTCACTTTATTTCTTGTATGTTTTAATTACTATAGCAGTTAATTTATGAATATAAGATCCATTAGATTATTAGAATTGTTTTAGTTTGTGATACTCTAGAGGATAGGAATAGTTGTCACTAATAAATAAGAATTTCATTCCTTAATCTGTTGTTACAGTTTTACATTATAAAGTATCTGTAGTAGTTGTAGCAACATTTCTTTCCTTTATTCACAAGTAGATTGATTTAGTAGATAATTTATACAGTCTGATCCATGAAAGCACATATAGTGCAAGTGCCATCACAAGTCTAGAAGCCCTGGTTGATAATTTGATGAGGTCTTTTCAAAAAGTTATAGTGGATTGTTCAGTAGGAGATTCCTTTGAATTGAGTGCTTACCACCAAGTTTACCAAGCATTGTAAAGACACTACATTTTTGGCGTCGTTACCAGGGATGGTGCTACTTCCAGAGATTAGTCCCTATTAGTTTTTAGTTTTCTTAGTCACATTCTACTTTTCAAAGGATAGGGTACTTAGGTTCTACTTCACCAAACACCAGAAAGGTTACTAACATTGTGCAAGATCCATACAAAGTTATATACATTATATGTGGAGGTAGCGAAATACTTTGGGAAGGTTCCTTCCATCAACCAAACAAGCTACAGTAGATATTGGTGACTTTAGTGATCAGAGTGAGAGTATTACTGAAGAAGAATCTTCCCTCTCATCAACATCTACTGATAATATAGCAAGAACTTTCCTCACCATGGCTGATGCAGTGGATGATCCACCAGGATAGGTGACATTTGAATTTCCTATCACCAACCAGGAGAGGGATACTTCTCTAAAGAATATACCTCCTTCAACATTGCATATCTTCTATGGTTTGGTGACTAAAGATCCAAACACATTCTTGTTTGAGTTTGATGTCCTGTGTAGGAGTTATGACTACACCACTGATCCTAATAGGCTCAAGCTATTCCCTACCACATTGAAGGATGCCGCTTTAAGATGGTTTATGGGATTAGGAAAGGATGCTATTCTAGATTGGGATACAATGAAGACAAAGTCTTGGAGAAATACCAAGATTATTGTAGAAGGGTTGAGAGAAGGAGAGATGATATATTTAGGATGACTCAGAAAGAAGATGAGCCATTAGAGGAATATGTGGAGAGGTTCTAGTTTTGCCTCAAGAAAAATCCATAGAATATATTATTAGAAGAATCTCTGAATCTTGTCTTCTTGAGAGGAGTCAATGATGACTGCATGGATACCCTTAATCTGATTGAAGCAGGGGATATATCTCAATTACCCTTTGAATATGTCTACAAAGCTTGCATAAACTACTCAAGGACTTTTTCCAAGAGAAAAAGGGGTGAGAGAGCATCCACCATTGGTAAGGCATCCAATTCAGTTTCAAGAGTGGATCTGAGTAACTCGTTGACCAACATGAAAGAAGATATCATCATTCATCTAGCCACTCAACTAGATACTCTACACTTGAAGAAGAAGTAGGAGGAGGCTGATTCAATACTCACTGAATACTGCCCAAATTGTTGACAAAGAAAAGCTAATTGCAAATGCAGGAGAGTGGCTAGTATTGTAGAATATAAATTAGAGAAACCTCTCTTTCATCCTATTGAAGGAGAAGATGGCCAGCTATACTATGTTGTACAAAGGAAACCATGGCAACAAAGACAAGGTATGCCACAAGATCCTTTAACTTTTAATACATCATTTCTAGTAGGTTGTCAAAATTTCTTTGGTTGGAACCCTCAACCTTGGCCAGCTAATCAAACCCAATGGCAAAACCCTCAGCAATGGCAAAATCCTTATCCAAACTAGAATCAACAGCAACCCATTGTATGGCCCCAACAAAACTTCCAAGGCTCTAACTACAACCCTCAATGGCTAATACAACAAAACCAATGGCAACCACAATGGAAAAAATGACAATAGTGGCAA
Source organism: Cunninghamia lanceolata (assembly GCA_027924645.1). Classification (NCBI taxonomy): domain Eukaryota; kingdom Viridiplantae; phylum Streptophyta; class Pinopsida; order Cupressales; family Cupressaceae; genus Cunninghamia; species Cunninghamia lanceolata. Next base: position 1,551,759 of record BSBN01001418.1, on the reverse strand, counting down.
AACCAAAACATGAATTATTCACAACCCTTACTACCTCCTCAGCCTTAACAACAAGCCATTATGCCAAATTCATCTAGTCCTATAGCACAGCCACCAAGAGCTCCACAAATACCTGCCCAACCTGCACCTAACCCCAATAACAAGCCTATTCAATAGGAATACACTAACAAGGCTATTCAATACCCTACTTATGGGTAGAGGTGAGTGATGTCCACCTTGAAAGGAAGCAAGGTATGCGGAACACACTTACTACACCGATCTAATGAGAGAAGTAGTATGCAAATTATTTTTAATCCTTACAACTGTAACAATATTTAAACACATAACAAAGATATTACAATAGAAAACACAAACACAAGAGAATATGTGACACAAGATATATTGTGGGGAAAACCTTTTCAGGTAAAACAAACCCACACTCTAAAACCTGCACAATGTATTATCAAAATAGTGGTGTGTTTACAATACACTTGCAATGCAAGTTCTTCTAAGAGTTTTCAAATGTCATTTCTGGAGTGATTCCGGAAACATAACACTACCTGTACAAACACTATGCAACTATGACTCCAAAACAATGCATTTTATAGAGTTACAAGGCATAAACAAGAAGCTTCTAGAGATGGGCATCCATCTTGGCCACATGACCATTTTCCTACATCAAAGGACACTTGTCCAAGCTACAATTACCTCTCTTACATCTGTCATACATGGAAGATTTGACTTCCCAAATTTGGAGCGCTCCAAGCTAAAAATAGCTATGACAGATGCTCTTATGTATCTTATAGCTGTCATAAAATCTACCCAACATAACAACCTTAAATATTGTAAGAGAACCTGCCATACAAGGCTAAATATAGCATATTCCTCTTACAACATGTTATAGCCCAACTTGGGTGCCCAAAGATGCCTTCTCCACATGCAAAGATACTTTACGACACTTGTCTTCACTTGTTCTGAGAATCTCTATACTTGGCTCTTATGCGTCATAGATTCTGCCATACAAGATAACTCCTCCCTCATATTCCAAGATGCCGACACATGGCATATTATTGCCACCTCAAATGGGATGCCAAAATCCACATATGTTTGAATTGACCATTCAAAGCATATTCCAAGTAGGATGACATGTCACAATGCCACCTCAAACTAAATGCCAAAACTGAATGTGCAAGTAAATACAAAATTGAGTAAATGAATAAATAAATAATCAAATAACCAATGCTAGGAATTGCAAGGTTGAGACACCTTAATTCCCAACATTCTCCCACTTGTCGAACACCTTGCAAGAGCCAATAGAGAGACAAGATTTAACTTCTAGGGGCCAAGAGGCCCATAGACTCCAAACACCATCTAAACTTATCTGTGCCCACAAGTTTAGTCAATGCATCTACAACATTATTCAAAGTGTCTACCTTCTCTAATATCACCTTCCCATCTTCTACCATATCACGAACAAAATGAGATTGAAGATCAATGTGCTTTGTTCTGGCATGGAAAGTAGGATTCTTTGCTAAGTAAATCGCACTCTGACTGTCACAATAGATAGTAATCTGTCCTACATCAAAACCAATATCTGAACACAACCTCGTAAGCCAAATGGCTTCCTTACAAGCATGAGTTTCTGCCATGTACTCTACTTCTATCATGGGCAAAGTAACCACATGTTGTCACATATTCATCCAACTAATAGCACCACCAAACATGGTAAACACATAAGTACTGGTGGATCTCCTACTGTCAATGTCATCTACCCAATCAGAATCCACAAATCCATGAATACTCATAGAATGCAAAGGTCTAGTAGGATAACCATGATAACATAGAGAATACTCAGAAGTACCCCTCAAATATATGAACACTCTCTTCACAACCAAACATGGTAAACACATAAGCAATGGTGGATCTCCTGCTATTAATGTCACCTACCCAATCAGAATCCACAAATCCATGAATACTCATAGAATGCAAAGGTCTAGTTGGATAACCATGATAACATAGAGAATACTCAGAAGTACCCCTCAAATATATGAACACTCTCTTCACTGCATCCTAATGTATCTGTCCAGGATTAGCCATAAATCGACTAAGGACTCTCATTGCTTGGTCAATGTCTGGTCTTGTACAGACCATAGAAAACATCAAGCTACCTACAACTGCACTAGAATAAGGTACTCTACTCATATCCTCTATCTCAAAAGGACACTTTGGACAATCATTCACAGATAACTTTGTCCCCAATGAAATAGGAACAAACAATGGTCTGTTATCTACCATGTTGAATCTATCCAACATGGTCTTCACATACTTACTCTAGCTTAACCAAAGTTTCTATTTGCTTTGTCTCTTCTGATCTCCATCCCCATAATGTACCTAGCTACCCCTAAGTTTTTCATCTCAAACTGTACTGACAATTGAGACTTCAAATCTAAAATCATATTCTTACCATTCCCAATCAGCAACATATCATCAACATACAATGCAATAATGAGAATGCGATCATTGTCAAACTTGTAATATGCACAATGATCTGATTTCAATCTTAGAAATCCAATGGACAACACAAAGACATCAAATTTTAAGTATCACATCCTAGGAGATTGCTTCAAACCATATGAAGACTTCTTTAACTTACAAACTAAATTTTTTTTACCTTTCACCACGTAGTGCTCAAGCTGTGACATATAGATTTCTTCCTCCAAGTCACCATGAAGGAAAGTTCTCTTCACATCCATTTGTTCCACATCTAAATCATAAGCTCTTGCAAGAGATAACAAGAACTGAATAGATGATAGCTTTGCAATGGGAGAGAAAATTTCACCATAATCAATTCCCTCCACTTGTGAATACCCCTTTGCAACCAATTTGGCCTTGTACTTCTCAACACTTCCATCTGCTCCAAATTTCTTCTTGAACACCCATTTACATCTAATAGGTTTCTGTCCATCAGGCAAAGGCACCAAGTCCCAAGTTCTATTCTTTTCCAAAGAAGACATCTCATCCTCCATGGCCTCCTTCTAGGAACTTGCATCTTTCATTTCCATAGCCTCTATCACAGTTCTAGGCTTATCAGTGTTAGTAATCAAGGCATAAGCACACCTAGAATCTAGCAATGTATAACCAAACCTGTCAAGTTGCTTCCTGTTTCGTGTGGACCTCCTCAAAGGCTGAGGTGGAGGTTCTACCTCTTCTTCTAAACTTTCAGAAGTGCTAGAGCTCTCCTCATCATTAGGTCCAACAGGATCTTTCGGTTCAATCTTCTCAGGGGTAGAAGGAAACTGAACCACATTCTCTTTCTTTTCTTTTTCTTCTGGCTGTAGAACAACAGAAGAAGGTGTTAGCTCTATGAAGACAACACTTCTTCTATACAACACTTTTTCAACCACAAGATCCCAAAGTTTGTACCCTTTCACAGTGACACCATAGCCAATAAAGATACACTTAACTGCCTTGTTTTCCAATTTTGACCTCTTCTCCTTAGGCACATGTGCATATGCCTCACAACCAAAAACATAAAGATGTCTCAATGAGGGCTTCTTACTAGACCACACCTTCATGGGTGTCTTGTCAATGAGCACTGAGGTAGTAGACCTGTTAACCAGATAGCAAGTAGTGGCTACAACTTCAGCCCAAAGATTTTGTTCAAGGTTAGCACCACTAAGCATACTCCTAGCCCTCTCCATCAACATTTTGTTCATCCTCTCTGCAACTCCATTTTGCTATGGGGTATAAGGAGTTGTCTTATGTCTTTCAATCCCATGTTCTTTACAAAACTTATCAAACTCTGGAGAATAAAACTCTCCACCATTATCAGTTCTCAAACGCTTAATCTTTTTACTAGTTTGATTCTCTACAAAAGATTTAAACTCTTTAAACTAACTAAAGACTTCAGATTTGCTTTTGAGAAAATAAACCCATGTCCTTCTATTGTAATCATCAATGAATGATACAAAATATAATGATTTAGAAATCAAAGGAACATTCACATAACCAAACACATCAGAATGAATGAGATCAAAAACACCAAAAGACTTGTGAGAACTAGAGTAAAACTGAACACGGTTTTGTTTTCCATATATACAATGTTCACAAAAGTTGAACTCAAGATTACAATCATTTAACCCCTTAACAAGGTTTTTATTTTTCAAGGCTCTAAGACCCTTCTCACCAATGTGACCAAGTCTCTTATGCCACAACATTGTCTTCTTAGCAGGAAGTTTCATTTCTAATGCATGAGCACCCTTAGGTACCTAGAAAGCACTACCATCAAAAGTTAAAGCAACACACTTTTTCGTTGTGCGTTCTAATGGTGAGGATGAAGAGTTTGAATCTCTTTTCACAGAAGAACTATTGCATTGAGTAGTGCATGCATCCAGCTAAAACAAAGTACCTCTCCAAGTACCCTTAGCAAGCACCATAGCTCCTCTTGTCATCTTGCATCCTCCACTTGAGAAAACAACCTGCACACCTACATCATTCAATTTACTTATAGAGAACAGGTTTCATGATAAACCAGGGATGTGCATCACCGCATTGATCCCCTTCACTCATCCATTAGGGAATCAGATCAAGATTCTTCCATACCCAAGTATCTTCAGGTGAGAGTAATCACCTAGGTACACCTTTCCACCATTGAACTCTTCATACTTTGTGAACCAACCTTGATGTGAGGTCATGTGGAAAGAAGCACCGAAGTCAATCAGCCACACATCATCTGATGCATGGGTGGCCAGGGCAGCAATGAAAGCATCACCATCATCTTGAGATTTGTCAGAATCTGAATTGGATGTCAGAATCTAAATCGGAGGTATTCTTCTTCTTTTTCTTCTTCTCCTCCTTACACTCTATTCAGAAGTGCCCAATTTTTCCATAGTTCCAACACACTGCATTGGACTTTCTAGGAGATTTGGTTCTCGCACAAGATTTGGATTTGCCCTTTTCAGCTTTCTTGTCTTTCTTTTTCCCTTTCACTTTTGGCCTACTACGAACCACAAGAGCCTCCTTTTCCAATTCGAAAGACTTTCTCCACATCTCTTTAGACAATAACGAAGATACCACTTCATCCATCTTGAAGGTGGTAGTAGTGCTCCCAGTGGCCATAACAAGGTGGTCCCATGAGTTTGGTAAAGAACAAAGCAAGGTCATGCAATGATCCTCCTCCTCCATCTTCACACCAATGGATGTCAACTGTGCAACTAGCATGTTAAAGACATTCAGATGGTCTACAACGAATCCTCCATCATCCATCCTTAGAGAATATAGCTTCTTCCTTAGGAATAACTTGTTCACCAGAGATTTGGCCTGATAAACATCTCCCAGCTTCTTTGATAGGTCTTTCGTAGTCTTCTCCTTATGGATATTTAACAAGACAGAGTCAGCCAAACAGAGTCTCACAAGACCCTTAGCTTTTTGATCCTTGAGATCCCAATCATCTTGCAACATTGTCACTGGTTTTACACCGAAAATGGTTTCCCATAGGTCTCTATCAACAAGCATGTCTTCCATTTTAAGCTTCCACAACTCAAAATTGCTGCCATTAAACTTCTCCACCTCTACTCTTCCGGATGTGCCTTCCATCTCTTTCCTGCAACAAGATTACATAATACTCTACACATACTCCCACTCAATCTAATATTAGCTCAAAAAACCCCTACCCAGCAACTAGGATCAAAGGTGATCAAGCTTTGATACCAACTGAAAGGAAGCAAGCTATACAAAACACACTTCCTACACCAATCTAATGAGAGAAGAAATGTGCAAATTCTTTTTAATCCTTACAATTGCAGCAATATTTAAACATGTAATAGAGATATTACAACAACAAACATAAACACAAGAGAACATGTGACACGAGATATATCGTGAGGAAAAACTTTTCAAGTAAAACAAACCCACACTCTAAAACCTGCACAATGTATTATCAAAATAGTGGTGTGTTATACACTTGCGATGCAAGTTCTTCCAAGAGTCTTCAAATTTTGTTTCTAGAGTCATTCTGATAGCATAACAGTACCTGTACAAACATTATGCAACTATAACTAAAAAACAATACATTTTATAGAGTTACAAGGCATAAACAAGAAGCTTCTAGAGATGGGCGTCCATCTTGGCCACATGGCAATTTTCCCGCATCAAACGACACTTGTCCAAGCTGCAAATACCTCTCTTACATCTGTCATACATGGCAGATTTAACTTCTCAAAGTTGGAGCACTCTAGGCTAAAAATAGCTATGACAGATGCTCTTACACATCTTACAATTGTCATAAAATTTGCCCAACATAACAACCTTAAATGTTGTAAGAGAATCTGTCATACAAGGCTATATATAGCATATTCCTCTTACAACATGTCATAGCCCAACTTGGGTGCCCAAAGATACTTTGTGACACTTGTCTTCATTTGTCCCGAGAATCTCTATACTTGGCTCTTACGCGTCATAGATTTTGTCATGCAAGATAATTCCTCCATCGTATTCCAAGATGCTGACACATGGCATATTATTGCCACCTCAAATGGGACACCCACATCCACATGTGTTTGACTTGATCATTCAAAGCATATTCCAAGTAGGATGACATGTCATAGTTTCACCTCAAACTAAATGCCAAAACTAAATGTGCAACTAAATACAAAATTGAGCAAATAAATAAATAAATAATCAAATAACCAATGCTAGGAATTGCAAGGTTGAGACACCTTAATTCCCAACACACCTTAGGTTAGGGAAAACATTAGTTGGGCCTTCATCTCCCAAAATCACTGAGGTAGTGCATGAACAACTCATGGAGGAGGCATTATACAATTCACCTCTAGAACCTGAATCAAATAAGGTAAGTTATACTATTTCCAACCTAGAGCCTCCTTTCCTTGAATGATTAGCCATTTCAAAACATCCAACCCAAGCAGAGAAAGACTTACTGAGCTTGTAGACACTTAAAATTGTCCATTTTATAACATCACCTAATCATGCCTGACCTTGTAAAATATCTTGTAATATTTATCCTAGAGGTCATTAAATTATCCCATTTATCCCAATTACATTATCCCACTTGATCACCTTTTCAATTAATTAAATAAACCTCTTTATTTAATTAATCCTTCTTCACATGTCCCAAAAACAATTTAAACTAAATATTAAATTAAATCCCTCATTATGACATGTGTCACATGACTACAACTCTTCTCATGCACAAATAATTTTAATAATTTTATTATTTAAATTATGAGATTCCCGCTCACATCCTATTTTTTGCCCCACTTATTTGTGCGTCATAAGCATCTTTTCCTCCAAAATAAATAAAAGAATCCCACTTATTTCCTCTCATCCTATTTTTAGCCTCATGCCATAACCCACTTAATGTGCGTCATAGGCACTAAAATCAACTTTTAATCCTAGCCATACACATCACATATTTGGCTTTTAATCTTAGCCATCGAATCCCATCAGCTCTTACCTATAAATATGGCCTCTCACAAACCATTTGGATGCATCTTCTTCTAGTATCCTCACTCTACCAAAATTCTTTCAATCCTCTCATCTATCTATCTATTTTCCTCTATCATCTTCATCTTATCATTATGTTGCAACTATGAGCAATCAACAACCCTTCGACATCATGCATTCTCATGCAAGATCAAGAAGAGCCATGGAGATCAATCAAGTCTATCATGGATTCGGTTTGCGTTTGATTTTCTTTGTTTTTATTTTCATGCTAGTTTGTCCTTCATGGTGCATAGTTAGGGTTTTTAGTTTAGTTTTCTGTTTTTGACATTAAGTCTGATTTTCCCTAACTATAGAGCCAACTTTAGAATGTTAGTATCAAGATACCCCTCATCCAAGATATCAAGGACATCCCACTCTACACCAAGACCATGAGAGACCTTTTCCTTAAGAAACTAAAGAGAAAGAAGAAGGATCCTCAGACAGTTCACGTCTTAGGAAACCTTGCTAATATCATGCTAGGGAACATAACTGTCCCTCAATACACAAACCCTGGTAGTCCAGTAGTGGATGTTTAGATTAATGGAACTCTCATAAAAAACACCTTGATTGACCTAGGAGCAACTATCAATGTCATGACTAAAGAAATAATGCAACTCCTTCAACTACCAAACCTGAGGCCGACACCAACTATTTTACAGTTTGCAGATAGGTCAACAGTTAAACCTGAGGGGATTATTGAAGACATAGTCAAAGCATTGGACTCATGGGAGTATCCTGCAGACTTCATAGTTTTGTAGCCAAAAGTTAATATTGCAGGATATCCACTTGTCTTAGGTAGACCATGGTTAGAAATACCAGATGCATTTATAGGTTGTAGGTCTAGGAACATGATAATCTCAAATGGGACTGTCACAAAGAAATTGGTGCTTTATCCCCCAGCTGAACCTCATAATAATCTGGAACAAACCACATGGTCTACCTTAGAAGAGGAAGAAGACCACTATTCCCTACAAACTCTCATGATGATAGAACATAGCCCTTTGTTAGAAACCCAAGATGAGGATGACTTGATTGACCACATTATTAGAACCATTGTGGCAGGGACCTGCAACAACAGGATTGTCTGTCATGTCTGCAAGATCCATTACAAAATATCATACTTGCACATTCCTCAAAAGAATTATCCCAACTCTTCCATTCTTTACTACCTCAGGAATATGTTCCCAACATCAGTGGATGTGACCTTTCATCTATCCATCTAGCTTCTAAGACATTGGAAATCATGCTAGGCAAAATGTTGAATATCAATAATGCTCTGACTGAAGAACACCAGACTTCCTTGCACATTGTATTGCAGACACATGCATCAACTTTTGTGTGGGATTATAATGACATGAAAGGAATAGATCTCGATTTGTGCAAGCATAGAATCTACATCAATGATGGCTTCAAGTCCATAAGACAACCACAAAGAAGAATGAATCCTACCTTAAGAGACTAGTTAAAAATGAGCTCTAGAAACTCCTTGACGCTCGTTTTATTTACCCTATTTCTGACAATGAATGGGTGTCACCTTTAGTTATTGTCCCTAAGAAAGGAGGCAAGTGGAGGGTGTGTATAGATTACAGGGAAGTTAACACAGCCACTAGAAAAGACCATTTTCCACTACCCTTAATTGACCAAGTACTTGACTCCCTAGTAGGTAAAAAGTACTCCTTCTTAGATGGCTTTAGTGGCTATAATCAGATAAAAATTGCTCCAGAGGACCAGGATTAGACCACATTTACATGCCCTTGGGGTACATATGCTTATTCTGTCCTTCCTTTTGGATTATGCAATGCCCTACCCACTTTGTAAAAGGCAGTACTAAGTATCTTTTTAGACTATGCTCATGATTCTATGGAGATCTATATGGATGATTTCACCACTTATGGAGACACATTTGAGACAACACTCAGTAATCTGGAAAAGGTCCTAAAAGGATTCCAAAAGCATAATTTGTCATTGAGTCATGAAAAATTCTTTATGATGATGACTCAAGGAGTTGTTCTAGGACACTTCATATCCAGTGATGGTATTCATGTGGATCTTAACAAGCTTGAGATAATTTCTACACTTCCTGTACCACAGAAGCCTAAAGATGTTAGGAGCTTTCTTGGCCATGCATGCTATTATGGAAGGTTTATACAGGACTTCAGCAAACTAGCAGCACCTTTATTTTCTCTACTCACAAAGGACATGGAATTTAACTGGACCACAGAATGTCAGCACTCTTTTGACATACTGAAGGCAGCTCTGACAAAAGCACCTGTCTTGAGAGGATCCAATTGGACATTGCCCTTCCATATAGACACTGATGCTTCTAATTTTGCTATAGGGGCAATATTGGGACATAAAGAAGGTACTAAAGAATATGCTATTTATTACATCAATAAAAACTTACAGATTTGATTTTGAGGTCATATACGGTGCGAAAAAATCAGATCTTTACCAACTATAGATTTTCTATAAATCTACATTTGTGGACACAAAATAGGGAATTTTTCTGACTTCTTTACATTTTTAGAAAGCTCTCACAAAATTAGTAGGGGTCACTTCTTTGAGTTTTTAATTTTCAAATAAAAAATGTTTCTAAATAATCAAATATAATTTGGCTATGTATCTGAAATTACAAATTTCCTTGTCTGATGATTTTTTTTTTATGGTTGCATTATAATATCATTTTCTGATCTTGTAGGTGAATCAAAGGAGTTGGAGCAACATTTGGATCAGTCATAACAGCAACTTGGAAAGCAAAAATAATTAGGTGCACTTATTTCATCTTTCATCTCTTAATCATTGTTTGTAAACACACTTCAATTTGGGCTCTAAAACGAATCATTATTTTCATCTCACATCAAAAAGTGGGTTAAAACAAATGTCTCCCTACACATTTGGCTTTGGATCTAAAAAGAACAAGTGCTTGAATTGTTTTCTTAAACACATTTCATTTCTAAGGATCAATTAACAACTATGAGTGTGAATCAAGTGACAACTCACTTGGTTTATTTTTGTTTACCCTATCTTAGGAGGCCTGCTTGGAGACACACCACTCCAAGGGACGACGTCAACCAAGGTTGAATCGAAAGACACCCTCATTGGGAGTTGTAAATCTTGTCACTCTTGGCTAAGCCCCAAAGAACTTTATACCTTCAGAAAGTGAAGGTGAAGGGTGGGTTACCCCTTTCTCTTGCCTATGTGGCATGATTTCACTTTCAATTCATTTCCCTAGTCAACCTTGTGCAACCTAGCTTAAGACCTCATTTTCCATACCCCACCTAACTAATCATCAGGGCTTGTTGATGTGTCTTCAAGTGTTTGCTTAATCATAACATTTAATCTTGAAAGGAAGATTGAACATTGTGTCCGATGTGTGTGTTCATGCATTTACATGTGAAATTTTGTGTTTGATATTGCCCAAGTCAAACTTTCAATAAACAATTGCCACATATTCCAATCTTTCCAAACTAAATCATCCTCGTCATTCAAGTAGCCACATCTTAATAATTCTAAATCATCATCTTAATCCTATTCAACACTTGTCAAAATGGTCATAATCCTAAGCAAGCCTAGTCCTAAAACAAAGCCCAAGGTCACACTTTGAGGAGCCCTTCCTCCTAATCATGACGACAATCCAAAACCATATATGCTCCGAGGTGATCCATAATTTGTTTCTAGTGATGATGAGAACTTTGTAGATCCTAGTGATGATGAGGATCTTGTAGATTTTGAGGCATACTTGGAGGAACAAACTGAAATCCAAAAACTTCAATCTATGTGTAACTCCATCCCAATACAAGAGCAAAAGATCATAGCACAAGAACTCCAAGACCATTCAAACACTTCACCAGGTACCCCAACCCCTAGATCAACTGATCATACTAAGATTCCAAGACATCATTCAAAAATTTCAACAAATCCAATCACCTCAAATACAACACCTCCTAGCCCAAGCCCAACAATTCATAGTTACTTGTCAAATCCAACCAAATCCACCCACCTATCAAGTCAATGCCACATCAACCTATCCCATTTCTTTCTTCGCCAACCCATATTCATATCCATCTACATCACAACAAGCACATGTGAACCTAAGCCACTCCTTGAAACAAGATCAAATGTCCTCAAGCTCTAATGATACTCTTGACAAGGGAAATACCACCTTAAGTTTGGAATCATACACCACTCCATCTACTAGTCCTCCATCATCATCCACGAGAATGCCTATGTCAAAGCCTACTAGTTCTACATCAACATCATCATCAAACCTTTCAAGCTCTAATCCATCAACCAACAAATCTGTTGGGACTGAAATTCCCAAGATATTTTTGCAAAAGTTTTATCCAATTTTAGGGTAAAATTTTGGGTCCTCATGTGTGAAATCAATTACAGAGCTGCCAATGCTGCTAAAATACAAGTAATGTTGCATGTTTAGATCCTTTTTTGAAAGAAAATAGAACCATTTTGCTTTCATCACTCAGGATGACCTGTATTATCTCAAGCAACTGATGCAGGCTAGAAAGGAGGATGTTGATGCTACTCTAAGGAGTCCTTGAGGCCTTATAGCAGTATGAATGTTAAAAGGACATTAAGAGACATGGAAAATTTAGATGGTTTAACAGGATGATTTTGCTTTCTTCGAGATTGCATTCAGTTTTTGAAGAAGAATCTAAGAAAGCAAACACAATTCTCTATGATGGATCACAAGATGACTATGTTCATTATGTAGGAAAAGGATTCTCCTCATGGTAATTATACTCAGACTAAAAATGCAAGAAAACCTGAGTTAGAAATTGCAACCCAAAAGACAATGGAGATAATATACGTGATAGAAGCAAAATAGAAAGGACATTTCTATGAGGGACTTAACAAATAATGATATATATTGTGTGTGCTCCAGTCATAGTTATAAAACCTACATTTTCAGGGAAGCATTTTTACAAAGCAAAGAAGTCCAATCTTTTATCGCCCACAGACAATTTTCATTTGCTGCACATTTACGTGTATGTCAAGTGCAGAAGTTTTGGCACATACTCACAGAATGTTGGACCACACGAAAGAACGAGACATTGTCTCATGGAATACGATTATCACAGCTTACAAAAAACATGCTACTTCTCATAAGGCAGTCACACTGTTTTACCATATACAACAAACAGGTTTCCAACCCAGTCAGTGCACATTTGCCAACATCTTCCTAGCTTGTACAAACGAGATAATAGCTTTGAAAAAGGATTGTGGTTAAAATATGCAAATCACACAGAAACCCTAAAGTCATTATCAGAGAGACTTACTACATCGGAGTAAATATTTTTAATCTCTCTGATTACAAGGGTCACCGCGATGAAGAAAACCATGAGAGGCATTGCGGGAAGAGTCTTGCCGATGGATACCTTATCGGTGAGACATATGTAATCAGAATGAATTCTCAAGGTTTCTCTGACTCGTAAATCACTTTGATACTCCAGTAGATGTCCCGTGAAGATTTATGATCGTAGGAGATGCACAAAATGGCTTTATCATTAAATTTTTTTTTAAAAAACTCTCATGGACTGCAACAATAGTGGAATATAGATTTGTTATAAAGGCTTTGGAGACTTTTAAGCGAAATGCAGCAGATGGGTGTAAACTATTCCAGTGCTGTGATATATGCAGGACAATCTTAGAACAGGTTATGGACATCCAGCAAAGCATAACGTATTTCTAGTTTTATATATATATAATGTTAAAATACTCTGTCAGGCATATGCGTAGAGTATGGAAGCATACACAAGGTATGGAGTCACGCAATAATGTGAAAAATCTGTCTGCAGAGAAAACAAGTGAACTGTCTGGCATAACTGGTGGAGTTTAAACTCATCATTGTGCCTTCTACATGATGCCATGTATGGGAAAGGAGTTTGTTGTCATGATGTCAAGATTAGATTTGGAGAGATTAGTCCTGGCAGCAGGGCCCATTGGTCTAATGTAGGCCTCAATGGATGTTGTTCTTCCATACATTCGCCAACGTGAACAATTTGGTCGCCTAATTGGGGAGTTTTAATTTATACAAGGAAAACTGGCTGATATGTACACCGCTCTGCAAACGTCCAGGGCTTTAGTCTATTATATTGCAAAGAAATGTGACAATGGTGAAGTTGACAAGAAGGACTGCACTGGCGTTATTCTCTTTACTGCAGAAAATACAACTCAAGTTGCTCTACAGGTAATCCATTGTTTAGGGATGAATGGTTATGTGAGTGAGTATCCTACTAGGCGTCTATTAAGAGATGCAAAATTGTTTAAAAATGGTGCGGTCTGTCAAAAAAGAAGCCATTACCGTGATAGACGTATCAGCAATACAAATCATAGCGTTGGCCAAGTTAAGGAAGGAACGGCCTATATAAAATACAGCTCAAGCTATAGAAATGATGGTGCATAGCCTCTGAAAGGAAGAATCATTCTAAGAATAATAAATCTGTAAGCAATGCAAATTTGAACTCTATCAATATATCATCAATAAAACATTCAAAATACCTTCAGCAGCAGCGATCAGGCAAACGGGAAATCATACCTAATAAATAAAATAAGCAAGGTAAGCATTAGCCTTGACGGAACTGGTTGCATATAATTCAACAGAAACCATCGAATGCTAGATGAAAGATTATGAGTTGATAGACAAAGTCTGAACAAGTCAGAATTATCTGCCACTTACTTCAGCAATGTAAGGAGTAGTAAAAGAGGAGCACCGATCAAGGAAGATATAGATGGGAATGAAGGAAGATTTAGCGAAGGAAATAATCACAATCATTTCCAATATCCTCAGTGCTGGAGCCAAAATAGTTAGGGCAAAATTTGAAAACACACTTGAAGAAACCCTAAAATGAAAAAAGCATTCTACCATCGGCAAGAGAAATAAATCGGAATGAATTTTTAAAATCATGCTGATCCGAGGAGTCTTGCCGATGAATACCTCATCGGCAAGAGTTGTCTTATCGGTGAGCAAACTTCATGTCCTCCCGACTTATAATATCATCCCGATGATAAAATAATGGTAATCAAAAATATAATCAATTCACCTAAAGAAATATTTTTCTTGGAGAATAAAATATTTTCACCGAGGTGAGAGATATTTTCACCGAAGTTAGGAAAATGATATAATTACATTCTGGAAAATAAAAGGTGAACAAATATGATTGAAAGGAATTATAAAGATGGAGGCAACATATTTTCAAAGACTTCACCCGATGGGTAATTATTTTACCTAAAAATTATTTTTGAGGAAAGGAGAGAAAACGTTTTCACCGGGCAACTTACAAACGAGTAGTTATTTCTTACCAACTGAGTGAAAATATATATCAAAAGAAATAACAATAGTTACTTGAAGAATTATTTTCATGAGACCTCGAGGCAAAAGAAAGTTAAAATAAATGGGAAGCAAATGATAATTTGTGGAAAAACATGCCGGGAGATAGAATCAAATAGAGATTAAAGTATTATGGGAAGATCAAAAAGGCCAAATTAAATATTGCCAAACACAATTAAGTAAATGAAAAGGTATGCCAAAGGTTGCAACGGAAGAAATAAAGGGTTGTAACCCTAGAGTCCAAAGGATATTTACCAGAGAAGAAAAATCAGGGGACATCAGTAGAATAGGATCATTAGTAGATTAAAAGAGAGCAGTAGATTAGGGTAGCAGTAGGAAATTATTTAATTCCACTCCACCCATTCGCCTCATCAGAACTGTTATATACACATTTTTATTAATGGAACATAATGCCTCAATTCAGTTATCTATTTTCAGTATTCAGCTGTAATGTTAATATTAAATCCTAAATGTTGTAATGTTGTCTCCAGAATGGTTTTTCCGTATTATTTAAATTATTGTATCAAGAATATTGTTGATTTATTTGGTCACATTTGCTGATTCAGTGTGTTCGAATTGGTTGCTTTCTATAAAGAAGTTGATTAGAATTGTCATAAGGTCTCTGCCAAGAGGTAAATCCTTTCTACAAAACAAATCTAGTCTAAATTCCCTTCTAACTAGAATTAAACATCCTCTCAGTTGTTCATAGTAATACGGGGAATATCATTGGGATAGTATAAGAAGAGCATTATAACTGACATTCTTGCACGTTTGCATAAGGTGCAGACATCCCATGTGCCTTACAAGCTTGAGTTAAACTGTGAAGTAGATCAACTTACCTCATACATCTGTTTCCATTAAATCTTCATCCATTTACCGACTCCATAGCCCAATAGAAGTAGGCACTAGTCATTACTATCCAAACTCATATTCAAAATATTTCTATTTCAAGTTAGTACATTAGGAGTAGGAGATAATCTGTAGACTGCATCTATTACATTTTATGCCATTGTGATAGATTTACTAATCCAATCAAGTCATATAGTGTTCATTCTGCTTTAGTTACAAAGGTACACCCACCTAGGTTTGCAGGACCTGAAGTGTAGGGAGCTAATAGCTCTGTCAATTGGTCCAAAAATGTTGCAAATCCAAACATAGAGTCTGGCATTCTCTTAGGGTTAGCAACCTGCATTTTTGGGAACCAACAAAATCCTCGAACGATTTTCTCAAAAGATTCTTTGCAAAATCTAAAAGGAAGAGAAAAGCTATGGAGTTATCCAAATCCACCAATCCATTTAATCCCTCTGACCTTCCATTTAATCACAGTCCAAGCCCAGTCTAATCCATCTAACACCCCTCTTGTCCTTTCACCATAGGATATAACTACTAGTCCTAATCCACCTAATCCAATTAGCCTTCCACCTAATCCCAATCATGAGCCTTCAACTTCCATCACCCCTCCACTTACAAAGGATGTGATTCAAGGACTACTCGCAAGGAATAAACCATCCCCATGTCAAGCACCCATTGATAAGCCTACCAAAGAACCTTTGAATGCCATTTCCACTTCTTCAACCCCGTCATGTGGTCCACAACCCCTTGAGCCTATTGAAAAATTTCCTCCCATGAGTCCATCATGCCCTCATGTTGTTGGCCAAGAACCTATCCAAGAGTCTGAAGAGAACTTGTGTCTCAATTTTGCTTCTTGAACCTCATGTTTCATTGTTGTTCTTCGTTGAACCTTTCATGAGTTCATTAGGTTCAATGGTTCAATCGCTATCCATTGGTAACTTCGTTGAAGGCTTGAACTTCATCCATTGGGTTCAATGGTTAATTCGCTATCCATTGGTTACTTCGTTGAAGATTTGAACTTCATCCATCAGGTTCAGGTGGTTCAATGGTTCAAGGGTTCATTGAACTATTCAAAGGTTCAACTGATATGCATTGGTTACTTCGATGAAGGTTTGAACTTCACCCATCAGGTTCAATGGTTCATCAGGTTCACAGGTTCAACCATTGGTTCATTGGTTCGACGGGTTCAATGGTTCAACAAGTTTGACTGATGGAGGAGATCTTTCCGATGAAGGATGGAGGACTTGGGCATCACGAAGACATTGAACTATCGGTGTAGAAGGTGAAGCGCTCACTGATGGAGTAGGTTAGTTTGATGGGTTTTTTGGTTTGGCATCGTCGGCAACAAAATTGCCAACGATAGTATGACCGAGTGTTTGGTGATATAAATTGCAGAGTAGTCTGCAACCTGGTGCATGTGGGATTAATCATCTCACGGGAATGTGAACAGTTACGACTGTTGAACAACAGCGGCGATGGAAGTTAGATCGATTAGTTAGGGCAATAGACGAGTAATGGTCTTTGCTCTTGCAGACTAGAGATATAAAACTGATCTACTGGCATCATCGTTGAAAGATGAGAAATGATTTGAATTATACAGTTTATTCTGTAGATGAGCAGATGAAATAAACGGCTTTGTATAATTGTAAAAGAATCGATACCTGAGTAAAAAGGAACTAGGATCTTTGTTGTAATCTTTCAATTTACTGTAATAAAGATAGCTTTTATTGTGGTGGTGGGTTTTTTACCCAAAAGGGTTTTCCCACGTAAAACTGGTGTCGTTCTGTGTTGTCTTAAATTGTTCATTCTATTTTTCTGGTGTATTCATCTGTAGATTTTAAATTAAAAAGTTACCTGTCTGCTTTATCCTCTCTGAATTAACATTAGGGAAGCTATATTCCGCACCTATGCTTTCCTTACAAGTGGTATCAGAGCCTGGCCAGTTGTGTTATCCTTGTTGGTAGGTTGGGTTTTTTTGTCTTAATTCTGTGAGTAGGAGTTTTGTAGCGGTCTATTTTGTTAAATAAGATGGCAAGTACATCAGGAAAAATAGACATTGATAAGTTCAATGGCACAAACTTTGAGTTGTGGAAACTTAAGGTTGAAGATGTGCTGGTTGACAGAGATCTTTGGGTTGCTGTGTCTAGGGTTAAACCTTTAGGCATGAAGCAAGAAGATTGGGATTTGGCAGATAGGAAAGCCAGAGGACTGATAAGATTAAGTTTAGTGGATTCTGTTCTATTGAACATCCATGAAGAGAAGATTGCAAAGGATCTGTGGAAGAAGTTGGGAGATATTTATCAGGGGAAGTCCTTGGTAAATAAATTGTTCCTTAGAAAGAAGTACTCTCTGAAGATGGATGAAGGAGCATCTGTAGCAGATCATCTGAACACATTTAATACAATTGTTGCATAGTTGACTTCTATAGGTGTAAAAATAGAAGAAGAGGACTACTGTATGCTTTTGTTGTGTTCCTTACCTAACTCATGGGATCATCTTGTGATGACTATTGGAAGTACAACAACCACGTTTTCTACTAAAGCGGTTGTTGACTCACTGTTATCTAAAGAGATGTGGAGGAAATCTTCTGAGATGCCAAAGAAGCCCTGTCCATTCGAGGTAGATCAAAGGAAAGAGACAAGAAGCAGGACAAGAAGTCTAAGTCCAAATCAGAAGGGAGACCAAAATCTCCTGGTAAAAAAGTCCAAGGTGAAGTGCTGAAATTGTGGGCAGAAAGGACACATCAAAAAAGACTGCAAAGAGGAGAAAAAGAAGAAGAAGAAGAACTTCTCTGACACTGATTCTTCTCAAAGTGATGCTAATGCCTTCATTGCTACCTTGGCAACGCCTACATCTGAAGATGTATGGCTGGTGGATTCAGGAGTGTCTTTTCATATGACATCTCATAGAGAATGGTTCACTAAGTATTAACCGTATGCTAGTGGGAAGTTGCTCCTGGCAAGTGATTCGACACTGGAAATTGTTGGCCGAGGAAGAGTCAGAATCCAGTTCCCAGATGGTAGAATAAAGGAAATGAATGGAGTACTACACATACCAGGTCTGGCTCAAAATTTACTTTCTGTTAGTAAGCTTAATGATGTTGGAGTGCAAGTTACTTTTGTGAATGGTGGTTGTAAGATGACTAGAGGTTCTATTGTTCTAGCTAAGGGTGAATGCATTGGAACTCTGTATAGGTTAGATGCTAAACTAGTGTGCTGTAATAATGTCTCTGTAAAATCTAAAAAAGCTACTATTGTAACACATGATGCAAACTTGATGGAAGTTAAACTTCCTACAGAGAAAACAATGCTCTAGTATCATAGACTTGGTCACATAGGTGAAAAAGGTTTAAAAACTTTGAAGAACAAAAACTTGATAGATGGCCTGATTGATTGCAATCTGGAATTTGATTTCTGTGAACATTGCATATATGGAAAACAGAACTGTGTTTCATTTTAATCGAGTTCTCATAAATCTTCTGGTGTTCTGGACTATGTACATTCTGATGTTTTTGGTCCAGTTGACATTCCTTCTCTATCTAAATCAAGATACTATGTGTCATTTATTGATGATTATTCGAGGAGGGCATTTGTATATTTTTTGAAAAATAAATCAGAAGTGTTCAGTCTGTTTAAAGAATTTAAAAATCTTGTGGAAAATCAGACTGGTAGAAAAATAAAATGTTTGAGAATGGATAATGGTGGTGAATATTGCAATGCAGATTTTGATAAATTTTGCCTTGACCATGGAATAAAAAGGCATAAGACTACACCTTATACTCCACAACAAAATGGAGTTACTGAAAGGTTAAATCGATCATTGATGGAGAAAGTAAGAAGTATGTTGAGTTATGCTAGTCTTGAACAAAGATTCTGGGCCAAGGTAGTTGCTACAACTTGTTACTTGTTGAATCGTTCTCCTACTTCGGCATTGGCTGATAAGATGCCTATGGAAGCATGGTTTGGAAAGAAGCCCTCTCTAAGACATATTCGTGTCTTTGGCTGTGAGGCATATGCTCATATTCCTGAGGTAAAAAGATCTAAGCTGGATTACAAAGTAGTCAAATGTATCTTTATTGGCTATGGAGTCAGTGTTAAAGGGTACAAGCTTTGGAATCCTGAAACTGAAAAGGTAATTTACAACAAGAATGTAATTTTTAGAGAGCTGAAACCTTTGGCTATTGATCCTCAGCCAGAGAAGACAGAAGAGAAGAAAGAAAAGATTGTTGTTAATATTCCTTTGACCCCTATAAAAGAGGAACAACAAGCACCAAGTGTAGATGATTCAGATGTGAGTTCGGATAGCTCTGAAGATTCAGATCCAGAGAAAGAACCTGAACTAGTACCTTAGCCATTGAGGTGATCTACACATGAAAGAAGACAACTAGATAGGTATGGATTTTCAGTACTTGATTCAAGTTGTGCCTATGCTTTGCTTACTAATATTGATGAACCTAGGACTGTGAAAGAAGCTATTAGTTTACCTGATTTAGATTCTTGGTTAGAAGCCATGGATAGTGAAATGTCATCATTGGAGAAAAATAGAACCTGGGATCTGGTGCCCTTGCCTGAAGGTAGAAAACTTGTATGCTATAAGTGGGTATTTAAAAAGAAATATGGTCCAGATGGTAGTATTGACAAGTACAAGGCAAGACTGGTTGCTAAGGGGTATTCCCAAAAGGAAGGTATAGATTATGGAGAAATCTTTTCTCCTGTAGCTAAGCTAGCATCCATTAGATTTCTATTATCACTTGCAGTCGCGTATGACTTTGAAATTGAGAAGATGGATGTGACAACAACATTTCTTCATGGGGACCTTGAAGAAGAAATTTATATGTCCTAGCCAGAGCATTTTGTGGTAAAAGGTAAAGAACATCTGGTATGTAAACTTAAAAAGTCTCTTTATGGTTTGAAGCAATCTCCCAGAATGTGGTATCTAAAATTTGATACGTATGTTTTATCTTTGGGATATGTGAGATCTAAATCTGATCATTGTGTCTATTATAAAACTGATGGTGATCGGATTCTTATAATTGCACTATATGTGGATGACATGTTGTTCATTGGCAATGGTAAGGGGATAATCTCAGAATTAAAATCTCATTGTCCTTGAAATTTGAAATGAAGAATCTGGGGGCAGCGAAGTACATTTTGGGAATGGAAATCAAAAGGGATAGATCTAAGAGAAAGCTTTGGCTTAGCCAGAGAAAGTATATTACCAATGTTCTTGATAAGTTTAATATGTCTGATTCTAAACAATTAGTTGTTCCAGTTTTGCAAGGAATGAAACTATCTATTGAAGATTGTCCAGAATCTTCGAATGAAATTGATGATATGAAAAGAGTGCCTTATGCAAGTGCTGTTGGCAGTTTAATGTACGCAATGGTCTATACCAGACCAGACATTGCCCAAGCAGTGGGAGTTTTGAGCCAGTTTATGGCGAACCTAGGCAAATCACATTAGGATGCTGTGAAAAGAGTTATGAGGTATTTAAAGGGAACTTCTGACTATGCTATTTGCTATCATGGAAACTCAGTTGGATCTCAGAGATCTATAAGCATTCAGGGGTATGTTGATTCTAATTGGGTAGGGGATATTGACAGTAGAAGATCCACTAGTGGTATGTATTTACATTAAATGATGGTGCTATCAGTTGGATGAGCAAGCGGCAGGCTATAGTCGCTTTGTCCACAATAGAGGCAAAGTACATGGAAGCTACTCATGCATGCCAAGAAGCTATTTGGTTGAAGAGGTTATGTTCTGATGTTGGTTTTAATGCAGGGCAAATACAAATTTATTGTGGTAGTCAAAGTGCTATATGTTTGGCAAAGAATCCTACTTTCCATGCTAGTACAAAACATATTGATGTCCAATATCACTTTGTTCATGATATGGTGGAAGATAGGAAGGTGAAGCTGGAAAAGGTTGAGACTTTGGAAAATGTTACTGATGCCTTAACTAAACCAGTGAGCATGACCAAGTTCAAATGGTGTTCAGATGAAATGGGTCTACGGGCTCATAGTTCTCAATAATCGAAAGAGGACTAAGAGGTAGCAGTAATCTCTTCAACAAGTAGGAGATTGAAGAGAACTTGTGTCTCAATTTTACTGCTTGAACCTCATGTTTCATAGTTGTTCTTCATTGAACCTTTCATGAGTTCATCGGGTTCAATGGTTCAATCGCTATCCATTGGTAACTTCATTGAAGGCTTGAACTTCGTCCATCGGGTTCAATGGTTCAATCGCTATCCATTGGTTACTTCGTTGAAGATTTGAACTTCATCCATTGGGTTCGGGTGGTTCAATGGTTCAAGGGTTCATTGAATTGTTCATCAAATTCCAAGGTTCAACGATGGGTTCAATGGTTCAAGGGTTCATTGAACTATTCAAAGGTTCAACCGATATGCATTGGTTACTTCGATGAAGGTTTGAACTTCGCTCGTCAGGTTCAATGGTTCATCGGGTTCACAGGTTCAACCATTGGTTCATTAGTTCGACGGGTTCAATGGTTCAACAGGTTTGATTGATGGAGGAGATCTTTCTAATGAAGGATGGAGGACTTGGGCATCACGGAGATGTTGAACTGTCGATGTAGAAAGTGAAGCACTCACTGATGGAGCAGGTTAGGCCGATGGGTTTTTTGGTTTGGCATCGTCGGCAACAAAATTGCTAATGATAGTATGACTGAGTGTTTGGCGATATAAACTGCAGAGCAGTCTGCGACCTGATGCATGTGGGATTAATCATCTCAAGGGAATGTGAACAGTTACGACTGTTGAACTGCAGCGGTGATGGGAAGTTAGATCGATCAATTAGGGCAACAGACAAGTAACAGTCTTTTCTCTTGCAGACTATAGATATAAAACTAATCTACTAGCATCATCGTTGGAAGATGAGAAATGATTTGAATTATATAGTTTATTCTGTAGATGAGCAGATGAAATAAACGGCTTTGTATAATTGTAAAAGAATCGATACCTGAGCAAAAAGGATCTGGGATCTTTGTTGTAATCTTTCAGTTTACTGTAATAAAGATAGCTTCTATTGTGGTGGTGGATTTTTTACCTGAAAGGGTTTTCCCACGTAAAACTGGTGTTGTTCTATGTTGTCTTAAATTGTTCATTCTATTTTTCTAGTGTATTTATCTGTAGATTTTAAATTAAAAAGTTACTTGTCTGCTTTATCCTCTCTGAATTAACATTAGGGAAGCTGTATTCTGCACTTGTGCTTTCCTTACAGAGTCATCCACTTCTATTCAAGCAAACCAAAAGCTATGTCAAGAGTTTAATCCTAAGCATGTGGAAACATCAAGCCCTAGTCCTACTCAAGATCAAATCACTTTCATCCAATCTATCCATAACCTATATATTTTCTATCATCAAGATATTACCTATGAAGAAGCTATTGAGGAGCAACTTGATTCTGTACCTATCCATGAGCAAGATATCCCAAATACACCTCCACCTAGTCGTATCCATGATCCACCAACATCCACTTGTCATGATGAGACGCATGCCTCCCAAGAACACATAAGCATAGATCAAACAAATACCTTGGATCCTAATGAGGAAGATTCTAATGATCCTTCCACATCTGTTATCGACCATATTCCAAATCGACCATCACATCCTATTGGTCTATTCACCTTCATTCATGAATGTTCCTCCCTAGAAACACAACAACCATTGTCTACCACTTCACTTTCTCCAACCAATAAGGAACTCATGTCTAGTTCCCAAACTACATCTAGTCCTATTAACCATTGCATCCTCCAAAACATGAACTACCAAGGTAAAGGCTTAGGCCTTCACGAACAAGGTATTTTTGAGCCTATACATGTCAATGTCCCTCCACACTCATATGGCCTTGGCTACGCACCCCAAGGTAAACAATCTAAAGATGTTGGTACTTCTTCCACTCCTCCTAAGTCAACCACTTTCCATCGTAAACCCTATCATATATCTAAAACATATGTTGTCATTCCGCCTCCATCATCCTACAAGTGTCAAAAGCATGTGACCATACATCTTCCACCCTCTGACTTACCTCCACTTCTTCTAACTACTAATATCCCTCAATCCACTTTACCACCACTTCTTCCAATGCCAAATCCATACATTTACAAATTCCCTCAAATTCCTAATCATGACTAGCAAATGCACATATTGTCTAAACATGAAGCTTCCACTCATTCCACCCATCCCATGGGATTCAAAGATTAAAAAATGGATGCCTCCACACATAAATTCAAAAATCCTAGAGGTCCTAATGCCTTAGCATACAATTTCAAAAAGTCAAAGTCAAGTACATCCAAAAAGCAATCTAAGCCCATACCTCCAAAAGAAAAGTCTAAAACTAAAATGGTATGGGTCCCTAAGCAAAAAGAAAGAAAGTCAAATGAAGCATCAACATCACAAAAATCCCAACCATCCTCTTCCATCCAAAAGTCCCACTCCATTCAAAAGTTGCAAATTCCTAAATCCCACAAGCAAAACAAAAATCATAAAAATACTAAGCTATGTGGGTACCTAAAGCACTTCATCATCCATCTCCTAGGCAAACATATCCATTGCTTCCTACACCACCTCCAAATCAAAATCTTAAATGTTTAACACGGTGTGTGCAACCATTGGTCATGGTTCCCTTCCATTCCACAACTCCACATACCTCCATTTCCCTATCCTTCACCTATTATCCTACATATCTTCCCCATCACCTTCCTATGGTCCATGCTTTTGGCTAAGCCTCCCATTCATCTTTTGCATAAGCCCTACATAAACCACATCATAATCCATTATCTACCTACTCCATCTACCTCTTTCATGTTATCCCTTACCAACATAAATGAGCACAATGACTTGACATGGTCCATTCGACATTCCTCTCTAATGGGACTATCACCCTTCATGGCACTAGACACTTGAGTCCCTCCTATCTGTATTCCCCTTCTCCTATCAAAAAAATAAAAAAATAAATTAAAAAAAATAGTAAAGAGAAATCCCTTCATCCAGTGGTGAAAACCACCCTTGGTGGCACCTTGGATAAGTACCATGATCAAAACCTGGCAAATAGGCGTCATGTGTAGGTTGATCTTCCATGTCACTTACACTTGGGGGCATGATGTCTCATCCAACCTATCATTTCCTATCATACCATTTCCATACCATATCCTATCTTGCCTTACCATCTTACCATCCTTTGCGATCATACCCATATACTTATCATATTGGGTCAATTTATCCTCTCTTCCTCCTTTTGATCTTGATAAAGATAGGGGGCAAAATGTTGACAAATGCTTTGGATATCTTTTGATTTACCTCATCTTTCCAAACAAGCCTATCATTATTCTATTGTCATAAGCTTTGTCATGAAAAATCCTAAGCATTGCACCTAGAATGGGGCAAGTTATTCTTATGCAACATAGTCTTTGGAGATCACATCCTTGCCCTCTTGTGCATACATTCATCCCATCCCTTTATCATGAGTCTTCCATCTTACATCCCATTTACTCTCTCTTATCCTTTTATCCATTCATCCAATCTTACCTCCATCCTTGCTCCTAGACTTGGTTTTCCCTTGTCATGGGTATCTAGCACAATGGCTACTCAAATTGTCATTCAATACCATTTCTCAAAACTTTTCAAAAACACAAAAAAATTAAATATTTTCAAAACCACAAAAAAATCAAAATATTCCAAAAATCCAAAAAAATAAAACATTTTCAAAAATCCAAAAAATCAAAACATTTCCAAAAATCCAAAAAAATCAAAACATTTCAAAATCCAAAAAAATTAAAACATTTCAAAACCCTAAAAAAATTAAAACATTTTCAAAAATCCAAAAAAATCAAAACATTTCCAAAAATCCAAAAAATCAATACATTTCAAAATCCAAAAAAATCAAAACATTTCAAAACCCAAAAAAATTAAAACATTCCAAAAATCTAAGCAATAAAATCAACCCAATCATCAAATCATCAATTCAATCAATCAAATCAATTCTCAAATCATCATTCAAACAAATTCTTCCAATTCATTCAAATCCAATCATCATCATTCAAATCATTCCTACAAATCAAATTAATCAATTCTTCCAATCAATTTTTATCAAAATTAAATCATTCAATCAAATTCCTCCAAATCCAATCAGTTCTTCTAATCAACTCAATCCAATCATCCAATCATTCCAAGCAATAAACATAAATGCAAATCATCTTTAATCCATACCAATCAAGTCAATCAATCTTGCTAAATTATCCAATTGCATCCTTGGTTTTGTTCCAATCTTGCTGTCGACCAAATCAATCGATTAATCATCATCATAATCAATGGGATTTATCATCCCCAATCCTAGTGTTGTTCTCGGGATATATCATTCCCATATCAACAGCACAATCATCGGGTTGTTCTCGGGATAAATCATTCCCACATCAACAACGTTATCAATCATCATCAATCAATCAATCACTTAATCATTGGTTTATAGCTTGACAGGGGCAATACCTTGTTTTTTTTTGAATCATTTGTGCATGCTTGCTTGCTTGCTTGTGTGTGTTATCTTTTTTTTCTTGCATTTGTATCACTCCCAACTAATATTCATATCTTGTATCTGGACAAGGTTGTATTATGCTGGGGCATGAGACACATCGTCACCTTGGTCCTTATACCTTGGTGCATAATGTCTAGTGCTATATCAAACATCATGGTTGCTCACTTTCATTGCAGCATAACGCATCACTCATTTCTTCTAGCCATTTCCTTATATTTTTTTCCTTTACCAACCCCTTTCATTTCGAGAGTCTACCCGTGTTTGTCCAACTCGTCTATCCTCTCGAGGGGGCATCATCATCCTATCTTTACACCATCTCATCCTTTTCCTCTATCCATACCTTTTCTTCTTTGAAATGATGTTACTCAACATAAATCTCATCATCTTGAACATCATCTCAAAGAGGGGCAAAATGTAGACACTTAAAATTGTCCATTTCATAACATCACCTAATCATGCCTGACCTTGTAAAACATCTTGTAATATTTATCCTAAAGGTCATTACATTATCCCATTTATCCCAATTACATTATCCGTCTTGATCATCTTTTCAATTAATTAAATAAACCTCTTTATTTAATTAATCTTTCTTCACATGTCCCACAAACAATTTAAATTAAATATTAAATCAAATCCCTCATTATGACATGTGTCACATGACTACAACTCTTCTCATGCACAAATAATTTTAATAATTTTATTATTTAAATTATGAGATTCCCACTCACATCCTATTTTTAGCCCCACTTATTTGTGCGTCATAAGCATCTTTTCCTCCAAAATAAATAAAAGAATCCCACTTATTTCCTCTTATCCTATTTTTAGCCTCATGTCATAACCCACTTAATGTGCGTCATAGGTAGTAAAATCAACTTTTAATCCTAGCCATACACATCACATATTTGACTTTTAATCTTAGCCATCGAATCTCATAAGTTCTTGCCTATAAATATGGCCTCTCACAAGCCATTTGGATGCATCTTCTTCTAGTATCCTCACTTTGTCAAAATCCTTTCAATCCTCTCATCTATCCATCTATTTTCCTCTATCATCTTCATCTTATCGTTATGCTGCAACTATGAGCAATCAACAACCCTTCGACATCATGCATTCTCATGCAAGATTGAGAAGAACCATGGAGATCAATCAAGTCTATCATGGATTCAGTTTGCATTTGATTTTCTTTGTTTTTATTTTCATGCTAGTTTGTCCTTCATGGTGCATAGTTAGGGTTTTTAGTTTAGTTTTTTGTTTTTAACATTAAGTCTGATTTTCCCTAGCTATAGAGCCAACTTAAGAATGTTAGTATCAAGATACCCCTCATCCAAGCTATCAAGGACATCCCAATCTACACCAAGACTGTGAGAGACCTTTTCCCTAAGAAACTAGGGAGAAAGAAGAAGGATCCTCAGATAGTTCATGTCTTAGCAAACCTTGATGATATCATTCTAGGGAACATAACTGTCCCTAAATACACAAACCCTAGCAGTCCAGTAGTGGATGTTCAGATTAATGGAACTCTCATCAGAAACACCTTAATTGACCTAGGAGCAGCTATTAATGTCATGACTAAGGAAACACTGCAAGTCCTTCAACTACCAAACCTGAGGCCTACACCAACTATTTTATAGTTGGCAGATAGGTCAATAGTGAAACTTGAGGGGATTATTGAAGACATAGTCATAGCATTTGACTCATGGGAGTATCTTGCAAACTTCATAGTTTTGTAGCCAAAAGTTAATATTGCGGGATATCCATTTATCTTAGGTAGACCATGGTTAGAAATAGTAGATGCATTTATAGGTTGTAGGTCTGGGAACATGATAATCTCAAATGGGACTGTCATAAAGAAATTGGTGCTTTATCCCCCGGCTCAACCTCATGATAATCTGGAACAAACCACATGGACTACCTTAGAAGAGGAAGAAGACCACTATTCCGTACAAACTCTCATGATGATAGAACGTAGCCCTTTGTTAGAAACCCAAGATGAGGATGATTTGATTGACCACAGTATCAGAACCATTATGGTAGGGACCCACAACATCAGGATTGTCTATCATGTCTGCAAGATCCATTATAGAATATCATACTTGCACATTCCTCAAAAGAATTATCCCAACTCTTCCATTCTTTACTACCTTAGGAATATGTTCTTAACATTAGTGGATGTGACCTTTCATCTATCCATCCAGCTTCTAAGACATTGGAAATCATGCCAGGTAAATTGTTGAATATCAATAATGCTCTGACTGAAGAACAACATACTTCCTTGCACACTGTATTGCAGACACATGCATCAGCTTTTGCATGGAATTATAATGACATGAAAGGAATAGATCTAGATTTGTGCATGCATAGGATCTACATCAATGATGGCTTCAAGTCCATAAGACAACCACAAAGAAGAATGAATCCTACCTTAAGAGACAGTTAAAAATGAGCTCCAGAAACTCCTTGACCTTGGTTTTATTTACCCTATTTTTGACAGTGAATGGGTGTCACCTTTAGTTATTGTCCCTAAGAAATGAGGAAAGTGGAGGGTGTGTATAGATTATAAGGAACTTAACACAGCCACTAGAAAAGACCATTTTCCACTACCTTTAATTGACCAAGTACTTGACTCCCTAGCAGGTAAAAAGTACTCCTTAGATGGCTTTAGTGGCTATAATCAGATAAAAGTTACTCCAGAGGACTAGGATAAGACCACATTTACATGCCCTTTGAATACATATGCTTATTCTATCCTTCCTTTTGGATTATGCAATGCCCTACCCACTTTGCAAAGGGCAGTACTAAGTATCTTTTCAGACTATGCTCATGATTCTATGGAGATCTATATGGATGATTTCACCACTTATGGAGACACATTTGAGACAACACTAAGTAATCTGAAAAAGGTCCTAAAAAGATTCCAAAAGCATAATTTGTCATTGAGTCATGAAAAATTCTTTATGATGATGACTCAAGGAGTTTTTCTAGGACACTTCATATCCAGTGATGGTATTCATGTGGATCTTAACAAGCTTGAGATAATTTCTACACTTCCTGTACCACAAAAGCCTAAAGATGTTAGGAGCTTTCTTGGCCATGCATGCTATTATAAGAGGTTTATACAGGACTTCAACAAACTAGTAGCACCTTTATTTTCTCTACTCACAAATGATGCAGAAGTAGGAGGACCAAAACTATCCTCAATAACATTAAAAAATCAAAGAACTAATCCAATTGCTTTGATATGGTTGAAGAGAACATTAATACATATTTTTCCTCCAATTTTCATGAAGATCCAATGGTAGGAGAGAAAGTTATGACTCTTTTCCCAAAACTACAAACCCTAGGCAGCATTCAGACCTGCCCTCACCAAAATTGCAATATCTCTCACAAAACTTAATAAAATTATACCAAACTAAAAGCATTGTAAACTAGAAACATATATCTTTCCATCCATTTATTATATTCTTCAATGTGAGGCCATACCAGGCCGTACCATGCATATTTTCAGACTACATTTTTAGAAAATTAAACTCTGCAGACCTACCCTCAATAAAAATGCCATAACTTATTCAAATCTTAATGAAATTTCATGCAACAAAAAGAAATAGAAATTAGACTCAAGAATATTTACAAAAATATATGGCTTGCCCCTATATCTATCTGTACAAAACCGTACCAAACGCTGCAACAGGACTATTATAGGAGAATTCTAAAAATTGCAGTCACTAAAACGGTCATAACTTCCTCAATATTGTACAAAATTTGATGAGACAAAAAGGAAAGGGAGGGTGATTGAATATAATTTCGTTTGAAATAAAAAAGAAATGTCTTCCTACACTTACTGGGCCATACCATGCAATAAAATAGAAAATTTCTGAAGTATAATACATAAAACATTGCTTTTTACCATTCCATTCTCAATCTTCAATCACCTCCAAGTTTTCAAAGGTATACAAGGCCTTTTTAAAGGAATTACAAATGACCTTTTAGTTTCCAACTACTTGGAACGAACCAAGAGCCAAATGACTCTTCACCTTCCCTCATTCTTCATCTTTTTTCTAACTTTACATTGACAACCTTTACATGGTTTGCAATGTTTTGCATATTTGAACTTCCTAGTGACCTCTAATACATAAAATGACTTGATTAACCTTATACAATGATGAATAATTACAATATTGGATCATTTTAATCAAACTCCTATGGAAGTCAAGGTGCTCCTGCACCATACAACCAACCAACAAAGATTTCCAAGTCCCTTGGAAATGTATCTGCAACAAAAGTCTCTTTCCTCTGTCTTCAATCTTCTCAGCTGCAATCTTCCAAACTATAGAAATGGTGACCAACCAAAACAAACTACCATCTTCATAGAGCATCCTTAGGCTCCTTCTACTCCCATCAGTGGGGTACTCTTTGGGCTACAACATCAAGTGCTTCTTCAGGTATCCATCTCTCTCACTGCTTCACAACAAACCAACTCACCAAACTATTCATCTCACCCAACAGTAGATCCTGGTGATGCACCTACCACTCTCTCCTTAGTGGTTTCTCTATGCATCCTTCTCCAGCCAAATCTCTATTGGAGAATGGTCATGACAGACCTCATCTTGTCTGCCCACACACAACCTCAGAAAACATCTTTCTGCAGCTAGATGGAACAAGCACCTGCAACCAAACAACTGAGCAACACAAAATACAAAAGGTGTAGATTGCCTCCCTTGGTGATCTATCTACACAATCAAGATCTTTTCTCTCTTCACCTGCCTTTTCAGTGACAGAAAAAAAAAGATTACACACCACCCAAATCTTTCGCCAGCTCTGATACCAATATGATGCAGAAGTAGGAGGACCAAAACTATCCTCAATAACATTAACAAATCAAAGAACTAATCCAATTGCTTTGGTATGGTTGAAGAGAACATTAATACATATTTTTCCTCCAATTTTCATGAAGATCCAATGTTAGGAGAGAAAGTTATGACTCTTTTCCCAAAACTACAAACCCTAGGCAGCATTCAGACCTGCCCTCACCAAAATTGCAATATCTCTCACAAAACTTAATGAAATTATACTAAACTAAAAGCATTGTAAACTAGAAACATATATATTTCCATCCATTTATTATATTCTTCAATGTGAGGCCATACCAGGTCGTACCATACATATTTTCAGACTACATTTTTAGAAAATTAAACTCTGCAGACCTACCCTCAATAAAAATGCCATAACTTATTCAAATCTTAATGAAATTTGATGAAACAAAAATAAATAGAAATTAGACTCAAGAATATTTACAACCATATATGGCTTTCCCCTATATCTATTTGTACAAAACCGTACCAAACGCTGCAACAGGACTGTTATAGGAGAATTGTGAAAATTGCAGTCACTAAAACGGTCATAACTTCCTCAATATTGTACGAAATTTGATGAGACAAAAAGGAAAGGGAGGGTGATTGAATATAATTTCATTTGAAATAAAAAATAAATGTCTTCCTACACTTACTAGGCCATACCATGCAATAAAACAGAAAATTTCTGAAGTATAATACATAAAACATTGCTTTTTATCATTCCATTCTCAATCTTCGATCACCTCCAAGTTTTCAAAGGTATACAAGGCCTTTTTAAAGGAATTACAAATGACTTTTTAGTTTCCAACTACTTGGAACGAACCAAGAGCCAAATGACTCTTCACCTTCCCTCATTCCTCATCCTTTTTCTAACTTTACATTGACAACCTTTACATGGTTTGCAATGTTTTGCATATTTAAACTTCCTAGTGACCTCTAATACATAAAATGACTTGATTAACCTTATACAATGATGAATAATTACAATATTGGATCATTTTAATCAAACTCCTATGGAAGTCAAGGTGCTCCTGCACCATACAACCAACCAACAAAGATTTCCAAGTCCCTTGGAAATGTATCTGCAACAAAAGTCTCTTTCTTCTGTCTTCAATCTTCAATCTTCTCAGCTGCAATCTTCCAAACTATAGAAATGGTGACCAACCAAAACAAACTACCATCTTCATAGAGCATCCTTAGGCTCCTTCTACTCCCATTAGTGGGGTACTCTTTGGGCTACAACATCAAGTGCTTCTTCAGGTATCCATCTCTCTCACTGCTTCACAACAAACCAACTCACCAAACTATTCATCTCACCCAACAGCAGATCCTGGTGATGCACCTACCACTCTCTCCTTAGTGGTTTCTCTATGCATCCTTCTCCAGCCAAATCTCTATTGGAGAATGGTCATGATAGACCTCATCTTGTCTGCCCACACACAACCTCAGAAAACATCTTTCTGCAGCTAGATGGAACAAGCACCTGCAACCAAACAACTGAGCAACACAAAATCCAAAAGGTGTAGATTGCCTCCCTTGGTGATCTATCTACACAATCAAGATCTTCTCGCTCTTCACCTGCCTTTTCAGTGACAGAAAAAAAAAGATTACACACCACCCAAATCTTTCGCCAGCTCTGATACTAATATGATGCAGAAGTAGGAGGACCAAAACTATCCTCAATAACATTAACAAATCAAAGAACTAATCCAATTTCTTTGGTATGGTTGAAGAGAACATTAATACATATTTTTCCTCCAATTTTCATGAAGATCCAATGGTAGGAGAGAAAGTTATGACTCTTTTCCCAAAACTATAAACCCTAGGCAGCATTCAGACCTGCCCTCACCAAAATTGTAATATCTCTCACAAAACTTAATGAAATTATACCAAACTAAAAGCATTGTAAACTACAAACATATATCTTTCCATCCATTTATTATATTCTTCAATGTGAGGCCATACCAGGCCGTACCATACATATTTTCAGACTACATTTTTAGAAAATTAAACTCTGCAGACCTACCCTCAATAAAAATGCCATAACTTATTCAAATCTTAATGAAATTTGATGCAACAAAAAGAAATAGAAATTAGACTCAAGAATATTTACAACCATATATGGCTTGCCCCTATATCTATCTATACAAAACCGTACCAAATGCTGCAACAGGACTGTTATAGGAGAATTCTGAAAATTGCAGTCACTAAAATGGTCATAACTTCCTCAATATTGTACGAAATTTGATGAGACAAAAAGGAAAGGGAGGGTGATTGAATATAATTTCATTTGAAATAAAAAAGAAATGTCTTCCTACACTTACTGGGCCATACCATGCAATAAAACAGAAAATTTCTGAAGTATAATACATAAAACATTGCTTTTTACCATTCCATTCTCAATCTTCAATCACCTCCAAGTTTTCAAAGGTATACAAGGCCTTTTTAAAGGAATTACAAATGACCTTTTAGTTTCCAACTACTTGGAACGAACCAAGAGCCAAATGACTCTTCACCTTCCCTCATTCCTCATCCTTTTTCTAACTTTACATTGACAACCTTTACATGGTTTGCAATGTTTTGCATATTTGAACTTCCTAGTGACCTCTAATACATAAAATGACTTGATTAACCTTATACAATGATGAATAATTACAATATTGGATCATTTTAATCAAACTCCTATGGAAGTCAAGGTGCTCCTGCACCATACAACCAACCAACAAAGATTTCCAAGTCCCTTGGAAATGTATCTGCAACAAAAATCTCTTTCCTCTGTCTTCAATCTTCAATCTTCTCAGCTGCAATCTTCCAAACTATAGAAATGGTGACCAACCAAAACAAACTACCATCTTCATAGAGCATCCTTAGGCTCCTTCTACTCCCATCAGTGGGGTACTCTTTGGGCTACAACATCAAGTGCTTCTTCAGGTATCCATCTCTCTCACTGCTTCACAACAAACCAACTCACCAAACTATTCATCTCACCCAACAGCAGATCCTGGTGATGCACCTACCACTCTCTCCTTAGTGGTTTCTCTATGCATCCTTCTCCAGCCAAATCTCTATTGGAGAATGGTCATGACAGACCTCATCTTGTCTGCCCACACACAACCTCAGAAAACATCTTTCTGCAGCTAGACGGAACAAGCACCTGCAACCAAACAACTAAGCAACACAAAATCCAAAAGGTGTAGATTGCCTCCCTTGGTGATCTATCTACACAATCAAGATCTTCTTGCTCTTCACCTGCCTTTTCAGTGATAGAAAAAAAAAGATTACACACCACCTAAATCTTTCGCCAGCTCTGATAGCAATATGATGCAGAAGTAGGAGGACCAAAACTATCCTCAATAACATTAACAAATCAAAGAACTAATCCAATTTATTTGGTATGGTTGAAGAGAACATTAATACATATTTTTCCTCCAATTTTCATGAAGATCCAATGGTAGGAGAGAAAGTTATGACTCTTTTCCCAAAACTACAAACCCTAGGCAGCATTCAGACCTGCCCTCACCAAAATTGCAATATCTCTCACAAAACTTAATGAAATTATACCAAACTAAAAGCATTGTAAACTAGAAACATATATCCTTCCATCCATTTATTATATTCTTCAATGTGAGGCCATACCAGGCCGTACCATACATATTTTCAGACTACATTTTTAGAAAATTAAACTCTGCAGACCTACCCTCAATAAAAATGCCATAACTTATTCAAATCTTAATGAAATTTGATGCAAAAAAAAGAAATAGAAATTAGACTCAAGAATATTTACAACCATATATGGCTTGCCCCTATATCTATCTGTACAAAACCGTACCAAACGCTGCAACAGGACTGTTATAGGAGAATTGTGAAAATTGCAGTCACTAAAACGGTCATAACTTCCTCAATATTGTACGAAATTTGATGAGACAAAAAGGAAAGGGAGGGTGATTGAATATAATTTCATTTGAAATAAAAAAGAAATGTCTTCCTACACTTACTGGGCCATACCATGCAATAAAACAGAAAATTTCTGAAGTATAATACATAAAACATTGCTTTTTACCATTCCATTCTCAATCTTCAATCACCTCCAAGTTTTCAAAGGTATACAAGGCCTTTTTAAAGGAATTACAAATGACTTTTTAGTTTCCAACTACTTGGAACGAACCAAGAGCCAAATGACTCTTCACCTTCCCTCATTCTTCATCTTTTTTCTAACTTTACATTGACAATCTTTACATGGTTTGCAATGTTTTGCATATTTGAACTTCCTAGTGACCTCTGATACATAAAATGACTTGATTAACCTTATACAATGATGAATAATTACAATATTGGATCATTTTAATCAAACTCCTATGGAAGTCAAGGTGCTCCTGCACCATACAACCAACCAACAAAGATTTCCAAGTCCCTTGGAAATGTATCTGCAACAAAAGTCTCTTTCCTCTGTCTTCAATCTTCTCAGCTGCAATCTTCCAAATTATAGAAATGGTGACCAACCAAAACAAACTACCATCTTCATAGAGCATCCTTAGGCTCCTTCTACTCCCATCAATGGGGCACTCTTTGGGCTACAACATCAAGTGCTTCTTCAGGTATCCATCTCTCTCACTGCTTCACAACAAACCAACTCACCAAACTATTCATCTCACCCAACAGCAGATCCTGGTGATGCACCTACCACTCTCTCCTCAGTGGTTTCTCTATGCATCCTTCTCCAGCCAAATCTCTATTAGAGAATGGTCATGACAGACCTCATCTTGTCTGCCCACACACAACCTCAGAAAATATTTTTCTGCAGCTAGATGGAACAAGCACTTGCAACCAAACAACTGAGCAACACAAAATCCAAAAGGTGTAGATTGCCTCCCTTGGTGATCTATCTACACAATCAAGATCTTCTCGCTCTTCACCTGCCTTTTCAGTGACAGGAAAAAAAAGATTACACACCACCCAAATCTTTCGCCAGCTCTGATACTAATATGATGCAGAAGTAGGAGGACCAAAACTATCCTCAATAACATTAACAAATCAAAGAACTAATCCAATTGCTTTGGTATGGTTGAAGAGAACATTAATACATATTTTTCCTCCAATTTTCATGAAGATCCAATGGTAGGAGAGAAAGTTATGACTCTTTTCCCAAAACTACAAACTCTAGGTAGCATTCAAACCTGCCCTCACCAAAATTGCAATATCTCTCACAAAACTTAATGAAATTATACCAAACTAAAAGCATTGTAAACTAGAAACATATATATTTCCATCCATTTATTATATTCTTCAATGTGAGGCCATACCAGGCCGTACCATGCATATTTTCAGACTACATTTTTAGAAAATTAAACTCTGCAGACCTACCCTTAATAAAAATACCATAACTTATTCAAATCTTAATGAAATTTGATGCAACAAAAAGAAATAGAAATTAGACTCAAGAATATTTACAACCATATATGGCTTGCCCCTATATCTATCTGTACAAAACTGTACCAAACGCTGCAACAGGACTGTTATAGGAGAATTCTGAAAATTGCAGTCACTAAAATGGTCATAACTTCCTCAATATTGTACGAAATTTGATGAGACAAAAAGGAAAGGGAGGGTGATTGAATATAATTTCATTTGAAATAAAAAAGAAATGTCTTCCTACACTTACTGGGCCATACCATGCAATAAAACAGAAAATTTCTGAAGTATAATACATAAAACATTGCTTTTTACCATTCCATTCTCAATCTTCAATCACCTCCAAGTTTTCAAAGGTATACAAGGCCTTTTTAAAGGAATTACAAATGACTTTTTAGTTTCCAACTACTTGGAATGAACCAAGAGCCAAATGACTCTTCACCTTCCCTCCATCTTCATCTTTTTTCTAACTTTACATTGACAACCTTTACATGGTTTGCAATGTTTTGCATATTTGAACTTCCTAGTGACCTCTAATACATAAAATGACTTGATTAACCTTATACAATGATGAATAATTACAATATTGGATCATTTTAATCAAACTCCTATGGAAGTCAAGGTGCTCCTGCACCAACAAAGGACATGGAATTTGACTGGACCACAGAATGTTAGCACTCTTTTGACACACTGAAGTAGTTCTGACAAAAGCACCTATCTTGAGAGGACCCAATTGGACATTTCACTTCCATATACACACTGATGCTTCTGATTTTTCTATAGGGGTAGTATTGGGACAGAAAGAAGGTACTAAAGAATATGCTATTTATTACATCAATAAAAACTTACAAGTGGTAGAGCTCAATTACACTGTCATAGAAAAAGAGATGTTGGTTGTTGTTTATGCTATCAACAAGTTTAGACATTATATCACTGGCTACCAAGTATTTATCCACACAGATCATATTGCAATCAAATATTTAATGAATAAGCCTATGTTTGGGGGTAGACTTGTCAGATGGTTGCTTTTGCTACAGGAGTTTGATATCACAATAGTGGATAAACTAGGAAAAGTGAATGTGGTGGCAGATTTTCTGTCTAGATTGCCTACACAAATGGAAGAAGATATTGTGAATGACTCTTTTCTAGATGAACACTTTTTTGCTCTTACTTTACATACACCATGGTTTGTTGATATTGCTAACTATTTCGTAGCAGGGTAGATTCCATCACACTTCTCTCCAAGAGAAAGAAGTCAATTAGTGCATAAAATCTTTCCATATTCTTGGATTGCTAGTTATTTGTTCTACACTAGTCTAGATCATATTATGAGGAGGTGCATAAGAGAAGATGAGCTCTTTGACATCCTAAACGCTTTTCATGATGAGCCTTGTGGAGGTCACTTTGTAGCTAAGAGGACATCATTCAAGATACTAACCATAGGCTATTATTGGCCAACTCTTCATAAGGATGCAATCAGGTGCACAAGGAGTTGTTATTGATGCCAAAGAATGGGCAAACCAACAAGATTAGATGAGATGCCTTTGTAACCACAGATAGCACTAGCACCATTTGACAAGTGGGGGCTAGATTTCACTATGCCAATCTCACCAGTTTTTAATAATGAGTACATTTTAGTTTCCATTTATTACCTAACAAAGTGGGTTGAAGTCAAATCTTTCCAATTTGCCAGAGATGGGAATGTATCCAAATTCTTGTATGAAGAAATTTTCACTAGATATGGAGCACCAAGAGAAATTGTCACTAACCAAGGCCCACTATTCACTTCTAAACTCATTTCAATGTTAGTCAAAGAATATGAAGTTAGGCATAGGAAGTCCACACCCTATCACCCTCAGGCTAATGGGCAAGTGGAAGTTACAAACAAAGAAATTGAGAATATTCTGACAGAGATAGTGAACATTTATAGGAAGGACTGGGTAGCCAGACTACTAGAGGTAGTGTGGGCATACAAAACTACATAGAAAACAACAACTGGTTTTACACCTTATGAGTTAGTGTATGGTAAAACAATAGTTTTACCAATTGAATTTGAGTATAAGACACTAAGGACTATCCTAGAACTTGACATGGATCTGATAGCAGCACAAAGGGAAAGAATTCATATTCTCAATGGCTTAGATGAGATCAGAATGGAAGCTATGCACCATATAGAAATTGTTCA
Organism: Cunninghamia lanceolata; assembly: GCA_027924645.1. Lineage (NCBI taxonomy): Eukaryota > Viridiplantae > Streptophyta > Pinopsida > Cupressales > Cupressaceae > Cunninghamia > Cunninghamia lanceolata. The sequence continues at coordinate 1,513,090 of BSBN01001418.1, read as the reverse complement.
AAAGTAGAGAGCCAAATGGCATGATCAGTATATTAAAAGGAAAGAATTTCATGTAGGTGACTAGGCTCTGTTAGATGATTCAAAGTACAAAGATCATAAAGGCAAAATACAATGTAGATGGTTAGGACCTTATAAAATTCACCAAGTGTTTTCCAATGGAGCTGTCAAATTCTAGACAATAGATGATGTCAAATTTTCACTATTGGTTAATGGACATTGATTAAATCTCTATACCAGGCCAACAAACATGGATGATTTTCTAAATCAATGTTCTATTCCTAACCATGAGATGGATGCTGCTATATCATCACCTAGCAGTAACATAGGAGAAGAACTTACTGGTAATCACAATGACTCAATAGGAGTGCTATATAGCTCACCTCTTGAGGTCACTCAGGTATAATTTCTTTCCTTTCCTCACATGCACACACAACATTGATGCTAATATCTTCATGAAGACCAAGTCAATGACCATAGGGACCTATTGAAGACTACAACTCCACATTACCATCATATTATATTGGGACCTGTTGGAGCCGAACATGCAACAACTGCCCATCCACTCACATGCAGCAACTATCCTTCTGTCAATTCAAATTACGCGCCATGCACTCCACTTTTTGAGAACATGCAGCCATTGTTCGTCATCACACTGCATGCAACTTACATCAAATTGTTCACACATATCAGAGTGTCATTCCACCATTATTCATAATAATAAGTTATGTCTTATTGAACTTAAGCTGCATACACATTTTCCAATGACGACCTCACGTGAAGTCTATTTCATCTCATTCCAACAGGTACAATATTAACTTTTCATTATTTGACACAGATATCTCAATCTTTCCTTATATGGTCACATTTAATATTACAAATTATCATTTGTAATCTTGTATCCATATACTTTTATCCTTCTCCTTGTCATACACAGACTTGAATTGAGGTCACTTCAAGAATTTAGTTGGGGGGAGGGATAGTGTTTTTGTTCAAACAATGGTTGTTTGCCATTGTCAGTTATACACACAACATACAACCTCTTTTTCATTTTTGTTTCATTTTTATGACTACTCTGCCAATTTGTTTGCTAAACTATCTACTATGCTTCCATGCTAAAATTCCCAATTTCCCGTAGTTCTGAGTCAATTTAAGCTGGTTTGATAGTTTAGTCTAGTATTATACAACAAGGGAATATACAAGGGGTTATTGGAAGTGTGGGTTATTGAACTTAAAGAGTAAAGCAGATATATAGAAGGGTTGTAGAAAGGGGTTGTGGTGAATTTAAATTTAGAATTAGCAATATGGGAGGAGACATCATCAGATGAGAACCTACAGTGCATGATATAGTACTGGAAGATCAATTAACTCTGCCAATCTTGACACAGGTAGGATGGATTGATTATTTCCAAAAACTCACAGAATTTGATGAAGGTATATCTAGACAATTTGCAGCCTCACTTTACCATGATGAAGCCACTATAAAAGGACTAATAGTGGATGCTTCAAAAGTAGCAGTTGTTGAGGTATCGAGTTTACCTAGAAATGGTGAAGATTTCCCCATCAAAGCAGATGCAATAGCTGCAAGAAATGAATTTAGTAAAGAAGGGGAGCAACTGGAATCTACATTTCAAGGCAGTAAAAGGCTATCACTTCCAGAATTGTGGGCTGCTTGCACTGTGCACATTATCAAAGACCTCACCTATGATAGTAGGCAATCTATGTTATACACTGTCCATTTTAAATTTTTAAGCCATCTTTGTCATAATAGGGTAGTTAATGTGCCTAATTTCCTATATAGTTTCTTAAAAGGAACAAGCTATGAATATCAAAAGAAATAAAAAAGATCATCATTATCCCATGATTGCCTAGTTACTCTGTTAGTTAAGAGAAGTCTTAAGATGCAGTATCCAAATGTGCCCTGGAAATGTTTCTTGAAATGCAGAAATATCAATGATATCCTTAATAAGCTAGCATCACCAGAGAATTCACCTGCTGCATCCTTAAGAGAAAACCCTATTTCACCTGTTGCATCATCTACCCATAGTATAGGTGAGATAGGAGAATAGGATGTGCCAATTATGCCAAATGTAGTATCTGATCAATCCATACTAGAGGAAGAGAATCAAACCCCAGAAGAAGAGACCAATCAAGTTCCATCCTCTAGTAAGGCACCTAGCATCAAAACACCAAGAACTAAGAAAAAGAAGAATGGTTCCTCTTCTAAGCCTGCAAAAAGGTCAAAAGGGAAATCTACACCAGTCACATCGCCTTAGAGAGAAGGGTGTTATGGGGAGTGTTGTTAAGAAACCTAGAAAAGAGAAGGAGGATGTGGTAGTAGTTGAGAGTGATCATGAGCTAGAGGATAATGTAACCGAGAATATAAAAACCCCCATCAAAAGAAAATGGTATGTGTCAAGTACTTCTGAGTTTGAATTAGAAGACATCTTTACTGCTAAGAAAACTAGGATGAAAACCCCAAACAACCCTGATAATGAGGAATGTGAGTGTACTAGAGGTGGTGATGAACAATCTTCAAAGGATGAGAAATTGTTGCTTGAGGATAGGAATATAAGAAGAGAAATGCAAGAAGCTATTGATAGAATAAAACAACTGAATTGATCAAAGCCTATGAACAGAAGGACAAAGAGAGAGAGGAAAGGATACATGAGTTGGAAGAAAGGGTTAACACCTATGGTCAGGGATCAAAATTGGATGCCCTCGTAGAACCAACCATAGTAGCTGCAAGGAATAAGGAATTAGCAACCAAAGAAAAGAAGATCCCTGTTGTCAAACCTTCAACTTGCTATACAATTGTATCCTTAGGATATCAATTATGGAAGGTTACTCAGGAATTCAGTGAACAAAAAGAATAATGGAAAAGAGAAAAGGAAACCATGATCTTGAAGAACATAACATGGCACTACAATGGAAGGATATAGAGTTATAGAAGTTGGCAGTAAGAATGGAGGAAGTAGCAGATAAGGATCCTCAGATTGTCAAATGTAGACCACCAGTTGGGACCTATGCCTTGTTTCTTCAAGAAAAATTTCTGAGTTTCCAGTTTAGCAGATTGATCAACAATAAACTAATTGATATGAGTGAGAAAATGGCTTTCGTCAAAGTTTTTGCTACTTTCACATTTGATGAACAAGATTAGCTATGTGAATTTTATTTGCATAATTCTGCTGTATCAGGAGATACTAAATGGAATCCATTAATCTATGTAGGGGATTTGCAGGTAAGAGCACTGACCTCTTATTTTAGAAATGATAAAGTGAGAGGGGACATTATGCAAGCTTACACAAAAAAAGAGAAGTCCATTGCCCTTCCAATAATAAAGGAATCAGAAATCCCTGAGTTTATTATTGTAGAATGGAAACAACTATTAGAGCACAAGGGTGTGGGGAGAAAAATTATGAATTTGAGGCACAAGACTATGACAGAATTCAACATTTGACAGTAGGGCTCATCCATCATTCTCACCAACATGTACAAGACCAGTGGAATAGCTTGACTCGAAAGTTACAAAAGAAGGAACCCCATTCTGTCCACAACTTCATGGCTATGTTTGACAAGGTCAAGAAATATATGGACATTGCCAAGGGACAAGCACTGAGATGGATACCACTTACTTTTCATCTCCCTATGCTTTTATATCTAGTGCCACATTGGGCTGGGAGGAGGAGTGCAGAGAGTGAGAAAGTAGAGGTCTCCAGGATGAATAGGTTGGCACACAGCAATGGCTTCTATTTGGAGCAGGCTCAAGGAGTAGACACTATTGCAGATCTTAGGGAGATTACAACCTACACCCTTAGTGGTTTGCTTGAGGTCAAGCAAAAGGATAGTTGGGGGGTGTGACAAGCCTAATTAATTAGCATGTTTTCTTCTAGTTTTATGCAAGTTAAAAGACATTCCCAGACATTGTTTCAAGTATATCCCTATGTTATGTTATCCTTTATGATCATTATGCAAACTTGAACTTGGTTAATTAGTATATTGAGATATGATTATGATATGATGAAATTGCATGTTATATGTGGGAATGTATGGATTATTGAGAATGTTTGTGTTGATTTTGGTTGTTAGTATTTTGTACATGTCATCGACTAACCTTGTAGCTAAAGGAGAGAGGTTTGTCACCCACAACTACAGGGTATAGCTCACAACCACATCTCTAGGCGTAGAGTAGGGGAGATTCTAGTATTGATTAAGTGTAGTAACCATGGCCAAGGATACTTAATGGAGAGAATCACACATCGTGATAGGTGATCAATAAAGGTGATTGGAATCTTGGATGACTCTGTTATAATTTGAAGACTAATGGGACCGATTCAATCGACCCATGTTCCCCTGTTTCAGCAGAGAGTTCTAGTTTTGTTAGAACACTTCCTTCCTTCTTTTTCTATTATTGTTGTTAGTATTCATCACACTCTAGTTCATGCAGAGTGGTGTTTTATGTTTTTAGTTAAGAAACCTATTTGAATAACTCCCCCGTATCTATATCATGGTTCGGTGGTTGAGATAGAAGTTAGTTTTTTTAAGTTTAGCTTTGAATATTTTTTGCTCTACCACAAATCTAGCTATTTGAATCTTTCTTGGATTATGTATATAATATTATTTGATCATGAGTTATGAATATTATAGTTGAGCTAGATTGTATGTGATTTGAAAAGATTGTGCAAATATATGTTGGAGTTGATATGATTGTGTTTATTTGCAAGAGTTAGATTTGAGTTTAAAACAGTGAGGCAATCACCTAAGCAAGAGCCACTCAAGATAACTAACCTTCACTTTATTTCTTATATTTTTTAATTGTTGTACCAGTTAATTTATGAATACAAGATCCATTAGATTCTTAGAGTTGTTTTAGTTTGTGATACTCCGAAGGATAGGAACAGTTGTCATTAATAAATAAGAATTCTACTCCTTAATATGTTGTTATAGTTTTGCATTATAAAGTATTCATAGTAGTTGTAGCAGCATTACTTTCCTTTGTTCATAAGTAGCTTCATTTAGTAGATAAGTTAAATAGTCTGATCCCTGAAAGCACATATAGTGCAAGTGCCATCACAAGTCTACAAGCCCTGGTTGATAATTTGATGAGGTCTTTTCAAAAAGTTATAGTGGACTGTTTAGTAGGAGATTCCTTTGAATTGAGTGCTTACCACCAAGTTTACCAAGCATTGTAAAGACACTACAATTAGCAAGGGTACAATGAGCAGCAATTATAAGTTCTTTCTTTAAGTCTTGAGCTAAGTTCATTGTGTATTTTTCAATGAGAATGTGAGTTATATCTTCAAGGGTATCATAATTTATCTCCTCTTCCAATTCCCCTAAGTGTTATGTGATGGTGACCATAACTAAGGAAGCATTGTTTTCCATGTTCTTGGGCTCATCTAACCACACTTTCCCTGACTAATGTATGGATGGCTTAGCTGGGAGATACAAAGAGATTTTTTCATGTCTATGCCATTGGATATGACCATATCCCTAATTCTACAGTTAATGGATGCTGCTATAGTAGCCAGCCATGGTCTACCTAAAATTAGAGGGTAAGCATTCCTTTGGTTCCTTGGCTCTAAGATTAGAAAATCAACTGGAAATTCCCATAATTCCACAATAATTGGGACACCAGTCAATGGCCCTTTTGGAATTGCCATTGATTGATCATTTAATTTTAAAATTGCGTGGAAGTGGCTTGAATGCCTATAAGAGCCAACTTATCCAAGGTGTGAACTGTCATGACATTTATTGTTGCTCCTAAGTCAACTAAAATATTGGATATCTCTACTCCTGAGATGTGGATTGTGGTGACAGGGTTTCCAAGGTCCCCATACTTTGGGAGGAGTATTTCCCCCACTAGTAGATCCATCACTTTCCCTTCCATGTAAAGGATGATGGGAATGTTTTTCTTCCTGCCCTAAGTTTTGATACAATTTTGTTTGATACACTAATTTAGTTCGGGAACATCTCTAATTGCCTAAAGGAGTAGAATTTCAATGTTTAGTTGTCTGATTTCTTGAAGCAGTTTAGATTCAATGGTGGGTTGGATTTGTTTTTGTGGAACTATTTTTTGGGAAGCATGTTGATTGAGCCATTCTAGGTATGGTATTTGTTTTTTAGTCTCTAGAGCTATTCTTTTAGGAGGAACTCTGGAGCAACTAGAGGGATGCTCTTGTGACACTTTTTCAACTATAATATCCTCCTAGGGTTGATGGGATGGATTTTTAGGTTCCACTTTATATGTGATTTCAACAATAAGTGGGGGAGATGGTCTTGGAAGAGCTTTCCTAGAATGTAGCTGGAGGTCATTTAAGTGAATAGCATTTATACCAGCCATATTTTCCTACTTAGTTATATATACAACTACTCCTTGTTTATTGCATGGGTTTGCTATAGGTTGAGTTGGTAGAGGTGGTTGGATAATTGGTTCATCTTGAGGTTGTCCTTGTGTGTTTGTTGGTCCAGTTATAAGTGCTTGTTGTTGGTTTGGGAGGTATCTTGGTTAACCTTGGAATTGTTGGTTATAGTTCTGTTGAGGACCCCATTGAGGTTGCATAATCTGTGGTCCAAATTGAGATGGAAATTGTTGTGGCCAATGTTGATTGGTTTGAGGTTGGTTTGGCCATTGTTGGTGTTGCCACTGTTGGTTTGACTAGCCTTGGGGTACCCATGGAGGAGCATTTTGAGGTCCATGTCATGATAAATTCCATTGGTTATTCCCCAAATTTGAAGGACTCTTATAAGAAGCCTAAGTTGGAAATTGGTTGTAAGGAAATATGACCAACTTGTTTCTATCCTACATAGTTCAACTCCTCTTCCATTTGAACATTTTTGTTAGTCAACCTCTTCAAAGTTGGGAGTTGATCATAGTGGTTAGTAGGATGCTTTTTATCACATATCTGGAAGATCTTAGATTTATCCAAGGGGCATTCTCTTAAAAGATGTTTATTTCTGCACCTAGGGTAGTAAATGACAGGGGTTCACTGGTTCTATTTTTTACCTGAATCCCATCTAAGTTGGTATTCACTTGAACTATAATGTCTATCTTTAGGTTTCCAAACTCTTCCATTAATTGTCCTATATAATCTTTTATTTTGAGATACCTTGGTGCTCTTACTCCATCTTGTGTCCTTGAATAGTTTCTACAAATTTCCTCAATTACAGACATATCCAACTCGTTTATATTCCCCCTCCCATCATATCTAATGCTTGATTTGATTCCTTATCTAACCCTCTTATGAACAAGTTTTTGGCCAATTTGTGTGCTATAGGGTTTCATACCTTCTAAGGGAAAATTGAATTGATCCAAGTAATCTTCTAAACTTTCCTCTTCTTTCTGCTTAGTTCTAAACAACTCTTTTTTTTCTGTCATTGATTCTGCAGTAGTCCTGGTATTTATCCAAGATCTATATTTCCATTTGTTCCCAGGAGTGTATAGAATCTGGGGCCAAGCCCATGAACCATCTCATGGTAGAATCCTTCAATGTAGATTGGAAAAGTTTTATCTTTTGGTTGTTAAATCCATAGTCATATGTTTGACATAAGACTTTGAATTCAAAAGGAATTGATCTAGATCTTCAGAAGGGATTCCCCTGAATGTTGGAAGATTTGAGGGGGGATGTTTTTCATAGGTGCATTTTCCTTAGGGTTGAGGACTATGGGATATGAAAAAGTCTTTGCATTCTCCTGTAGAGGATCTAAATGATCATGATTGTCTCCCATGGTCAATGGATCTTCTTGTGGTGTTTCTTCTTCCCAAAATTTAGGTTGAGTTTCTTGTAAGGTGGATCCTTTTAGTAGATCTTTTTGGTGTTTCTCCTGTAATTCTTGGATGTATTCTAAGAGTGTAAGGTATTGAGGGCTTGTGGGAATATCTAGTTTTTCTGTGATTTCAAAGGTAGGTGTGAGATGATCTTTCTCTTCAACAATATTTTGACCTACCCCACTGCTTTCACCTATAGGTTGTGGTTGGGGTGTTTTTCTAATATATCTACTCTTGGGTCTCTAAGTCTAACCATACAGCATTATTCTAATCCCAATAGGGATTGTTAACTAAAGTTGCTACTAACACAAATATCGCTAACAACGGTGCCAAAAATGACAAGGGTTGTTGTACCTTAGCATTTAATCATATTTATTTGTCAAATCCGGGGTTGTGTCCATGGCAATCTACATTAGGAACTAGCAATTAACAATCTTTAACTACTACTAAAATGAAACTTCCCTATTGAATCAAATTCATAATTGTAATTATCTATTATGAAGGAAACCTAATCTAAAAATTGAAATAGTACATTGCTTGAAATGATCTAATTGATTACAAAAGTTGAAATAGTCATTAAAACAGAAACAAAACTAAATTGAGAAGAATCTGATTTATTCTATGAAAGAAGGAAAAACTAAATTAAGGAATCAATACATAAGAAAGCAATAAAAAATACTAGCCTTCCTTCTGTTAGTGGGAGTGGGCCATTGCTCCACACCTTCAAAACTGGAGGCTAAACCAATATTTTAGAACAAAAAGATTAAAGAACTGCCTTCCTTAATCTAGTATTTCAAAATAGAGTATATTCAAAAAGTATTTGTTTTTACAACTATCTAAACTATGTAAAAATTGACTAAAAAAACTATATCTTATTCTATTGTCTCCTTCAATATATATCAGTTTGTTGTTGCTATCATATCTCCAAAGTTTACCATTTTTACTCTTAGTTCATCTTGAGATACAAAAGATCTTTTATTCTAAAACTAAGCATACAACTACCTTTATAAAAGTATAACCATGTAGAACTTAAAGAGACTTAAGTGACACTGGAGGTGTCCTCAAATCTAAAGTTTGACTTTTAGAAAAATAGGTCGTGGAGGCCCTGATAAAAAGGGAATTAACTTTAAAACAATGAACTATTGGAAGTCCCATATCATGCAAAATCAAATGGTAGTTGTACTTTGTTCCCTCCAAACCATAGTAGTTATCTCCTTTAAAACCCTAGCCTTGATGTGCGAAGATCCATAGTTTTACAACAGCTTCAGAGATTCTGGCATTGAAACAACTCTAGAGATTTTGTGTAACTCTAGAGACTCTATGTAGTTACCAATAGCTCTAAAGATCTTTGTGATCAACAGCCATTCCTGTCTTGCCACTCCATCCTTGGAGATCCTCCAACCATCCTAGAAAATGTTGGAGTTTTGTGTAGTGTATCTTCTACTCAACTTCAGAGATAGTTAGGAACTTCTCCAGAGTCTAAAAAAAAACCTTCTTCGCCTAATAGATAGATACCTATGATAAAAAGGAGACATTTCTACATAATTGTGTCATTTTAAATCCAAAACATGAGCCTTCTTATCACAACTATAACTTCAACATTTTATCTTTTATTAACATAATTAAACAAGATTTCATAGGTTTCATAGTGCAATCAACAGATTAGGTGGTGCATAAAAATGAGAAAAAGGGAATGAAAAGGTGTGTTTGGATGAGTGTTACCTGCCACTCATCAATCTCCATGATGGCCCTTCCCTTGCTAATGATGTCCCTAATCAACTAGTTGACACCCATACAAATTTTGGCTCTCTGATCCACTAGCACTACCTGCTAATATAACTCTATGTAGTATGTCACCTTATACATGAAATTTCTCGAGGTACACAATGTTTATAGGTTTGTCCAATTCTTAGCCTTCTAAAGTTGCTAACTTGTATGCTCCTTACCCATATTTAGTGATGATTACATATGGGCCCAACCAATTTGGTTAAAATTTGCCTTTTTTTGTCTTTACTTTGGTTTGCATTCTTCTGGTTCTCTTTGAGTGCAAGATCACCAACTTCAAATTCTCTATTGCAAATGCACTCGTTATAACTATGGTGCAATTTGTTCTAGTATGCTTTGAGGTGATTCAATGCATTGAGTCAGTGCTCATCTAGAATTTCAAGATCATGTAGTGATGCCACTCAATATTCTTCTTTAGTAATGAGATCATGCAAAGAGATGTGTAAGGATGGTAGCTCAACCTTTATTGGCAAGATGGCTTCAACACCAAAGACAAGGGAGTATGGAGTGGCACTAGTATGGCTGTGGGTGCTGGTGCAATACACCCATAGGATGGGGTTGAGGTGAAGGAGCCAATCATGACCAATGCCATTAATGATTTTCTCAAGGATTTTGATGAGGGTTTTGTTTGGTGCCTTAGCTTGGGCATTGACTTGTGGGTAGTTTGGAGTGGACCACTTGTGCTTGGTGTGGAATTTTTCACAAAGGATATGTACTTCATGGTTTTTAAAGGACTTTCCATTATCTATGATGGTGGAGGAGGGTATACCATAATGACAAATGATGTGGTGGAGTATGAATTTAGATATTTGTGTTCTAGTGGTGTATGTGAGTGGGATGGCTTCAACCCATTTGGTGAAGTATTATGTAGTGAGTGATGATGAATTTATGTCCACTAGAGGAGCATAGGTTTATCTTGCCAATAAGGTCAAGGCCCCATGTAGAGAATGACCATGGTGTGGTGATAGGTTGAAGAGCTTGTGATAGTGTGTGAATAAAATATGCATGCTTCTAGAAAGAAACACACTTCTTGACATACTTACATGCATCCAATTCTGTTGTAGGCTAATAATATCTTGTTTGGAACAACTTCTTACCTAAGGTCATACCATTGGTGTGAGTGCCACAAATACCATTGTGCACCTCTTGGATCGCTAACATAGCTGCATCTGAGTTAAGACATCTAAGTAGGGTGTCATCATAACCCTTATGATAGAGTGAGCCTCTAAGTAGGGTAAATCATGAGGCTTAGTGAATGAGGGATTTTCATTGGTTGGAGGATAGATTAGGTGGGATGGTTTGATTGTTAAGATAGGCATAGATGCCATTATACCACGAGGAATTGGGGCCAATGACTTCACGCACCATTTTTAGCTTCTAGAACATCATATGTTAGGATTAAGAGTTGTTACACTAAAAATTAATATTCTTAGGTGGCAGGTGCTATTCCAAAAAGAGATTTGGTTGTATCCATGGCATCAGTAGCCTTATTGCTAATGCAGAGGATCTATGGAAAAGATATATTTAGGAAATACTATTTGAGGCTACCTACCATGTGTTTGTAGTATACAAGATTTTATCTTTAGTTAGGAACTCAACATTTGATTTCTTGAAAACCAATTTGGTCTTCGAATATCTATAGATATTGAATATTCCATTGGATGGATAGTTTGAGACCAAAGATGAGTGCTTCATATTCTGCAATGTTATTTGTGCAAGGAAACCTAATTTAGAATGCTTTAGGGATGAGATCACCTTGAGGTGTGATAAATAAGATGTTTGCCCCTAAACCATGGGTGGTGAAGGAGCCATCAAAATATGGAGTCCATGCTTTTTTTTCTTTGAACTATAGTATTGACTCATCGAGAAAATCAAATTCTAATGGTTGTATGTCTTGACATGGAGCTTTTGCCAATTGGTTGGTGATGATTTGTCCCTTGATCACTTTTTTATTCACATATTCTATGTCAAACTCACTAACTAGCATAACCCATTTTTCCATTTTGGTAGTAAGGGCTACTTTAGATTAGAGGAATTTGAGAGAATCAACTTTGGCAATGAGATGAGTTGCGACATTAAGCATATAATGTCAAATCTTCTAGGAAGTGAACATGACTGCCAAGCATGCTTTTTCCATGAGGGTGTAGTTGACTTCATTGCCCACCAAAGTTTATCTTAGGTAGTAAATAGACCTTTCATACTCTTGGTCATCATGTTGTGTAAGGAGAGCACCTAAGGTGAGTTGGGTAACTAAAATTTAAAGTAGCAAGAGCATATTGGGAGTGAGATCTACAATGATCGGTGGATTAGTAAGATATTGCTTGATGTGATTGAATGCCTACTGATATAACTCATCCCACTAAAAGCTAACATTTTTCTTAAGAAAATGTGAGTACAACTAACATTTATCTATGAGTTTGGCAATAAATCTGTAGATAGCTTGGAGTTTCCCGTCAAGACTACATAACTATTTGAGGTTTCATGGGGAGGCATTTCAATGATAGCTCTGACTTTATCAAGGTCAACTTCAATGCCACGCGTAGAGATAATGAAACCCAAGAGTTTTTCTGAGGTGACCCTGAAGACACACTTATTTGGATTTAATTGAACCTTATATGTAGTTTCCCGAGTCACTGAAAGATGTGATGCAAGAGGGTTGGGTGATCTATCTTGAGTTTGGAATTTCTAAGAATATCATCCATGTAATTTTTGTTGAAAACATAGGGGTGCTGAGAGGGGGGTCAATCAACATATTCAAAAACTTAGCTACTTTATTTGCAGACCAAATCAAATTACTTAGAGAATATAAAGTAAAGCATGCACCACATTAATCAACATAAAAACACCAAGATTTTTATGTGGAAAACCCAAAAATGGGAAAAACCACGGTGAGTGTTAGCTCACAGTATATAATGCTCACTGCAATAAAAGATTATAACTTTGTTTTAGGGCTACAACCTAAGGAAGCTACTACTCCCTATTGGACTTGTAGGCTAAGGCTACAACCTTAGGGAAAGATACAAAGGACCTACTAAAGAGACTCACTGTCTCATAGCAGGATACATAAGAATTACTATGATAACATAAATATGAACTGTTGTCCAGAAGAAGCATTTGACTTATGTTGATGTTGTAGTCCTCTTTTCTGCACAATTACTCCATCAAATTAACTTCACACACTTCATACTTCTCATTCTGATCTATCACCACCACACTTTCAAAAATGACTTTATTCTTCTATATATACAATCTGCAAAAACTCAAATCCTCAATTAGGTTGGCACTAAAAAGACCTTTAGATGAAATGTGTGATTCTCCATGAATCAACATCAATCATATACAATGTGAAAATAAAATAGGTTGTGGATCACAACACATCATAATAGGACCCAAAATGTATCAGGATCAACTGCACATGAAAGAAACCAGACTGTCGGCCCAAACAACACTGGCATTGTTAATTGTCCATCTTTGTATCACTGGGGAGACATCAAAAACATAATGCAAGCCAAGATATAGGCAATGTACCTTATCATCACTATCCTTACACCATTCACTTGAAATATCTGATCATTATATGCATCCGCAAAAGAAGAAACATGTTGAACTAATGAAAACAGGGCATTCCAAACTAACTATAACACATCAAAAATTAGGATATTACATTGTGGACCACTGAAGCATTTGAAACTCTTAGGAATGGAATTATGCAATATTATGAACACATTCCCAGAGCTACACCATTAGATCTATCACTTTCGAAGGAATTTGGAGGCTTTTACTCAATTGTATTGTAATCCAGAGAATAGTCAAACACAACTCTTTACAAAACTAACCTGAATACTCTGTGCGGTACTAGAAACAGGAGAGATTTGCATGTGCTTCAACTTAGAGACACATTGAGATATGTAGAATTTCTGCATACACTCATCTTATTGATCTGTATAATCTCCATCTTCCACAAGTACTCAAATATGTGCACTAAGAACAACTTAGACATCTAGAACTATCTGTATTACTTCTATCATTTGAAAACTGACCTTGCAGACCATCAGAACACTTGATACTACAAGGAAGCATGTATTACACATCTCTGATCATATTCTCAAAATTGCATGGGCACAACTTCTCTTCTAGAGGAATGCAGAGCATCCCAACAAGTCTCCGTCATTGCTTTAGTTTGTCTAAGTACTAACTAGAACTCTATCACTGATAACTTTCTCTGTTGAAGGTATTTTAACCTGAAATCTTGGATACAATACCTTCATATATCAATTAAATTATATTATGAACCGCAAGACTAACTCTTGCTTTGTGAAGGAATGTGGACCAAAACATTATGACTTTGTCTTAGGGTATACACTATAAATGCCTTAACAAAACTTTTGCAACTTGTTTCTAAGTGTGGTACACCAAAATGGTAAGATATCAATGTAGTCATATAGGAAACATGTTAGAATAGGTGTACACACCTCCACATAACACTTAGACAATAGGATGATTACCATTCTTCCTCATCCTGCAATGCTGACTGATATTACTTTATATTGACTATCTTCAAAATATATACAATGACAACCAATCTTACTTGCACATACTTTTGACATCAATGACAACTAATCTTATCAAGATGCCAACAATCTCCTCCTTTTTCATTGATTGAAAAACCAAAATTATGTGCAAACACTCCCCCTTAGATGTACATTACTCTCCCTTAGATGTACATTACTCTCTCTCCCCCTTTAACATCAAGGACAAAGGGTCTAGTAAATTTTACTTATAACCACCCAAAAAATGTATGAACTCCCCCTTACTATATGATTTCTGCAACCAATACTCCCCTTGAGATGGAAATGCACCAAAAATTGATGCTATGTACATAGAAAGACAATGTGAACCTTCACAAGTTTATACAAAGCCAAAATTGTCTTATCTTCAATACTCTTTCAACTCACTTAGAGGGTAGAATAGATTTGTAGATTACCTTGAGTTGTGTAAGAGTGGATGCCCAATTTTCTTTTTCTGAGGAAATAATATGATTCTAGCATTCAAATTGTATGCACAAATCCTCAACCTCTTCTATGTTGCTTGGGGTCTTCATTTTCTGCTCAATCTTTTCAGCTTCACCTAACAACTTTGATAATGAAGCAAGTCTCAAATTGACTACTTCCCTTAGCTAACCAAACTACTTCTTTATCTATTCTCTTTGGTCGTAAAGCAATGACAATAGTGAATGCAGATTTTCAATTTGTACCCTAGTTGATCCATCCTTGTCTTTTGACAATTCATATACTTCGACCAATTTAGAGATCTGTGACTCAATGGAGTCAATATGAGCTTTGATTTTATTGGTGGAATTAGGCCATTTCAAGTAGAACATGTATAAAGTAGTGGCTTCATCAATGTATCCCTTAAACATCTTCAAATTTTCTTGTATTTTATTGTGTGCATTGGCACACTTATCGAATATCTTAGCCAACCTTTTATCATTTATCTTCCTTAATGCCTCTTGTTCTGCTTTTTGTTCAACATGAGAAGAATGATCCTTAAAATAATCAATCAATAGCTTTAGCTTTTGTTCTGGAGGTAGGGAGGAGTCAATGATTACCTTTGGTATTCCTTCTTGAATCAACTTCACTGAATCTTCAACTGAACTGGTCTTCTTCAAGTTTTCTTGCAAGAACTCTTTTCTTGCAGAAGCATGCATGGTGTCACCAAATTGTAGCATATGAAGGGGTGAAATATTTGAAAAATCTACTTGCCCCTCATGAGTGGGAATTTGTAGAAGCTGAGGTGTGATTATAGGTTGAAACTGCATCTGCAAATCTAATATGTCCTTGAATGAGTCTGATCCTGAAGAACTCTAACCTATATCCATAGAAGTATCCTCAATATTCTTATCTTGCTTCTTCTCTATTTCATCTTGAATCTTCTTACCTTGTTTCTCCTCAGGGTTATCCAGAGGAGGATTGTCATATTCTATATCAAAATCAGTATTCTAGAGGGGGTACATTCACTTCATCTTGATCTCTTGATCTCTATGCTTCTATGTTTTTCAGAGGTGTACCCACATTACCTTAATCCTCTACATTTTGTGTTTCAATATTTTTCCAAGGATCAGTCTCCTTATTTTGATTATCATCTTTCTTAGTCATATCACCACTTTCCACATTATCTTCAAAGGCTGACAAATCTATATCATCAGATATATCCTCAATAACTACCTCAGTATTCTTCATCTCTTCAAGAATTTTGGTAGTTTTCTCTAATGTTTCCTTTTCCAATATTTCCATTTCTTCCTTGTCCTTTCCCCTTAGAATATTTATTCTTCTTTTTGTTCTAAATTCTTTTTCTTGTTTTTGAGATACTTTAATCTTTTCTTCATTAGAGATGGATGGACCAACCTTTTCAACTGCTTGTTTCTCATCTCAACCTCTTTTGCCATGGCTTCATTTCTCTTGTTGGTGAGCATGTCTACAAGACTTGCAAGAAGTTTATCAATAATCTCAATTAGGGCCACATTAATGTTCATCATATATCTAATTATGGATTCCTCAATTACAGCTTTATCATTGTCAGGCATTCCATCATAAATCTTTGCAACTTCCTTTATGGCACCATGTTGCGCAATGGCATTGACAATGGCCTCAAGCTGTAGAGGCTTATATTTAGATTTTTCATAAGGAGCTCTTTTTGTTTTCTTTGCTTTTCCCTTTCCCTTTCCCTTGGAAGTTTCTTCTTCTTCTTCTTCTCTTGTTCTTTTCTTTCTTCTCTTCAACATACAAGATTCTTTTTCTTCTTCTTCTTCATCCTCTTCATCATCTTCTACATTTACCAGGTTGATCTTTTCTCTTTTTGCTCGTACCTTAAGTCTACATTTCCTTTTCTTTGTAGTCTTGGTATGCATTGGGACTTCAGTAGCTCTTCTCTTGCTAGGAGGAGTTTGAGTTGATTTGGAAGGGTTGGAAGAATTAGCTACAACAAGGATAGATCTACTTGTCCTTCTAAGAGTTTGTGTAGTAGAGGTGGTTTGAGCTTCTCCTATAGGACCCTTAGGAGTGTCAAGCATTTCTTCTAATTTTGACTTCATCTTTTCTGGTTTTTCTTCCACTTCCTTCCTGATTGTTTTGTTGATAATTTCATCATGAGTCCCAAATCTCTCAGCAACAGGATCCTTAGGCTTGCTAAGCAACATATCAGCATATCCAATCAATTCATGTTTAGACACCTCATAAGGCAAGGTGGCTATCCAGAAAGTCTTTAGTTCTACTGCCTCTATATAGCAATTATCTTTATCCACCATGAAAGTTATCTCATTCTTGTATTTCTCTACAACTTTTTTTGGTATCCTCTCCCTCATTTGCATATCATTTTAGAAAGTTTTTAAAAATCCCTCAATACATTGTGTCACACTATTTATGATCAGGAAAACTATGCATGTAGCCCTTAATTTAGTGTGCAATAGGGGTATCTCTTTTTCAGACCATATTATTCATGGCAGGCAATTCCCTCAGGAAGTAGAACATAAGACAAATGATTAAAGAGCCATACCAAAATTTGTACTTTGTCTCCTTGGTTCTCTTCAAGTTATCTATTAATTGCTATCGCAAGAGCTCATAAAGGTCATAGTCCTTCCTTCACCATTTGATAGGCAATGTAGATGGTGGTGGTGGTAGCAGATCCTTCTCTATTTATGTAATATACTTTGTATGCAATGCCCATTGAGGCATACCAGACCCCTAGGTCATCAATGCCATCCATAGTTAGAGTTCTTTTGTCAAATTTTGCACTGGTAAGCTTCATAACCTCCTCATTCTTCATAGCTTTTAATGTAGGCACGGGTCCGGAGGAGCACAATCCGGTCATAGCTCTGATGGCTTCTTTTGTGATCATGTAGGGTTGATCAAGGCAAAAGAAATCTTCATGAATCTTGCTTAAAGAAATTTTGACCCAATCTTCTTAATAGCAAAAATTGGGTAAACCCTTCCATATATCTATTTGTTTTGCCTCAACATTTGCAAAATCTGGCTTATGTTGAAAATCATCACCCAGAATATGATCATTCCTAAACTATTCCAACTTCAAATGATCATACTCATCCAGCTGCGAGTGAATGTATATATGGACATCCTCTGTATGCAACACATTGGTGGGAACGCACAAAAATGTTCCATCCTTATCAATCTCAGTGGATTTGTATGAATGTTTTTTGAACTTTGGCCTCAACCTCTCCACAATATCAATTACTACCATTGTTGCCATGATAATTATTTCATAAAATAGGGTTTAACCAGCAAATTTGAAGAATACCTAATAATGTTGTCGTTAGGGTTTACACACAAGCTCTGTTGAAAACCTTCTACTCTTCTTTGGCTCTCAATTCATTCAAATGAGATCAAATTTGACCAAGTAATGACTAAATAGGCTTCTCGCCAACCTTGGCTACTCTGCACTAATTGCAAATTTTGTTCTTGTCATAAGCAATTTTTACTATACAAAGATCTATGACCATTCAAAAATCCTCTGCAAAGAGTTCATTTACTCTAAAAATTTGATCAAACATCATTATATATCATCAACCAAACCAACCCATATCACTTCTAGCCATTATGTTGAAGATTTCAACATCTTATGCATTTAGGGGTTTTGAAAATATTTGCAGTTGCAACTCCCCTTGACTCAATACTTCCCCTTTTTAGTTACCGAAATATCCATTTGCACCAGGCAGGGGTATAGATCTTTCCTTTGCTTCACTTTCCTCCTTCCATATCTTGTCCATTTCCTTCTTTTGTTGACCAATGCTAATTTTCTTTTGAGGAGTAGGTCTTACATTCTTTCCCTTGCAGAACCTTGCAATGTGTCCTATTTTATTACACTTGTAGAAGCTGATACTATATTGCGGAGCATAACCACTTCTTCTCACATTAGTTCTACAATTAGCAACCTTATGACCAAACTTGTTGCATGTGTAGTAGTAACCATAGATGAATAGAGAAGTCTTATTATTGTTCTTGTTCATGAAACCATTCCTCATAACTTTGCTTCTGTATTCATTAGCCTTATGACCAACTTTATTGCAAGCATAAAACTAACCATGAAATGAATGAGAGTTCACAACATTGTACCTTGGAGGCCTAAATGAATTCCGGTTCATCTTTCTTCTGCATTCAACAACCTTGTGACCAATATTATTACAAGAATAGCAATTACCATTGAAATCTTGAGGGTACTTGGTAGGAGTAGTTTATTTAGGAGTAGTCTTTCTAAAGTTCTTATTCTTTCTTTGTCTCTAGACAGGAATGAATTCATCTTATTTTGCATCTCCAAAGGCATTCTTCTTAGGATCTTTAGTGCAGTGTTTTTCCTCCTTTGTTTTAGACTTTCCTTCTACTTTGAAGTTGTCGTACAAATTTGTAGATGCACTAGTTATAGGACTTTTCCCCTTTTCAAAACCAAGACCAGATTTTTCTTTTGACAACTTTTTAGAGTAGATCAATTCATCAAGAATCTCAAAACCTCCTTTCAGTTTTAATCATTTTTCAATTTGTTCTTTTTCTTTTTCCAATTCTTTTCTTAGATTGACAACTTCTTCCTCAAGTTTTGAACATTCAGCTGATTTCTCATTGAGCTTCATATTTAAGTAGTTTTCAATCCTCTTGCCTTCTTCAACCATGACTTTCAAATTAGAGATCATATCTTCTACCTCCTTGTTTAATGTCACATGCTTTATCTCCTTTTATTTGAGCTTTTAGTTTGCCAATTTCTTCTTTTGATTCTTTGGTTTGTGTCTTCCATTTTACAATTATCCCCTTTGATTTTTCAAGCATGGCTTCATATTCTTGGTTTAGTTCTCTTTCTTCATCTAGATCCTCAAGGGTTGAACAGAGTTATCTTTCAAGGTCTACTTCATCTAGGTTGAGATCCCAACCTTCAGGTTCCATTACTTCTAGATCTAGTTTCAGAGTAAACATGTCATTAGACATAGCTTCAGATTCCATGTGTATAAATGTAGGATCTACCTCAGCTTTTAAGGCTTCTCAAAGGTACTTGGATATGATACCAATTGTTGAACACACAGGGGTGATGAGGGCGGTGAATCAACATATACAAAAACTTGTCTACTTTATTTGTAAATCAAATCAAATTTCTTAGAGAATAGAAAGTAAAGCATGCACCACAATAATAAACACAATGACAGCAGGATTTTTACGTGGAAAACCAAAAAATGGGAAAAACCATGGTGAGTGTTATCTCACAATATATAATGCTCACTACAATAAAAGATTACAACTTTGTTTTAGGGATACAACCCAAGGAAGCTACTACTCCCTGTTGGACTTACAGGCTAAGGCTACAACCTTAGGGCAATATACAAAGGACCTGCTAAAGAGACTCACTATCTAATAGAAGGATACATGAGAATTACGATGATAACATAAATATGAACTACTGTGGAAGAAACATTTGACTTATGCTGATGTTACAGTCCTATTTTCTACACAATTACTCCATCAAACATACTTCGCAGACTTCATACTTCTCATTCTGATCTATCACCACCACACTTTCACAAATGACTTTTTTCTTCTATATATATACAATCCACAACAACTCAAATCCTCAATTAGGTCAGCACCAAAAAGACATTTAGATGAAACATGTGATTCTCCATGAGTCAGCACCAATCATATATAATGTGAAAATAAAATAGGTTTTAGATCACAACACATCACAACATGACCCAAAATGTATCACAACACATCCTTCAATGCCAAACCAAGTGATTAGGATCAACCGCACATGAAATAAACTAGACTATCAGCCCAAACAACACTAACATTGTTAACTGTCCATCTTTGTATCACCAGGGAGACATCAAAAACATCAAGAAGACCAAGATATAGGAAATGTACCTTATCATCACTATCCTTACACCATTCACTTGAAATAACTGATCATTATATGCATCCACAAAAGAAGAAACATGTTGAACTGATGAAAACAGGGCATTTCGGACTGACTATAACACATCAAAACTTAGGATATTGCATTGTGGATCACTGAAGCTATGTACATAAAATTTGGTTAAATGAAATGATAAAACAATGAAATGCATTACCTAATCCAAATATTCAATACCTCAGATAGATAGAATGATAGATGCATGCAAGATAGGCTGATTGAGTGATTTGATATATTGGTTGCTTAATTCAACAACATAACATTAAGATGAAGATGATTGATGAGAGGATGATAGATGAAAATACAATGATGATAGATAAATGATGCAAAGGCTCTAATGTGATTGCGACAACATGTAGATACTCAAGACTCAAATGCATCGGAAAATCCAACAAAATGAGGATACTTGAAATGTGGATGATATGATAATGGCTTGTGAGGGGGTTGATTTATAGGAAAGGGCTGATTTGAATGGATGGTTGATATTAAAAGGCTAATTGAACAATGTGGATGGCTAGGATTGATTAGTTATTCCCACTCTTTGAGGAAGTTGTAGTCATGTGACAAGTGTAAGGAGGAGAATAAATTTCATGTGTGATCGTGTACACAAAAACTTTTATTTAATAAAATTAGGCCTTATTAGTTGTACATGTGAAGGATATTAATTGAAAGTTGTACTACCACACATGATTCAATTGAGAGGTGGACAAGTGTTGCAATGTGGTGAGAGGTGAGGACCTAATTCAAATATTTTATTTGAGGTAGTTGGGATATGTGAGGGAAATTAATTAAATAAATGAGATTTATTTAATTAATTAGCTAGGTGATTAGGATGGGATGGGATTATGATGGAAAATTAATTAAATAAATAAAATTTATTTAATTAATTGGCTAATGGGATAAGTTGAATTAGAAGTGGGATTAGGACAAAATACTACATGATGTCTCTAATAATGTATTTGACCAGGTGTCACAACACATGGACAAATTTGGGTGTCTACAGAAGCATTTGAAACTATTAGGAATGGACTTATGTACTATTATGAACACATTTCCAGAACTGAACCATCATACCTATCACTTCTAGAGGAATTCAGAGACTTCTACTCAGTTGTATTATAATCTAGAGAACAATCAAACACAACTCTTTACAAAATTGGCTTTAATACTCTATGTGGTTTTGGAAACAAGAGAGATTTGCATGTGATTCAACCCAAAGACACACTAAGATATGTAGAATCTCTGCATACACTCATATTACTGATCTATATACTCTCCATCTTCTGTAAGTACTCAAACATGTGCATTGAGAACAACTTAGACATCTGAAACTATATGTATTACTTCTATCATTTGAAAACTGACATTGTGGACCATTAGAACACTTGATACTACAAGGAAGCATGTATTACACATCTCTAATAATATTCTCAAAACTACATGGGCATAACTTCTCTTCCTATTGGAATGCAGAGCATTCCAATAGATCTCCATCATTTCTTTATTCTGTCTAAGTACTAACCAGAACTCTGTCACTGATAAATTTCTCCGCTGAAGGTATAATGGCCTAAAATATTGGATACAATACCTTCATATCTCAATTAACTTATATTTTTAACTGCAAGACTAAATCTTTCTTTGCAGAGGAATGAGGACCAAAACACTGTGACTTTATCTTAGGGTATACACTGTAAATGCCTTAGCAAAACTTTTACAACTTGTCTCTAAGTGTGGTACACCAAAATGGTAATATATCAGTGTAGTCATATAGAAAACATGTTAGAATAGGTGTACACACCTCCACATCACACTTAGACAAAAGGATGATTACCATTCTTCCTCATCCTATAATGTTGACTAATATTACTACATATTGACTATCTTTGGAATATATACAATTACAACCAATCTTACTTGCACATACTTTTGACATCAATGACAACTAATCTTATCAAGATGCCAACAATTTTCAACTATATCATGAACCATGACATGGAAGATGACTATCATTTCTCATTGGTAGGTAGCACTAGCATTTTTTATCCCAAAAGGCATGACCTTATAAGACAAGGTTCTCCATAGTGTGATGAAGGTAGTTTTATGTTGATCATCAAATGCTATTTAGATATGATTATATCTAGAGAAACCATCTTTTAATGATAACGTTTCATAGCCAACCATAAGATCCACAATCATGTTAATGTTTGGCAAGGGAAAGTCATCTTTAGGACATGTTTTATTGCTATCCTAGAAGTTGGTGCACACACAAATGCCTTTAGTATTTATACTAATAGGGACCACATTGGAGATCCACTCAAGGTTATCAATGGGTTGATTGAACCCTACATCCAGGAATTTTTATAATTCTTCTTTAATCATGAGGGCCACTTGAGGGTGAATTTTGTGCATCTTTTCTCAAACTAGTTTGGCATTAGGGAAAATCACAATGTGGTGCACAACTAAAGATGGGTCTAGTCCTAGAATTTCAACATAAGACCATGTGAATATATTAGGATGGCCTTCAAGGATGGTAGTGATACCTTCTTTGATGTCAAGGTCTAGTGCAGCTACAATTTGGGTGACTTTAGGATCCTCTTATGTTCCCAAGTTAATGTCTATAGCTTCTTCAACTAGAAAAGATGAGCCATGCTATAATTGATTAGGTGATAATGGAAGGTGAAGTTCTTCATTAAGGAGCTCTTCAAATTTGTACATGTCTTCTAAAGTCTCTAAATATGGAAAAGGTTTCTTCTTATTCTTTTGTGTTTGTGCCTTGGGACTAGGGGGCACATCTAATTCCCTAAAATAGGTGGATGTGTTTAGTACAATGGACAATCCTTTTTATGGTAACTAAGTAGGATGTGATCTCAAAGATTTGTAATTTGCATGATATCCTCATCATTTTGGAAGACATCAAATGCTAGAGTCATGTTGGTCCTAGTCAATAAGCTTAAGATATTGAACATCTAAGAAGATGGTGAGGATAGCAGTGTCATGGAAGAGATTAGTGGTGGAAATATCTTCATATGGACTATGAGCAAGGCCTACATTGACATTTTCAACATCAAGGGAAGCACGTCCAACGAGATCAGGGGTATCACAAATGGCATTGTGTTGTTCATCCCAGGGTGTGTAGCCTAGCCTATGGGTGTTGCTACTTAGTGTTTCTTGTAAATGATCAAGGGTACCTTGCTCATGGAGACCAAGGCCTTTGCCTTTTTATTTCATGTTGTTGTATATACATAGTGGGATGGGATACTTGTTTTCTTTAAAACCAGATGCATATTCTCCATCTTAGTAGAGACATGCATTGTAGGAGCCTTCAAAAGTTTCATCTACTAAAGAACCATTTTAGACAAAAGTAGTAGGCTTGCATTGTAGAATTTTGGAGGGATTGAATGATGTGGTGTTGATTCAAACATAGTGTTAGGAAAGGTCTCTCAACCTTGCACCTAATATTAAGATTACAAACAATGCGATTAGTAGGTTAAAAATAGAAAAACTCAATTTTTGAGCTATAGAGTTGGTTTTCAGCCAAAATAAAAATTTGGATTGTTTGACACTAGTTCCTGAGTTATTTTCATGTGTACCTCTTCTATCTCTACAATTTAAAAAAAATGAGCCTAATCAGCCTCCTGGATCAAAATTTATGGTCTCCAGAAGTTGGGCCTCCTGCATGGGAAATGTAAAAATATCAACACATAAAAGAGTTGTAACGGGGAGTTACACTTATTGACCAACATGTCATGAGACATATTTAGATGGGAATAATGGAGCCAAAATGGAACACCCAATTTGGTGAGAGGATTATAATGAGGTTATGACAGGTGGAAGGAATATGCTATTTTTAGCCTGTGGACTCATCTTGGAATTTGGGAGTTGAATTTCTGAATAAGGATTTGGGCACCACTATTTTGGATGGTTTTAGCTAATGGTTTTCTAATTACCATTTGATTATTTCATGCATTGTATCTCCTATTTATTGGGTACTTGAGATGGAGGTTTCATATCGAGTTTTGTAAGTATTGTTATGTTGTCAGAATTCCTCCAAATCTCTAGTTGGTGATACTCCTATGAAAGCTTGATTTGCAAGTGTATTGTAACTATTTTATTTACTAAATAATACATTGAGTTGCTTTAGAGTGTGGTTTTTATTCTCCTGAAAGGGTTTTCCCCACGTACACCTATGTTATCGCATATTGTTTATTTTATGTTTATATGTGTTTCTATTTTCTATTCTTAAAAGATTGAAATTAGCATAACACTCTCCTTAGATGTTTAGTGTAGGAAGTATTTCTATGTACCTTTCTTCCTTTCACATAGGATCGAGGGTAAAGAGGGAGCTTAGCTACACGGAAGGTATCATGGATTTAGTACTTGCCAGACCCCTTGTCAATGATCTTAAAGGATGACTTTATGGATGATTGATTGGAGGTTGGTTTGGTGGAAGTGGATGGGAGATCATCGGGGTTAACATAGGATGTGGATTTGGTGGAAGTGAGATTAGGCATAGGCTCAAAGATTGGGAAATGGCGAGATTTGTCAAATCGTACCTCTAGCATTTTACAATATTGAAATGGGTGAGGGTCAGCAACCTTGGATAGTTACTTCCATACCATTGTAGGGGAACGTGAGGCATTGGTGATAAGTCGAAGGGATATCCTACATGGCATAGATCCATGGGCAACCGAGGAGGATGTTGTAAGGGAGATCCAAGTCCATGACATGGAATAAGGTTTCCTACAATAAGAGCCCTACCTCTATAGGGAGCTAGATAGTGTCAATTTATTCTCTTTCTGCATTGTCATATGCCTTGATGGTAATAATATGTGGATGCAAGGCCTCTACTAAATAGCCAAGTTGTTGGACTAATCTAAATGTGCCAAGTTTTAGGTTTGGCCCATTATCTATGAGCACTCTTTTAACCTTATGTTTGGATATGATAGTTTTGATATGAACGGGGTGGGTATGCGAGGGATTGATGGAAAGCATGTCATTGGGGCCGAAGGTTAGGCAATGGTTAATGGAGAGGTGGTTGATGAGGGCTTGGAAGTGGGATGGATTGATATCATTAGGGACATGAGAGTCTTATAGAATGTGGTTCAAGATATCTTGAAGAGTGAGGGATTATCTAAGGTCAAGGATGGAAATTTGGGTAGGTGTTTGCTCAAGGTGGTCGAATAGATCATATTTCTTTTAGGCATTGGTCAGAGGTGGGCCTTCGATGGTGGCTTTGCCACATAGAGTGGTAATGACATAGTTAGAGGATTTAATTTTAATGGTGTGAATGTGTTCATGGGATTGCTCAATGTTCCCAATGATGACAAATCATAGTTGTAGGGAGTTTTATGGTAGTTAATGTTATGGGTGCGAGAGTTCTAGCCCTAATTTTGCTTGTGTGTTAATTGGTGTTGATCATGTTTGGGAAAAGTTTTTTGGTATATACATGTCTTTGTTAGGAAATGAGTTGGAAGGTCCTTCAACTTTAATTTCACCACGATCAATAAGGTCTTGGGTATAATGTTTCAATTTCATGCTTTTTCTCGTGGCATGACACTTAATTTGATGATAATCATAATATTCATTCTCATGAAACCATGATGGTTTAGATTGATTTTCATCAAAGGGTTGTTTTAGGAGAAAAGTGATCATGTTATCTTTGACAAGCTTCTAGAATACAACTTTGATAGGCTCACCAAGTGGGGAAAATTGTCTCTTTTTCTTCTCTTGTTTGGGCTTCCCCAAGCGGACTCTGAAGGGTGAAGCTTGTTGCAAGTTTTGGACATGTTTAGAGTCACTGACCCCATTGTCAACTATCTTCTTGTCTTTGTTAAAGAATTTTAGTTTTTCATTTTGATTGTGATCTTTAGAATAGAGCTTGATTAATCCTTTAGCAATAAGGGATTTTTCAATATGAATGCCTTTTTAATGATCTCATTGAATTTTGTCATGCAATGTGCTTACAAATAAAATAACAATTCTGAGTTGAGGTTGGTGATAAAAATCTAAACTAGTTGTTTTTTTGGGATGAACCGGGGGAATCAGCTTGCTAGGCCCCTCCATTGCTAGAGGAAAGATGAAAAACTCTCCTTGAGCATTGGTTAGCAATGCAAAGGTCCATCATTGTTAGTTCATGTCTGACATTGTAGAAGAAATGTTTTGAAATTTTTTTGTGAGATCGAGAAAAGTGGTAATGGATCCTTTAGGTTGGTGGAGGAACCATTATAATGCTTGGCCTCCTAAGATTTGGGGTAAAAGGCAAAGCAAGTACATATCCTCATGCATGACTTCTTGAGAAGCCATGTAGAATTTCTTGATGTGTTCCCTAGGGTCACCCTTACCTTTTTATTTGTCAAATTTTAAGACTTAAAAAAAGGGGGGAATGCGATTTGTGAGATAGAATGATCAAGGGGGCAAGGACACAATTACTAAAATGTATAGGACTCTGAGACATTGAGAATCTGAGGATTCTATACATTTTATGTTATGTCCAAAATTCCACATTGTAAGGCCTTAGTGCCATGTTGAACCTTAGTTGGCCGAGTAACGGCATAATATTGAAAGATTGCATATGTGTCAAGAAAAGATCTAAAGAATTGTAATCGAACAAGAAAGAAGTAGAATGTAACCGATTGGCAGGGTGGTTAAGGAATGGTTTCGCCTTCCACCTTCTGTAACTGCTAATGTATGAGTCTTTAAATAGTTATCTCTGTATTCGTAGAAGACGAGATAGGGAGAGTGAACGAACGGAGAAAGAGAAAAGAAAACAATTTGTATGTATAATCTCTGGAAGGAATAAAATAGTTTTGTTCTTGGTCTAATTACTAGAACATCAATTTGGAGTCATTCCACTGGTGGGTTTCTTCGAAACCAGTGGAATGACCTCCGTGGTAGTTAGATTTATTTCTGTTCTATAGTTTCTGTAGTTTTCTGTGTGTTGTCCGTTCGGTTGCAAGATTGTTGCAGAGGAGGTCATCGGTGTGAGATAACCCATCGGAGAAGAAGAAACTTTGGACCGACGGAAGGAACTCTCACCGATCGAGGTGAGAGGCGAGAAGTCTTGCCGATGGATGGCTCATCGGTGAAAGGTGTGTTGTCGGGGGATGCAGAAAATGTGCCGCCGATAGTTAGAGTCTTGCCGATAGGCAAGAATATGTATTTTTCGGTGTGACATTTAAATAGTCTTGCCGATATACTCTATAATGGCTATTTTGTGGGCCTTCCAAGGATTCCACAACCTATGTTAATGTTCAACTGGGAACCCCTCTGCATCAAATTGGTATCAGAGCTCAGAAGATTCTGAGCGTGTAGATAGAGCGCCGAAGGAGGCAATCTACACCAGGAAGCATTGGTTTTTGCTATTTGATTCTGTTATGAAGTTTTATGGTTGCAGATGCATGTCCACAAGCTGCAAGCAGGCAGATAAGAGATCTGTCATGGAACCACAGAAGATGGTTTAAGGGCCTGAGAAGGAGGTCCAGTGGGTGTCGCCAAAAGTCCTGGGGAGAGAGGCAAGAGAGGACTCCTAGGTGAGGGACAGAAGTGTTGGTGCAGCATTGAGGTTAGACTTATAGCAGCATCTGGAGGAGCAGCCAGTCAAACTCCATTGATAGGAGTCACAGTTGGAAGATAAAGAAGAAGCAGAGGAGGTATCTAGACAGAGTTGAAGACATAAAGAGGCGTAGGTCGTTTGAAGCAGACCACATAACTCTTGGGACAAGAGTTTTCTTCATGCTGGGGAGTATGGTGCAGGAGCACCTCGAAGACATTGAGAATCTGAGGATTCTATACATTTTATGTTATGTCCAAAATTCCACATTGTAAGGCCTTAGTGCCATGTCGAACCTTAGTTGGACGAGTAACAGCATAATATTGAAAGATTGCATATGTGTCAAGAAAAGATCTAAAGAATTGTAACCGAACAAGAAAGAAGTAGAATGTAACCGATTGGCAGGGTGGTTGAGGAACAGTTTCGCCTTCCACCTTCTGTAACTGCCAATGTATGAGTCTTTAAATAGTTATCTCTGTATTCATAGAAGACGAGATAGGGAGAGTGAACGAACGGAGAAAGAGAAAAGAAAACAATTTGTATGTATAATCTCTGGAAGGAATAAAATAGTTTTGTTCTTGGTCTAATTACTAGAACATCGATTTGGAGTCATTCCACTGGTGGGTTTCTTTGAAACCAGTGGAATGACCTCCGTGGTAGTTAGATTTATTTCTGTTCCATAGTTTCTGTAGTTTTCTGTGTGTTGTCCGTTCGGTTGCAAGATTGTTGCAGAGGAGGTCATCGGTGTGAGATAACCCATCGGAGAAGAAGAAACAAGTGTGGCCGAAGAAACAAGTCCTGCCGATGATGAAGTTGCTATGTAGCCCGTCGGTGTGAGTAATGCCATCGGCATAAGAAAGTCACTTTGGACTGACGGAAGGAACTCTCACCGATCGGGGTGAGAGGCGAGAAGTCTTGCCGATGGATGGCTCATCGGTGAAAGGTGTGTTGTCAGGGGATGCAGAAAATGTGCCGCCGATAGTTAGAGTCTTGCCGATAGGCAACAATATGTATTTTTCGGTGTGACATTTATATAGTCTTGCCGATATACTCTATAATGGCTATTTTGTGGGCCTTCCAAGGATTCCACAACCTATGTTAATGTTCAACTGGGAACCCCTCTGCATCATTATGTTGCATCCATCTTGCAACCCCTTAATGGCATATTTAATGGCTTGGCATTCAAAATCAAAAGGAGTACCATGAGGCAATGGATGAGGGATGTAGTTGTGTTGGGAGTGTTGATGTTGTGATTGATGGTTGTGAGGGTTGGAATGGTGTTGATTATGATTTAGGTTACTAAAAGTGATATGGTTGGGGTTTGAAGTGTTGCCATAGTTGGGTATGGACATGTTGGAATAGGTATAGATTTGGATATGACAATGTTTTGAGCAGTTGGCATAGACTTTGGATTTATTTTGGATATCAATGGTGGATGTAGGTTGGGATGTTGAAGGTGTGTTGAGGGGATCAATGTGGTGGGAAGACCTTTTTGGGTCTTCTTGGGTGTTCTTCCCCTTTATCACAAGGGGTGATTTAGGTCAATCATTAGTTTTGAGGTTGATGTGATGCGTGTGGTCATGGCTTTGGTCAAGAATCTTATGATCAAAGGTTGGATCTTCTCCATGGTCACAACCATGGTTGGGGGCTTTGATTTGAACTATGTTGTCGAGGTTCAAGAGGTCATAGTTGGGAGGCAACTTGACCCTTGATTTGATTTCTTGCTAGAGGATGTCATTTTTGTTCATTTTGATAAGTTTATTTATAATAACATGTCCTTGTTGGGAATTAAGGAATTGGTTATAATTGAGAGTGTACTTAGGTTGGTTATCACATGATAGGAGGCATGCAAACTAGTGAAAGGGGATTTATCGAAAGGGGATTTCCTCATTGAACCTAAGTACAATCTTAGTTATAACCAATTCCTTAATTCCATTTCAAAAGAAAGGCCAACGAGAAATTGGATTTCTTCATTGAATTCCATTCTCAACTTAGCTTGTTGCCTTGTGATAGGAGACATGAAAACAAATGTTAAGAAAGTGGTTTGGTAAGGTTGATTTTGTTTTAATTTAGATTTTTGGTATTGGATAAGGGTTGATTCTTCAGATGGTGAACCTTGGATTTGGATCAAAGTCTCCAAAGGGGAAGCCCTTTGGAGATCTACTAAGATGGTTGTGTGATGAGTAGGCTGATTTAGATTATGAGATGACCGACCCTAAGGATGATTAAAGGATTTGATGTTGGATGATTTTAGATGATTTGATCTGGATGGTTTGGATGATTTAAATTTGAGATTATTTGATTGGGGATTTGGGATGAGGAATACCAAGGGGAACTAAAAGGTTAGATTCAAAGATTTAGATTGATTTTGTTGAATCTTTAGATGATTGTTTTGGAACCTAAAATTATCCTAAGGTTCCAAGGATAAATGTGTGATAGTTGAGTTTGATGGATTTGTGGATAAGCTAATTGATTGAGTTGGATGATGTTGGGGAACTTGGACTATTGGATAGTCAAGCTTTGGATCCTTAAGATGATTGTGGGTTGATTTAATTTTGGGGCCTAGTGATGATTAAGGTCCCAAGGGTGGATTGATGATGATTTGATTTTTGGAACCTAAGGATGATTAATGTTCCAAGCATATATTTAATTTGGTTATGTGGTTTAGGGATCCAAAGGTGATTTTTAAAATGTCCAAGGATGGATTTGGGGTGGATGTGTTTTGGCTTAGGATGTCCTAAATGTATGGATGATTAAGAGTGGAAGGATGATTTGGGGATGGTAGGATTAAAGATGTTGTGGTTAGGGTTGTGTTAAGGATGAAGGGGTTTAGATCTTGGATCAAAGATTAAGATTGGAAAGGTGCAAACATTTGGCTTTAGGTTTAGATGGGATTATTTGGACTTTGGGAAATGATTTGGTGATATGGAATGTTTGGGATTCTAAAGGCTTGATAGATTAAGGTCCTTGGATTTAGACATTTTATGATCTATGTTTTCTCAAGATAATGTTGTGATTTTGGAGGATTGGTTTGGTTTAAGGTTTTCAAAAAAGTATGAGTCTCTCACAATTACAAGCAAAGTAGGCACACCAACAACCTAAATTAGTGTAAAGGGTGTGTATACACCTGTAGGCCCACCATTATTCCTTATCTAGTCATGATGTGTAAGACCCATGATGAGGAGCTAATCGCTTTTGATAACCTAAAATCGCTCAAAAGGTGCAAGGGGAGAGCATAAATGACATACACACTTGGTTCTAGGGGCACATGGTGAGTGACTTCTCAATGCTAACTACTAACCAATGCACCACAAGTATATACAGTTGATGGTCTTAAACTAAGATTTGCAAGCTTTTAGGGGATATCCTCAATATACCTAAAGGTAAGAGAGGCCTAAATCTATGAATGAGAGTCCACCAACAAGCTTGTATTCATGACCAAGGTCAATTCCACTTCACTTTGTCTCCTTATGAAGAGGTATGACAAGGTTGAGCTAGAAAACATGGTCCTCCTTTGTGGTACAACTTTCATTTCCCCCCCTTTGTATGCCCTATTGGAACAAATGGTTTATGCCATCCCCTAAGGTGATGAAATCCTTAGGTATGCCACTAAAGTAAATGAAGACCATGTGCATTTTCATCCCAAAATTGTCTTGTAGAGTGACGCAAGAGCATACACACTTGAATCCTTGGGACAAAACTGAGCCAAGAGATGTTTTTGATCACCAAGATCACTTTTTGGTACAAGAGGAGAGAATACACACTCACTTGGTCCACACAAGCACACCAAACAAGATTAATTAACCTTACAAATACAAATGTGTGATGTGAAAATTAATGTGCTCAAAGGGTGTTTTTGATTCCCAAGGTCACCTTTTGGCACAAGTGAAGAGCATATACACACCTCAAACACACCAAATAATGTTAATTTTAAGATCCTAAGGAAAATGTGAAACAAACACACAAGTGAGATTTTAATAATAAGTCTTCTTCAAGAGAACCTACAAGACACTTGTTAATAGTTTGAAAGTTTAGGTCTTCTACCAATGGACCTACAAGTGGTTAGTAATCAAATCAAAAGATAATCCAACCCACAAGAAAAGAGAAGTTAGCAAAAATGTCCAAAAACAATGCTATAAAATGTATGGGAATGCACAAACACTAGGACACAGTGCACATACAACCCACACGTACAAAACAACAAACCTAGAAAGCATAAATTCTAAATTTTGCACATATGACATGAGAAATGTATAGATGATGTGGGAAGTGCATAGGCACCATAGTGGTCTGGCATTTGCACAAACAACATGATTGTGTGTTGCATGTGCCTAAATAGACTCAGAGTTAAAAATGTAAAAAATAGTTTAAAAACACTTAAGACCCTGCAAGAAAAGGGTTATTCAAGAGCTCAAATGGAATACAAAATCACTCTTTGCAAGCCAATGTTAGTTCCAAAGAAAAATAAGGCTAGATAAAACTAAAATCTTGCAGAAGTTGAACTCACAATGCCCTAACCAAATGATTAATAAAAACAACTAACAAAATGACCACCAAGCCCTAAGAAGGCATAAACAACAAAAAAGATTACATTAGAGAACCTAAAAGTTTGGGAAACTTGCAAGAAGATAGTGTAGGACTATGAAAATGCTAAAAAGGAAGGGGCACTATAGGCTAGGGCACATGTGCCACAAGAATTTTTTACTACATGTTGTTTTCACCAAGGAGATCCACAGATCTAAAAAGACCAAGATTATTCTAAAAAGCACTCAAAATTATGCAAGATAGAAGTTAGCCAAGACCTTAAAGGACACAAACAAGTGTACCCTATAAGCCAAGGTTAGTGCAAAAGTCAAATAGAACCAAAATCTTACAAAAAGACAACAAAAATCTAACAAGTGGAAAAATTCACAAACCCTAACTAAGGATGAAGGAAATGGCCAACAAAACAATGAAGAGACTCTAAAAAATACCAAGATAGCACAAGGAACAATGTTAGAGAATCCTAGGGACCCAAAAACCTACAAAGAAACAAGGTTAAAGATGTGAAAATGCCTATAATGCAGGGGTGTTGTGGTCTAGGGTGCAAACGCCACAAGAGTTCCCCATAGTGTGTCATTTGTGTAGATGACATGGTCCAAGTGTAGATGCTACAAGTTTTTGTTGACAATTTGTTATCTGCACCAAAAGGGTTCAAACAAGCACCAAGAAAGGCAAAAACACTATGGGGACCTACATAGACATAAAGTCACAGGGAAAATGTTGTGGACCTAGAAACACATCTAAGAATGTTAAAAATTGTAAAAAATCACAAAAAACACTTAAGGAACAAAGGATTAGTATTGCTAAAAGAGTCTTACTAGGCATTTTTGTGTGGTCTCACAACACGCCCCATGTTGCTTTAGTAAAACAGGGACCCAACCTTTTGCTTTGTTCTACTTGTGTGTTTTCCCTTTTGGGCGGTATGGTAAAATGTCATGTCCTGATGCCTTCTTAAAATTTAAGTTCTGATTTTTCTTGTGAAATGGTCACCAATGGATAGAGGGTGAAATTTAGAGCAACTTTGCCTTTTGAACCACATTGAAATTCAAGAAATGAGAGAGTTATTCGCGATCAAAGAGGTCAAAGTCTGGTCAAAGTTCTAGTCAATTGGGTTGAAAATCTTTGTCACTCATTGGAAAAATTCACTTGCACCAATTAAAAATCCACCTAGACCCCCTGCAACCACATCATTAAAAGAGGAAAAATCACAGTCCATTTGGTGACTTTACGTGCTTCCGTGATCATAATAATCGCTTGTAAATAAACCCTTGCAAAATGGCAGAAAGGCCGTCGGACGATGCCAGGTGGCATCCAATATATTACTGCCATAGTCTGTTGTCAAATCCAAGCCAAATCATGCCAGGTGGCATTCAATAATTCCTTTAATCGATGAAGAGTTTAAACACACAGTGTGTCACCCTTCTACATTTTTGCGAGCCTTTCTGGGGTCAACTACAAAAGTTTGGCAGAATGCTCGAAAATGTGCCATGTAAGCACCTTTAGAGTCCATCATAGAATACTTAAGCCCAAAGTTAACCACTTATTAACTTTTTCATGGTTTTGTGGGTAGCCTTACCCCTTCTATATTTCATTATGTGGAATGGCAGAATGCATAGGATTCTACCACGTCAGCACCCCGAACCCACCACAATACATCCAAACAAGAGTTTTTCCATGTTCAAACTACTTCCATGGTTCTACGGGTCTATTTTACACCGTTATATTTCTCTCTTCGGAATGGTGGAAACTAGTCGGAAGAGGCCATGTGCAAGCCAGCATTTCATAGGCCAGATACATTTTTTTGAAAAGGCAAATTCGCCCACATGTCTTATATGTGGACCTATGCACATGGGCATTAATATAAAAACATTTCATAGTCTATTAAAGACTTTTCATATTTGTAAAGGTTGTCCATGTGGCACCCTTTCCATAGTTCTACAGGAGGGTTTTCTCCTTTCACAATTGGTTTTTGGAGATTGTTGGAGTTCAGAGTTTCATCCTTACTCATTTTAGCCTTACTCGTTTCCTAGATCATTGGAGTTTGAAGTTTCTGTGTTACTCATTTTTCTTTGATGAGGAAATAAGGAAGGCCTAATTGCATTATTTAGATTTAGCCTAAGTAATCAGAGATTGGAGCTTGGAGTCGCTCTTTGATTCATTCTAGAATGGAAGATAGAAGGAAGAATCCCCGGTGAGCGAAATCCAAAAGAGCCTAACTGATCAGATATCAGAGTTCGAAGTCTCTCTTTGATTCATTCTAGAATGGAAGATAGAAGGAAGAATCCCTAGTGAGCAAAATCTAAAAGAGTCTAAGTGAATCAAAGAATCAGAGAGTGGATTTTCTCTTTGATTCATTCCAAAATGGAAGGTGAAAGAGAAAAAGATCGAAGCCCGATAAAGGAGGTGAAAGAACAAAAACTCGACGCAAGTGTGGCGGGACCCATAATCCTAGACTAAAGGGTATCTACATGTCATCATTCTATAGTTCTATGAGAATGTCTTGCCCTTTGTAGTCTGCCTCTACGGAATGGTGGAAAATGGCCATTTGACTGTAAAATTTGTAGTGGTAAGCTGCAAAGTTGTTGCTCGTGGATTTTTCAACCTAGATATTCTACATCGAGTATTTTTTGACATGGATATTTTGTATATCCCATTTTCAAATGCTATTTGAACTCGATACTCATTTTCTTTGGTCCATGGTGTTTGAACACAATGATTTATGCTAACGTCACCTAGATATTGTCACGTAGACATTTTGAACCTGATATCAACACATTGAATTTCCATATCTAGACCTCTTCTCACATGCAATGTTATGCATAAATTCATATAGAATTATCAAATGTTAAAATTTTAAGCTAACATTGCAGGAAAGCTCAAGTCTATCCAAATCGACTTGAGGTATAATTTTCATAGGTAAAGGTTAAAGTTTAAAGCTTACAAACCTTGAATTCAATTGTGGTTGTTTGTGATTGCAGGTAAACATGCATAACCTATAAAGGAGAAAGGATTCTAGAGTGTTAAAAGATGAAGAATGTTGGAGTGCTAATAATAGAGGATTCAATAGAGGCCGAGGAGAGATGAAATTTCAAAGATGTTGAGGCAAAGATACTAGTGAATATTCTATTTTCTAGCTAGAGGGATGCTGAGTCAAAGATGCTAGGAATATTCCTTTTTCCAGTTGTATTCGATAGAATGGTTGCCAACTGGCAATCATGTGCCATAAATCCTGATTGTTTTTTATTTGAAATGAGATACTGACCATTGGATTATTGTATCCGTTCTGGACCTTGCTCTTTAAAAGGACCCTAACCTCTCTTTTCTAAGAGAGATTGAATTGTTGAAAACTTGGAGAGACTAAATTGTTGAGATTTTGAATGCTCTATTTGTGCATTTGGCAACTTTAGTATTTATTCTCAAGGTTTCTTCTCAAGATCATTGTAAATGTATATGTTCTTTGCATACTTAATGAAAGTGAAGCGGTAGATTACTTCCTGATCATAAGTCCTACATAGTCTTCGGGTTGATTTCTGGATAGGTGATTGTGAATTGTTGTGTCTGCTTGGAGTGCATTCAAGTAATTGCATATTGCTATCAATTATCATTTGAAGATTTGTGTTGATCATATGTAGTTGTGGAACATTCTAATGAAGTATGATTTGGTTTGCTTCTTTTTATGAAAGTATCAGAATATGTATGTGGATCATTGACCAAAACCAATAATTTAGGATTTATCTTTCTAAACTTTAATCCTTTGACATTTATTTATAAATAGCCATAAATAATTGCAAATCATGACAAATCATAAGCAAATACTATAGATGCATGCTTACGGTGATTTATCAAGAGCATATACAATGAGTAAATTATGCAAATATTAATGCATTTGAGTAATATATGCTGAGCAGATGCAAATTATAGATATATCCAGAGCATATATGGTAAGATATTGCAACACAACAAGTATATGCAAATAAGCATAAATATCAGTGAATCGTACGCTTTAAAACACATTCTTTAGGCAAATTTAAGATACAACAGTAAAGATTAGTTCATATAGGGATAGTTTCACAAAAATTCAACAAAGTTAGAACAAATTTATATAAATTTGTGCAAATCCTAACTAAATATTGTAAGATTTAACATAATTGTTGAAGATATATGCAAAAACAGGTATTCTAGACAGGATATTCATGAGTATTGATAGATTTTGTGGAAATTATGAAACAAAGCGCGTAATGCCCCAACATGATTAACGACAAGACACATCAACCCTGGGTGACATCAAATAGTCAAGGCCTGACTCACGGAGACTTGTGATTATGAATTCTTTAAGAATTCATCATATCTTTCAAGATAAATAAAGGTTTGTGTGAATGTTTATTTTTGTTTTTGTGACTAACAAATGTGTCAATAGATATTGGCACTAGAAGGAGGGCCTACAACTGAAAGCTTGTATTTCTGCAAAGATTGCATCAATATTTCATCATTTGAGCTAATTGACTACAAATATTCCTTACTTAAGAGGAATCGAATGTATCTTTGCGAAGATTCGGTCCAAAGATGCAAGGTTTGACTTGAAATTTTTGAGCTAGCTCACAAGCCTATTACTAGGTCAAGATCTAGTGGACCATTGCAAGAATTGCCTGCTGTGAGGCCAAGATCACACTCTATCAGTACACAA
This sequence comes from Cunninghamia lanceolata, assembly GCA_027924645.1. Lineage (NCBI taxonomy): Eukaryota > Viridiplantae > Streptophyta > Pinopsida > Cupressales > Cupressaceae > Cunninghamia > Cunninghamia lanceolata. The sequence goes on along the minus strand of BSBN01001418.1, from coordinate 1,475,803 downwards.
CATAGACCTATTTCTCCTGTGCTACTAGCAGCCCCTATACAAGTTCCTTTGGTGTTCTTTAACATTGAGTCACCCTTGCACTTTGCAGCATATAATGATTTGCCAAAGAATCCTGATAAATTGTTTCTGAAGTATCATCCATATCAGGATGTTGAGGATCATCTCCAAATATTCAAATAAGCTTACTTCAAAGCAAGGATACAACATGAAGATGTTGTATGCAGACTCTTTCCATACACATTAGGAGATGAAGCATACATTTGGTATGTCAGGTTACCCCAACACTCTATCAACTCCTAGTTACTAATGGAAAATGCATTCAAAGCCAAGTATAGAATCTCGATTGATGTAGCCACTGTGTATCATCACTTTGTTGAGATTAAGAGAGTTGAAGGCAAGTTCATAGAAAATTTCAATGATTGCTTCCAGAAGGCATATTCCAAGCTAACAACTCCATATGTCATTGTTGAAGATGCTACCCTATTAGTTTACTACTCAGCTTTTGATCCTTTGATAGCTATGTTTGTGAGAATGGAAAATCCTACTATTGATAGCTTATCAGGTGCCCATGCAAAAGTAGTTAAAGTAAATATTGAAAAGAAAAAAGTAGGACACTGTCCTCTGTCAAGCATGGGACCTCTTTCTTTGCCTAACAAAATGCAACATATCAATGGAGGTGTAATGAATCATGTTCCAATGGCAAATCCTTTGCAAGTTCTACCTATTAGTGCAATTACTCCCCAAGGAAATGGTCAGATGATTTTATATCCAGGATATGCATCTGCCGAAGTTAGACCAAATGGTAATGGCGTCTATTTCTTTCTCTCTAGTCAAGACAATGTAGTGGCTAAGGTGCAAGAAGAAAAGGAGGATATAAAAGAAATAACCGCTCAGTTAAAGAGATTGACCACTAAGGTGAAACAATTGAGAAATTAGAACTTCTATTCTCAGAACAATGTTCAAAATTAGCAAAATAGAGGATATCCAGATAGAGGATACAATAATGATAGAGGTTGTAGTAACAATTCCCCAAGACCTCCAAGAGTTTGGAACACTAGACTGGGTAATGGAACCTTACCGTCACCTCTAGACAACCAAGCACCTCCTAAACCCAAACATTCAACAAGAGTCAATCTGGTTGAAGCTGCACTGAATAATTGCTGCAGAATTCATAATACAAGTGCACATGCAGAGTTAGATTGTCCTAAGTTCAAGATTGTTTCCAGTATTTTCCAAGCAGATGTTCAAAATACTGAAGGAGACGTGAAATTCCTGAAGGCAATGAATTAGTACCCTTGGAATATGAGTCAGCAATAGTTTTGGAAAGCTCCATGGGTTACCAGGAACGAGTGAACATGGTGCATGAAAACTACACTCTTGTATGTGAAGAAACAACTTTGGCATTTGAGGATTATACCTTTCCTTTTGAAAAGAATAATGAACCTAAACAAGAGGCAATATAGTAACATCCCTCTTGGACCTTTGACGTGTTCCATTCCATTGAACAACTTCAACACTCCTCCAGATGTGAATGCTAGTAATAATTCAGCCCCTCCGAGAGTGAATCAACATCACTTTGCATCATCATCCACATTAACTAAAGGTATGAACTTACTGAGTCTAATAAGTTAGTCAATTACCTAGCTGAAGAAATCAAGAAGATAAAGATTAGCCTATCCTTATCTGAGTTACTTAAAACCCCAGTGATTAAGAGGGCTTTCCTCAAATTCTTAGAAGAACCTACAGTAAAGAAGAGTATCCTTGCTAGAGATCCCACACATAAGGATATTCCTTTCAAGCCTAAAGATAAAGGTCAGGTCCATGTTGCAGATACTACAAAAGTGTCATTATACAAAGGGAAAACTAAGTCCCCTCCCTTCCTCCTCACTCTAAGGATATTTGGGAAGAACCTACACAATTGCTTCATAGATTCTAGAGCCTCTACAAATGTCATGCCCTTGTCAGTGTGTCAAATTTTAAGTTTGTCACCTACTAAATCCTTAAGGAAGGTTACTCAGTTAGACAAATCTAAAGTTAATGTCATAGGTGAGTTAACCCATATACACATGAAGTTAGCCTCTGACCCTAGAGTCCAACATTTCATTGACATACAGGTAGTGGATATCCCTGATACTTATGGCATGTTATTGAGTAGGGACTAGTACAAAACTCTTAATGGATACATGGCTACAAACTTCTCAAATATGTGGTTACCTTGGAGAGGTATCCCTAACCAGATCAGGATTGAAGTTGAGCCAAGGATGAAGCATATGATCATTAAATATCACCAGAACAATGAAGTGTTGTACACTAGTGTGGAACAAGGAGTTTACAGAGTTAAACTTCCATATGTCATCATGGAAGAAGTTCTGATGTGTAACCATATGCAGGAGAATAATGAGGTAAGTTTCATTACACTTGAGACTGATTGCCTAGTGGAGTCTAATTATGAAGTATCATATGAGGATGGAGGAAGTAGTTTAATCAAATTTGAAGAATATTTGTCCAAAGAGATCCAAAAGTATATGTTGCAGGGGATGCCACTCTGGCAAACATTGTTGAAAGGATGGTGTAGATTGCATAGGACATCACCCTTAGAAATGACATGTGCACTATGCTTGGAGCTGATTGATAGAAAAAAATGTTTATATTCAAGAGGCAAATTGAATATGTCAAGTAAAATCTTTGAAGAGATAGAGTCTTGAGCTGAAGAGACAGACCATATAGTGGCAACTCAAGTCCGTGAGACATAAGGAGCTAAGTCAAAGATGATCAATTCTATTCCAACAGATGTTGTGATGAAGCAAGTTAGAAGTTTAGACACTGATGCTATTGAAAATACAAGTAACACAGGTATTCGTTCACTTGGTATTCAAACATCAAAATGTACTAATATTTCAGTTCTTGACAAGTAGAAGATGACTGATCATAAAGAACCATCTTAACTAAGATGGATTGTAGAAGGAAGTTCTACAAGGACTAAAAAGAAGAAAGGTCTTGATAAAACTCCTCTAGATGATAGGCCCTGGATGTTGAAATTTGATGAGTCTAAGTCCAAGCAAGGTGCTCGAGTCGGGATTGAGCTGGTTAATCCTCAAGGGAAGTCCTATCATGCTATGTACAGATTGTAATTCCATTGCACTAATAATATTGTTGAGTATGAAGAGTTAATCCATGACTTGCTTTTTGCATTAAGGAAAGGAGTCAGAATATTATGTGTTTAGAGATTCTAAGATGGAGATTAAATAGGTGAGAAAACAATATTCTTGTAATTACAAGAGGTTGGCTAGTTATAGACATCGGGTATGGGATTTGATTGAAGGGTTCAATGCCTTCAACATTACTCATGTTCTACGAAAGAAAAATCAATGAGTAGATGCCTTAGCCACAACCGCGAGCACACTAGAGTCGTTGACCATATTAGGATTGAAGAAATTCTTAGTTGAGTTTGTGTCAGCACGTTCAGTGCTAGATAATGTGACCAATTTTCAAGTCATTGATCATGATCAACATATCTTAGATTTCATTCCTAATCGAGATGTGTTTGAAGCTCAAGTCATAGATGAACACAGTCTTGAAGACAAGATATGGGATAAAGAAGAAATTATAAGTCTACAGGACAATAAGATCTTGAAGGGGATGATTAAACTAGAAAGGATGTTCAATTTGGACAACATGACCAAACAAAGGGATCTTCCTAAAATAGGTGGAGGAAAATATGAATCTGTTAATATAGGACGGGGTTCAAATATAAGGAATGTCCTGATCAGGAAGGTATGTACCCCTGCTGAAAGAGAAGGAATAACCCAGGCTTTGAAGGATTACATCCATGTGATAGCCTGAACTTAAGATGAGTTGAAGACATATGATACCTCGATCATTACTCATACTATTCCATTAAACCCTGATGCTAATCCATTCAGACAGAAACAAAGACCAGTAAATGCCTTGTTGGAGCCATTAATATTTGAAGAGGTCAAGAAGTTATTAGCCGCTAGGATCATTTTTCTAGTTAGACATTCTACGTGGGTGGCAAATTTAGTTCCAGTAAGGAAAAAGAATGGGGACATCTGCCTATGTGTAGATTTTAGGAACCTCAACAGAGCATAAAAAAAGGATAATTATCCACTCCCATTGCTGGATGAAGTGCTTCAGATGGTTAATGGAGCATAGATGATGTCTTTCTTAGATGGATTTTTAGGGTATAACCAGGTCATGGTCGATAAAATTGACAGATTAAAGACAACATTCACAACAAAGTGGGGAATATTCGCATACAGGCGCATGCCATTTTGCTTAATTAACACTGAAGTAACATTCCAAAGAGCCATGGATATACTTTTAGAGGTCTGGTAGGCCATGGCATTATTATTTATATTGATGACTTGGCAGTGTTCTCAAAGCACAGAGGAGATCATGTGGAAGATCTACAAAAGGTACTCCAGAAGAGTGAATAGTATGGCACATCTTTGAACCCAAAGAAGTGCATTTTTTGAGTTACTACTGGAAAGTTGATCAGTCATGTCATGTTTGAGGATGGGATATCTATAGATCCTAATAGAGTGATTTCCATCATGACGCTGCAGTTACCAAGAAGCAAGAAATAATTAAAGTCATATTTTGGCAAGATTAATTTTGTTAGAAAATTCATAACAGGGTTTGCCCAAATAGTGAGGCCCCTAAATGCCAAGCTGAAAAAAGATGCTAAGGTTGAATGAACACCAGAGGCCAAGGCCTCTTTTAAGGATATTAAGAAGGCAATAGTCGATGCTCTAGAGTTGAATAGCCTAGATTATACCAAGATATTTTATATCTATTCATTTGCATCTGATCATACTTGCGTAGCTATTCTAACGCAAAGAAATCAAGATAAAGAAGAAAATCCCATTGCATTTATGAGCACTTCATTCAAGGATGTTGAGTTAAGATATCTGGATGTCAAGCGGTAAGCCCTTTCTCTAGTCAGAGCAACTAATAAATTTTGCCATTACATTCTGAGAAGCAGGGTGATTGCTGTAGTACCAGACTCAATAGTAAAAATGTTATTAATGCAGAGTGAGCCTGGAGAGAAAAGAACTAATTGGATCACTATCCTGCAAGAATATGACATGGTGATTACCCTAATGAGGTTAGTTATAGGGAAAGCTCTTACCCAAATGATTGCAAAAACGGATCCAAATCTGGTTAGTCAATAATATACAGTAGATTCAAATCATCAAGATGATTGATATTTGGATATTAGACATGTCGTGATCATAGGGGGATGCCCAACAAACATAAAAGCATCTCGAAGACAAGATTTAAGGATCAAGGATCAAAATTACATGATAAAGGGAGGAATATTGTTTAGAAAAAATCACGAGGGGATATACCTTAGGTGTCTTGATAAGCAAGAAGCTAGTAAACTTCTCTAGGAATTACATGATAAGTTTGGAACAACTCATGGATCCAACTTGGCCACAATGCATAAGATCCTCAAGGCTAGGTATTATTGGCCCACAATCTTCAAGGATACTACGGAGCACATAAAACATTGTCATACTTGTCAAGTGGGGCTAGAAGATGTAAGGAAAGAAAAGTACAAAAATGCCTTCCTAATGCCAATTTTTAGAAGAAAAATGTAGATAGTACTTTCAATTTCCAATTACAGTTCATTAAAGATGCACACAAATTAGAATAATAGAGTAGACCAATTAAACAACACACAAAATTAAACACCAGATTTACGTGGGAAAACCCTTACAGGAGAAAAACCAACACACCAAGCAAAATCACTTTGTAATATAGTAAATGAAGTTTACATACAAAGTTACAGAATTGTGCTTCCAGATGTTAATTCACATAGCATCAACTTCGACAGTAGAACATTTCTTTGATCAGCCTTGTTCTTCCAATCAAATAGCTATATCTTTTACTATCAAAATGTTAACAATGTTCTCTTTACTGTATTCGCATTACAGACCTATTCCATCCATACTATACCAGAAACCAATCGATACAATTCCTGTAGGAAATGGACACAATTCATTTTATCTATCGGAGACACATCAAAGCCATCAAAGAGACTTCGTTCAAGCTCTCCTTGAATTCTCAAAGTCTTATCGTTGTCCACACTATTCACCAACACTTTGCATCCAAGCTTTGACCATGGTCCTTACTACCTAGGTGGCATTCCACATACACTACATTGGGCTATCGAGAAGACTCAAGATAGAGTCTCGCTAATGGCACTAGGTCACACCAATGGAGAGTCAATTCTTTGTACCGACTATTAAAGGGACAGCTTAGAGACTCCCACCGAAGTAATCAACTCCTGCTAATATGAACATCCTCCATCATTCTCCCACTTAGCATTGACCGAGTCCCACAAAGTTAAACCTATCGCCATATCGATGAGACAATATATCGACTCTCATCGATATAAGGATATCACTCTGATGAAGGTCACAATGCTTCATGTGGTCCTCACTGCCATGTCATTGCCAACTCCCACAATGGTATCGGCTCATCGAAGGGACTGCTTCCAATATCTCAACGATAACACAATGTCTCTTTGATGAAGAGTTAACACCAACGTAGAGAGCTTATTGGACCATCGAGAGGACTATGGAGAAGGTCCCACTGAAAGTGATCAGCCAAGTTGATAAAGGAATAAACCCATAACACTACCAATGGAATATCAAGCCAGTAATTCGAGGCACATTTTCCAACATGCTCCCACTTGATGAAGAACTTACTGGCTTCTTCTAATGCTCAAAGTTATTGAATGTCATAGGCCCTAAGGCCCATCGAACTGGCACACTATCTGTACTTATCTGTGCTCACAAGCTTCATCAATGCATCAGCAACATTCTCTAGAGTATCCACTTTTTCTAGGTTAACCTTTCCATCCTCCACCATATCACGAAAAAAATGGTACTGTACATTGATATGGTTTCATCCTAGCAAGGAAATTGAGATTTTTCACCAAACAAATGGCACTCTGACTGTCACAACAGATAGTAATCTACCCTGCATCAAACCCAATATCAGAACACAAACGCCTAAGCCAAATGGCTTCCTTGCAGGTGTGAGTTGCTACCATGTACTCAACATCGGTAGTGGACAAAGCGACTATAGCTTGCCACTTGCTCATCCAACTAAATGCACCAATAAACAACATGAATACATATCCACTGGTGGATCTTCTACTGTCAATATCCCTTGCCCAATTAGAATCTAGATACCCACAAATGCTAACTGAACTCTTTGATCTAGCAAAATTTCCATGATAGCACAAGGTGTACTCAGCGGTACCCTTTAAATACTTGAAAACTCTGTTCATAGAATCCCTATGCGGTCTTCTTGGATTAGCCATATACTGACTAAGTACTCCCATTGCTTGGGCACTATCTAGATTGGTATAAACCATTGCATACATTAAAATGACAACTGCACTCGCATAAAGTGATGAGTGCCAGGTAGCACCCATGAAATACACCATTTTTACCCCTCTTTTCATCCTTCTTATTCCACTATCTTGATGACTGTGCCAAAATAGATTAACAAGATTGTTCTAATTATGATTAATAAGAGATGAATTACTTAAAATCACAATTTCTGATTGAGGGACTAATGTGCACTGAATTAATGGAAATATGTAGAAATTATCTTTTTTTGAATCTACAGGTGCAGATGTTCAAGGAAAGACAATTTTGGTCATCTCCAGAGGTGGTCCTAATAATCTTTAGAGCTGACATATGGATACTACACCAGTCTCCAATATTTTCCAATATGATTGGAGAGATTTTGAGATAAAGGGGGAGAATCATCTCTGGAGCTGGACTAAATTCAAAACCATATCTTCGTAGCTGAACAGAAGGTCATAAAGCATATCTCCAAAGCTGCAGATAGAAGCACACACCTCCAAAGTATCCTCAACACAGATGCAGATTTCTAGCGTCGCTACCAATCAACACTTCTAGTAGTAATTGGGGTGCTCCAAATATTATTCAATCAGCACTTGAGTTCTTGACAAACTGACTTAAACACCTATATTTCAGGGCCTCGCTCTCCAGTTGTATTTGAAACTAAGACTCAGATTTAGTGAGATTTTTGTTTCACTAAATCTATTTTAATTGCATGAATGTTTATTATGTAGTTAAATAGTTAGTAGAATAAGGGATTGATATTATCTCATAGATGAACTAGTAGTTAGAGTAAGTGATATCTCATCACTGGATTAGATATAAACTTACAAAGGTAGTAGCAAAAGATATACAGTGAATGATTTATTGTTATTGTAAACTCATTTCGATATAGACATCTTTCTAAATACAAAAGTTGATGGAATTGGACTGAAAGTGAATTGTGATATTATCTTGTGTTGATTCATTATTTTAGTCTTCATCCCTATGGGTGTGGAGCAAGGTCCCACTCCCACCACCACAACAGAAGGCTAGTATTGTTGTTTTGTTATTTTGTTTTAGATTCTATTGTTTACTGTTCTATTTCAGATTATGCTTAAGAAAGATAGTTACTGTTTTCTCATAGATAAATGTATGTTTCAATTGCATGGAATAGTATAGATATTCATTAGCAATTCATTGTTTTAGTTTTGTTTTCAATATTCCTAGAACTCATTTCCATAGCAGATAGATTAGTAGCAGTACTTTCTTCAATATGTTTTGTATGAATGCTTAATTTTATGATACTCCTTCTTTAACTCGTCAATATCAATCTTGACAGTTGCTGAGGGGTTCAGACCAAACACTTCAATTATCAAGTTTCTATTTAGATGGAAAAGTTGTTCACCCTTATAATTAGATAGCACCTAAGTGTTGGGATTGTAACTTATGTTGATAGATTGAATGAGGTCTACATTTATGAATACATTAGGGACAACTAGATTCCCTAAGTCCAATTCCCATATATGTGAAATAGGTTTTTCCATGGTGTGATAGTAATAACCAAATTCAAATAACTCCCATCCACCTATTGGTAAGACCGCATCCTTGATGTATTCATAAAAATCACAAAACCTACTTGTCAATTTCCTCATACTTTGGGCATATTTATACTTCTTAGATGAGCCTGAGAGTTGGTCTATAATGTCCTTGGATAAATCCCTCTTGATTTTACCTATGTGACTTGACCTTTGACTCATGATTGCAGGTAGAAGGGGTGAATTAGACAGAAATAGGGTTTACCAGGTTGATAGGTCAAATAACTTGGATAGGGGTTTTACAATATTACCTCTAAAGCCTTAGAAACCTAATACAATTCACAGAGAGGGCAATTACTCAACATACCAGTTTTGTAGCAACTAGGGAGTCCAATTTGAAGTCACAACTTTACCAGTCACTTGCTCCAATTTGTACTCGTCTCTCGTGGCCTCAAATTTGCAAAATGAATTTAAAATGCAGTTGAAAATCCATTTATTTTCCATCATCTCCATATTAATTGCCCAGATGAGCATAGCTTGTATTCGCATGTTGTGAATAGTCACCTCATTTGAATATTGATCGTTTGATCAAAATCAAGCTTCAAATCAACAAATATCACATGTCCGGACTTCATTGTAGGATTGACTAAAGAAAGAATCCTTTAAAGTTGCATGGTGCATTGGGCTGTTAGATCTTCATTTACTGAGCATTTTAAAACATCACCATGGATTTCAATACTTTGAAATGGACAACTATCATTGTATCACACTATCGTAGCTTTAGCATTGACATCAAACAAGGAGCATGCACGATACGCTAATTGTTGGATCGTCCTATTTTTTCCAAATTAAAACACTATCATTAATTTCATTTCACCTGGCTGATAGGTGTCATCACCATGCATCGTTGCAGCCTTGGAAAAGGCTGGCAAAAGACAAGCTACATGATGGGTATTTCCATGCATGGCAATAAATTATTACCACATGGTGGTGCCAGATAGACCAAACCATGATCATGTCACCAAAATACTCTCAGCCAATAAGAACCAGCCACCTATCAGGGTAAACAGTACTTTAGCAAGACTGCATAAAATATTACTCAAGTAGGATGGACACATGGCACCACATCGCACCATCGTAGCCTTTAAAATATTAAATGAAAAAAAAGATGTGTGGAAGGAAATCAGTACGATGAGGAAATGATAGACTTCCATGCATCAAGGAGGGATACGCTCAACATAAAGATAATATGTTTTAAAAGAACTGGGCAACTTAGAACATTAACTCATCCGAGCCAAGTGGTGCCTTTGTACACCATTGTAACCTTAAAAAAAGGATTAAATGGAGGCTATGATGGGTGATACTAAATCAAAATACTACACTTGGCATACAATAATTGGTTTAAGGTTTTCAAAGACAAAACGTCAATCAAAGAAAAATAAAAGATAAAGTTGGGGCCGATAAGTCCAAACAATGAGGCCATTCATACAATGACTTACGGGGGAATAAAATATTACTTAAGCTCCCAAGAATTGGTTGTAGGGGTCAATGAACAATTAGAAGATAAGCTCTCAACCCCTAAGAAACACACACCACATGGTTTTAGAATGAAAATTTTGCAAGGCGACAACACCTGAAAACCCTAAAATTAACAAGCCCTAATAGGGTGTAGCATTTAGGGGAGGGGTCTAAGAGGCATTCTAAATGGATAAGAATGGTTGAGAGGAGAGGGTGAATGAGAGAGCTCCAATTGGTATCTCTTGATTGATGCTCATGATGAGGGGTGAATTGAGAGGACATGAATCAACAAGATTTTCTAGGAGAAGATGGAGGGTGATGATTAGGAAGTACACTCTAGGATCTTGTGCAAGCCCTCACACATGTGTGAGAGGCAACATGGGGAAGAGTGGACATGACAAGTCATCCTTTCACACATGTGTGAGAGACATGGGGAAGAGTGAATATGACAAGTGAGAGATATGGGGAAGAGTGGACGTGAATAATGATCCTATCACACATGTGTGAGACATGGGGAAGAGCAAATGTGACATGTGGACTTTCTCACATATGTTTGAGAGTCATATGAGCTACATGTGAAAAATGAAGGGTAAAGATTAAAAGATTGAATGGAGGGTTAGGATGAAAATTTGATTGATGATGTGGACTTTTGTGATGAGAATTTTTAATTAGGGGAAATAGGTGATGTGGATATGATCTAGTTAATTAAATAAAGTAGTTTATTTAATTAACTAACATTAGGATGTTGGGAAACATTAGGGTGAATTAATTGAATGGGACTAATTAATTGATGAATGACCTAATTAATTAATTGTTGCAAGTATGGGCCTAACCGGTGTTGTCGTTGATGTCAACATACTCTTGTTGCATTGATGATAAGGATTGGATGAGCTGTGTGCTGAGGATATTGAGAAAATTAGTCTCAATCAGGATCAGTGAAGAACAATGATGACAGTAAGGCAATAGTCCAAGATAGGAAGAGGATCAGAGGATGCGGATTAAAGGGTTTGTAGATATGAGTCTTAAGGTAGTCCAATAGAGATTTCAGAGGTCTGCATGAAGATCTAAAGAAGTTGTGGCCGCTCAAGTAAAACCGGTTCTGGCAGATGTTCAGTGGTGGCAGAGTGATACAAATAGGTCCGGTGAGATCCGGAAATGAAATATCCTACTTTGCGGATTTAGTGGAGTGTTCAGGAAGTCCTTGTGAAGTATCAACTCGATTGGTTTATGGTTTAAAGGTCCGAAAGCATCTATTCCTTTGTGACAGTGATGATAGACTATGTTCTTAAGGTTCCGGATGAAGGAGAGAAGGATTTTAGTAAGTAGATGAAGTGTGGATGTTCTTGGTGATTAAGGCAAGCTTGTGGAGATCTTTCGATCGTGTCCAGTTCATGTTGGTGGTCCGCATTGGAGTTGGAGCTCGCAATTGAAGAATAACTTCCGGATGATGGTGTTCTTTCTGTGACTGGCCGACCATATGAGTTACACATCCTGCGGATGTTCTTGTGGATGTTTGCTGACATAGATGTTTGTTACTAAGTTGATGTCATGTATAAATAAGGGATTGAGAAGTCATTTCAAAGGTGTCTTCATAGAGATGAGTGTGTGGTAGCGAGGAGGAGAGCGAAAGGTAGAGCAGAAGGTTTTGGATTAAATGGAACTGACTCAAGCATGGTGAAGATGCTATTTACCAGTTCAAGTATGTGATACTTATTCTTTTGTAAACAATGTGTCTCTTGTAGGCAGTGAGCCTCTTGTGAGCAGTGTGCTCGAGCAGTGACCCCTAATTGCAATGTGCCATTTTGTTCTTTCTATTCTTCTAACAGAGAATACAATCTTGGGTTAGTCACCCCGTGGTTTTTCCCTTAACTGGGTTTTCCATGTTAAAATCTTGGTGTCTTATGTGTTGATGTGTTTCTGCTCTTGATTTAAATGCATTATGTTTCATGATTGATTTATTGTTATACTGCTAAGTGAATGTAAGTGTTTAATACGAGGAAAGTTTTGGACAACTGATTCACCCCCCTCTCAGTTGTCTACCCTAAATCTAACAATTGGTATCAAAGCCAGGTTCCTCTAAAAGGAGCTTAACCGCTTGAGATCCAGATGTTGTCCTACAAGAAGGATAGTCCGAAGTTTGATGGAACCAATTTTAATCTTTGGAAAGGTCACATGAAATATCACTTGCAATGTATGGGAATGGCGTACTGGACCATGGCTACAACACAGTGTGTGCCTCTACAGGGTGGTCTAAAAACCTAAAATGAAATCACTGATTCTGAAAATAATCTATGAACTATAGAGGCTCTTCTAAGCGCATTATCTAATTCAGAGCTCTCATATGTTATTTACCTACCAACTGCTTTTGAGATTTAGAAAAAATTGGAACTTTTGCATGAAGGAGACAAGTATGTTAAGAGTGCAAGGCTACAGAGTCTAAAAGGGAGATTTGAAAATCTGAAGATGAGAGATGATGAAAACATTACTACCTTTATGCCAAGAGCAAATGAGATTGTTTGTGGAATTAGAAATGCTGGGGGAGTCTTGAATGAAGATGAGATTGTTGGCAAAGTTCTCAGATCCCTTCCTGCTTCTTATAAAATCAAGGCTGCTGCAATTGAAGAATTTGGAGCTCACACAACCATCACAAAAGATCAATTGGTTGGTAAATTGGCTGCATTTGAAATGGCTGAGTTTGGAAATGAACCCCCAAAGACTGAATCTGCATTTAAAGCCAGTGCCTCTGTAAAAGGTAAACAAAGGTTTGATCCGAGAGAGAACTCTTCAAGAAAACTATCATGGTATGAAAAAGCAAGAAAAGACCTGGAAGAAGAAGAAGCTGAAACTGCTCACCTTGAAGCTCTTATTGCAAAAAGACTGCCAAGAGGATCCGGTAAGTATGAAGGGAAATTGCCTTTTAAGTGTTTTAACTGTAATAAGATTGGTCATTTTGCCTCAAGATGTCCTGAAAGATTTTCAAGGCCAAATCCTAACAAATCAAGGTTCCAAAAGGATTGTTACTATGCTCATGAAGGAGATGATGAAGGTATAACAGATGATGAATCAAAGACAGGAGACAAATATGGTAGTGACTGGGTATTCATTGCCATCAAGGAAGAAGATCCAATGCCCTCTGAATCTGTCAATCATAAAGTTGTAGAAAAAGCTCTGGCTGCCCAAGTTGAAGAGAAGGATGATTGGGTCATTGACAGTGGTTGCTCTCACCATATGACCGGTGACAAAAACAAGTTCATAGATTTGGAAAGGTATGAAGGTGGTGTGGTAAAATTTGGTGATAATTCTGCTGGTAGAATAAGAGGTAGAGGGACTATTTCTTTTGATGGAAGAAACAAAACCAGAAATGTACTGTATGTAGAAGGATTAAAGCACAATCTTCTCAGTGTTGGTCAGTTGGTGGACAAAGGCTATGATCTCAGATTCAAGAATGGAAAGTGCGAGATCTTTGAGAGTTCCAGAATAGAGATTGCATCCGGTACCCAAACAAAAGGTAACATCTTCCACTTGGTTGGTACTGCTAAAAGTTGTTTGCTTGTTCAAGTTGATCAGAGTTGGCTATGGCATAGGAGAATGTGTCATGTAAATTTTGATAATATCATCAAGATAAGCAATATTCAGGCTATAAGAGATCTTCCAAAATTGGTGAAACCTACAAATAGTTTGTGCAAAGAATGTCAGTTGGGAAAACAAAATAGAGTCTCATTTAAAAGCAAGGAACAATCTTCTACTAGATTATTAGACTTATTTCACACTGATTTATGTGGTCCAGCTAGAATCAGAAGTGTGCAAGGTGATAGATACTTCATGTTGTTAATTGATGACTATTCCAGGATGATGTGGGTAACCTTTCTGAAAGAGAAATCAGAAGCTCTTGAGAAGTTCAAAATATTCAAGGTTATGGTAGAGAATGAAACTAGATTAAAACTAAAATGTCTGAGGTCTGATAGAGGTGGAGAATTCACATCTGGTGAGTTCATAGATTTCTGTGAGAAACATGGTATAAAGAGACAATTGTTTGCTCCTAGGACTCCACAACAGAATGGAGTAGTTGAGAGAAAGAACCGGACCATCCAGGAAGCTTCTAGGACCATGATGATGGAAGCAAATGTTCCTCAGATCTATTGGAGAGAAGCTGTCAGCACTGCAGTCTATACTCTCAATCGAGTTCAAATTAGAAGCAATACCGGTAAGACTCCTTATGAACTTTGGTTTGGCATTGCTCCTAGTGTGAGGTATTTCAGAGTTTTTGGTATCAAATATTACATTAAGAGAGATGAGGATTTAGGCAAATTTGATGCTAGAAGTGATGAAGGAATTTTCTTGGGCTACTCTACTCAAAGTAAAGCATACCGGTGTTATAACAAGAGATTGAGAAAGATTATAGAAAGTACTAATGTGAAGGTTGATGAAGGAATTGAAAAACCCTCAAGGTTCTTTGAATATGATGAAAATGATCAGAATTGTGTTCTGATTCAAGGAGCCCAAGACTCTCTTGAAAAATAGACTCAAACTGATCTGGTAAATCAGGAAGAAGAGATGAGTTTTAATGAGCCTGATCAAGAATCAGAAGTGCAAGAAACTCCCAAAATTCTAAGATATGTAAGACTGAACCACTCTAAAGATCAGATCATAGGTGACAAAAGCAAAGGTGTACAAACAAGGAGGAGAATTGCTCAAGTTTCAGATGAGTATTGTCTGATTTTAAAGATTGAACCTACAACAGTGAATGAAGCCTGCAATGACGAAAACTAGACTAAAGCAATGGAGGAAGAACTAATGCAAATTGAGAAAAATCACACTTGGGATCTTGTTCCCAGACCTAAAGACAAGAATGTGATTGGAACCAAATGGGTCTTCCAGAACAAACTAAATGAAGTTGGTGAAGTAATCAGAAATAAAGCCAGATTGGTCTGCAAGGGTTACTCTCAAATTGAAGGAATTGATTTTGAAGAGACTTTTGCTCCGGTGGCAAGAATTGAAATAGTCAGATTATTTCTTGCCTTTCCTGCCTTCAAGGATTTTAAGGTGTATCAGATGGATGTCAAGTTTGCCTTCCTGAATGGTGATTTGGAAGAAGAAGTGTACATTGAGCAACTGGATGGATTTCAATTGTCTGATCATGGTGATATGGTTTGCAAGTTGAAGAAAACACTGTATGGACTAAAGCAAGCCCCAAGAGCCTGGTATGAAAGACTGGATAAGCATCTTTTGAAGATTGGTTTCAACAAAGGTACTGCTGACAGTAATTTGTATTTCAAAATTGATCATGAAAACATCTTGATTGTTGAAGTGTTTGTTGATGATATCATCTTTGGAGGAAGAGATAGTATGTGCAAAACTTTTTCAAATCAAATGAAAAGTGAGTTTGAGATGTCCATGTTTGGTGAAATGAATTTCTTCTTGGGTCTACAAATCACTCAAATAAAGAAAGGAATCTTCATTTCTCATACTAAATATGTGAAAGAATTGTTGAAGAAATTTGGGATGGAAGATTCAAAGCCAATGAATACTCCCATGGCAACCAGATGTAAGTTGAGAAAAGATGATGACTCTCCTAAGGTAGATCAGACAAAGTACAGGTCAATGATTAGAGGATTGTTGTATCTCACTCAAACTAGACCATACATTATGCAAGATGTTGGTCTTGTTGTTAGATTCCAAGCTGATCCTAGAGAATCTCATGTCATGGCAATCAAGAGGATATTTAGATATCTAAAAGGGATAGTTGAGTATGGTCTTTGGTATCCTAGAGATCATGATTTCTCTCTTCATGCATATACAGATGCTGATTGGGCAGGAGATGTGGATGACCGGAAGAGTACTAGTGGTGGAGCATTCTTTTGGGGAAGAGATTGGTTTCTTGGCTAAGCAAGAAACAAGAGGCAATATCTCTGTCCACTACAGAAGCAGAATATATTGCAGTAGCAGGTAGTTGCACTCAAGTTTTGTGGATGAAGCAGATGTTAAGAGATATCAAAGTAGAGTATGAGGAGCCTATCACAATTTTCTGTGATAATTCAAGTGCAATAAACATATCTAAGATTCCGGTGTTGCATTCAAAGACTAAACATATATCCATCAAGTTTCACTTTTTGAGAGAGCAAGTGAACAAGAATGAAGTCAAATTAGAGTTTGTGCCTTCCAAGGATCAGATTGCAAACATCTTTACTAAACCTCTACCTAAGGACTCTTTTGAGTATCTCAGGGAGAAGTTAGGGGTTATTGCCCCTCCGGTGATGAACTAAGGTGCACTAATGTGCATCAGTTCGGTGGATATCACAGTCACATCTTGTGGTCCGGATTGATGATGGGGAGCTGCTACTCAGGGGGAGCAGCAGATATGATTCTGAAGTAGTAGAATTGCAAGTATGTGCCCTTTGCCATTGATGTCAAAGGGGGAGAGAAGACATGTGAAAAACAAGTGGTTGTTGATCAAAGGGGGAGTAGTAAAGGGAGAAAAGACATGTGAATGGTTGTTGCTAATAGGGGGAGTTGTGACAGTAAGGAGACATTCTTGTCTTGATGGTTAAAACAGTTTTTCACATCATATGTTGCCATCAATGACAAAGGGGGAGATTGTTGCAAGTATGGGCCTAACCAGTGTTGTCATTGATGTCAACATACTCCTATTGCATTAATGATAAGGATTGGATGAGCTGTGTGCTAAGGATATTGAGAAAATTATTCTTAATCAGGATTAGTGAAGAATAGTGATGACAGTAAGGCAATAGTCCAAGATAGGAAGAGGATCAGAGGATGCAGATTAAAGGGTTTGTAGATATGAATCTTAAGGCAGTCCAGTAGAGATTTCAGAGGTCCACATGAAGATTTGAAGAAGTTGTGGCCGCTCAAGTAAAACCAGTTCTGGTAGATGGTCAGTGGTGGCAGAGTGATACAAATAGGTCCGGTGAGATTTGGAAATGAAATATCCTACTCTGCGGATTTGGTGGAGTGTTCAGGAAGTCCTTGTGAAGTATCAACTCGATTGGTTCATGGTTTGGAGGTCCACAAGCATCTATTCCTTTGTGACAGTGATAATAGACTGTGTTCTTAAGGTTTCGGATGAAGGAGAGAAGGATTTCAGTAAGTAGATGAAGTGTGGATGTTCTTGGTGATTAAGGCAAGCTTGTGGAGATCTTTAGATCGTGTCCCATTCGTGTTGGTGGTACGCATTAGAGTTGGAGCTCGCAATTGAAGAATAACTTCTGGATGATGGTGTTCTTTCTGTGACTGGCTGACTAGATGAGTTACACATCTTGTGGATGTTCTTGTGGATGTTTGCCGACTTAGATGTTTGTTCCTAAGTTGATGTCGTGTATAAATAAGGGATTGCGAAGTCATTTCAAAGGTGCCTTCGTAGAGATGAGTGTGTGGTAGCGAGGAGGAGAGTGAAAGGAAGAGGAGAAGTTTTGGGCTTATATGGAACTGACTCAAGCATGGTAAAGATGCTATTTACCAGTTCAAGTATGTGATACTTATTCTTTTGTAGACAGTGTGTCTCTTGTAGGCAGTGAGCCTCTTGTGAGCAGTGTGCTCAGACAGTGAGCCCTAATTGGCATGTGCCATTTTGTTCTTTCTATTCTTCTAACAGAGAATATAATCTTGGGTTAGTCACCCCGTGGTTTTTCCTTTAATCAGGTTTTCCATGTTAAAATCTTGGTGTTCATGTGTTGATGTGTTTCTGCTCTTGATTTAAATGCATTATGTTTCATGATTGATTTATTGTTATACTGCTAAGTGAATGCAAGTGTTTAATAAGAGGAAAGTTTTGGACAACTGATTCACCCCCCCCTCTCAGTTGTCTGCCCTAAATATAACATTAATTAGTTTAGGGATGGACATGAGATTAATAAGATGATTTTAATTGCAAAAGTGGATAATTTTTTGATGTCTATAGGTTTGAATCTAGGGGAATGGATTTAATTAACCTGATGGCTTAGGTTCATAAAATTGTAAAATTATTGACAAAGGGAGCAACCAAAGAATGGTTTGGCAAAGTAAACTTTTACTGATAAAGCAAAAGTGAGCAAAGTTTGAAGATTGATATTTTTTTGATAAGGCGGAATATAGTTAGGAATGGTTCAAAAGGATGATTTTTGCCAATAAGAAAAAAATAGAGATGATAAGAAGCAAGCAAAGAAAGTTCAAAGAAATGGTTTTTTCTGATGAGGGCAAAATTGAAGAAACAAACTAGTGTTCAGAATAATATAAAGTTACTGACAAAAAATGAAATTATGCAAAAATTTATAGAATTAATGCAAAACAAAGAATTGTAATATATTGTAAACTTCAAATATTTAGATTTAAATATTTGAATTATTGTAAAAGCTCTGTATAAAGAGGATTTTGGAGGGAAAATTTATTTAATTTTCCTCATCTGCCATTAATGTATATCTGATCTGCTCAACTACTCCCTTCCTAGATATTTTTGCATTTATTGTTGCAGGTTGTTGAATCATCTATTTGCATTGAAGGCAAAATATCTCCCAGCTGCTCCATGATCCAAGATATTTTCTACATGTACTTTTTGTAGACAGACATTCCCTTTGATAGGGATATTTTTTGACAGGCCCATGGGGTGAATTTATTGTGAAATGACTGAGGTCAATGTAATCAAATTCTATATATGCATATCTGAAAGATGTAATGAGGTTTAAAAAATAGTTGCAAGATAGTTGAATTTCTGGTTTTCTTCTATATTTTCAAATAGAGCCCTTTGCTATAAGCTTGCCTTTTTTGAAATACACACTATGTTTTACCTCTTCATGCTTGTTTTTTAGCACTATGTAAATTAGGATTGATTTGTATGTGAATGTTCCTTACAATTCTGTTTTACTCTTACCTCTATTAGAATTAGCTAGACTTGTGTAAGTTTATCAGTTGTATCTAGTTATTTTGTACATTCTCAGTATAGTGAGAGCTCTATATTCAAACCTGGTGTATCACCTCCATTAATTCCTAGTTTTATCACTCTTTCTATTTTCCTAAATAGTGGATAGATTAGGTTTAGTCTTAGGAATAGCTAAATCTCTTATTCAACAAAGGAACCGACCTCTCTCTAGAGATTTGGCCTCCCTGCAGGGTCCCACACCTAGAGGTCATCTAAATGTTTACTAGATTGTTGGAGCCCTAAAAACCTTCAACACAGGGTGCAAATCCATGTGACAACACTTCCCATTAACTCATACAGGTGAGTGAGGATACTAATAAATCCCAAGTTGCCTAAAAACTTGATTCAAGCCTCCAATGAGTCAATGCTACATGTGGGAGGGTGACGAAGGCACTGCAACAAGGTACTAAAGATTTGCATTGTACATTTAGTGGATCTCATCATAAATATCAGTGAATTTGAGATCCTTCCTAATCTGCCAAATAGTGATAACAATAACAAAGAAATGAGAAGACATAATACAAAAATGAGATGGCGGTGAACATTAGTTGAAAGCCATTAAACACTAAAAGAAACCCAGGAAAACATATCACATCCTCCACTTAATAGCTTATCCTTGTGGGGAGATTTTCCCCATTCAAGCGTGCCTGCACCAAGTGAGAGCTGAGAAGACAATCCTTGCACAAGGGGTCTAAAACCAATCCAAAGGTAGACTCTGATCCCAAATGTTACCAAGTGTAAATGCAAATTGAAAAGTACACATCCATCCATCAAAATAAGCTTAAATGGTCCCATTGAAAAGACTATATTTGTAGATGTTCCACCAAGCATGAAGGCTCCTAAAAACAAGATTGAAAAAAGAAAAGATATGACTCCCCACTAACGCCTGAATGCCTATCTCATCAGGCCTAACTAGAATCCCACACCCTACCACCCCTTCCATTAGTCAGGCAAGGTTCCACATCCGTCCTTTGGGAAGTGCTCTAGCTCCTGAATATCATAAGAAATTAGAGATGCCAAATTCTCTAACTAATTATCACAAGAATGCTCAAAAGTGTTATCACATTCCTCCTAATCAATAGCATGATCTGCTAACCAATCAACTACCTTGTTGCCCTCTCGGTAGCAGTGTGAAATCTGATAAGCATCCAACTTCTCTAGAATTTCCTAAGCCTACTCCAATATATATATGATGTTCTAATTGTCAATCCATTTCCTTTGAAGAGATCTAATGCTGATCTGGGAATCCCCTTCAATCCACACATTCTTAAAACTAAAATTCAACGCCAATTGAAGGCCATGTACAACTGCATAAGCCTTTGCAATATTATTGGTCCCTTTTGGTAACTTGGAGGTTTTTGTAGCTAGAAGTTTCCCCTTATTGTTCCTTATAATACAACCAGTGCCTAACAGCCCTAGATTTCCGTGACAAGCACCATCAAAGTTTAGTTTCACAAAAGGTTTTTCTGGCGGGCACCATTTAATCTTTGACCTATCCACTTTCTTAGCATCCTCTTGAATTGACAATCCACATGGTCTTCTATCGAGAGTTTTCCAATTCCAGGCCATGAGTTCATCCCAGCTCGTCCACTTGGCATTTGTCCCATTAGATCTTCTTATCTTCGCATCTACTACTTCAGAGATAACATTATCCAATTCATTCCAAATTTCTTGAATGAACTTTGCTTTATTCCTAAAAATTATGAAATTCCTCTCTCTACAGAGTATCCATACAAGCATAGATGGGCAAACAATCCACGGATCTTCAAAGAAAGCCTCTCTGACGAGGATCAACCAGCTCATAAACAACTGGAGCAAGGTTTTAGGAATCATTGTGCACCAATTAATTGACTAATAAGCTAGTTCCAACATTCACCACTAAAACTACAATGTAGCAAAAGGTGATCAATATTGTCCTCCTCTTCCCCGCATAACACACACTTAACATTCCTCCCAATTTCCAACTTCTGAATTCTCTGTCATGTTAAAATTCTCTTATTTAGGGCCAACCATGTAAAGGCTCCAGCTTTTGGGAGAATCGCATCTGCCCAACATAAATATGCTGGCCAATCCACCCTTTCCCTTAGCTCGAGTTGTTTGTATCCTTGATTAACCTTGTACTCACCCGAATTATCCCCAGTCCAGAACAAAACATCACTCTTCGCCGAGAAGTAAATAATTCTCTCTTTTAAAATCTCCATTAAAATATCTTTTTGCTTCTGAGGAAAATTGTTATTGAAATTTATTTTGCATTTCTTCTAGATATAGTAATCATGAATAAGTTTAGAAATTATCATACCAGTTCATACAGTACAAACACTATTATGTTTCAACATCATCTACTAACTCAAAAGTAACAATAAAATTTAATTCACATATTTGATCAATGACAACAAAATGCAATAAATTAGTTAAATGAAATGTGATTATTTATGTGAAGACTAAATAAAGTTCTTATCTCCATCTAAACAAATTTAAATTGAATAGAGAAATAAATGTAAGCTCAAGATTATATAATAAATATCAGGTCAAAGATCTTTTCCATATATTGCAAATATAGATTTATTGAAACATTACAAGCTTCACTACTCACAATAGCAATTTTACACTTCATCCACACCAAAATGTGGCAAATATTTATCTTATTTTTAATGACCAAAATTAACGCTTAACTATTTAATAGATTATGTTTAAGAATAATCGTTTTAATAATATATTTGATACAAATTATATTATTAAAATTTGTTTGATAGTAATTCTTTTAATCTGTTTATCAATATATTTCATCTAATCTTTCATAGCAAGAGAACACTTATCAATGTAATAATTCCACGGAATACTGCCGACCTGCCACTAAGTATTCTCTCTCATCGTTTTTTTTCTTAAGTAGAATATCCGGCAGCAGATTAAGTATTCTCTCTTCTTTTTTAAAAAGGGGATGTGTATATATAATGTCCCCTCTCATAAATTCGTTGTTTGAAAATGACAGACGTTAAAAATAAATTTGTGTGGGGTCCATTGCACACAACTGCATGGATAATTTTTTTGTGGGGTCCTTCCCACATGGGCTTCTCCCTCCATCTTTGGATGGCTTTCTCTTTATTAGTACCTGCCTTCGGCTGGTACTATTGCAATGAGTTCACACTTATCTAGTTATTAATCTATTGATTGCAAACCAATCAAAAGATAGGATTATTTTTCTTGTCAGGGAAATTTGATTTAAATTTGTACTTTTCCTATGTCAACATGATAAATTTTTAACAAAAAATTATTAAAAAATGATTTATCTGTATTGTCATTGGTTGAAAAAAAATGACCTCTTCTTTGCGGATTGTCGGATTGTTGGAGAGTGCAACAAAAACAACTATAAATACGGAGAGAATTTTGGTTTGAGGGGAGGATGTGGCAAGTAAACAAATTATGAACACAAATTTTGTCTCCCACTAGTTAAGTCATCCCTAAATGGATGGCGATAATTATGAGAGGGAAGAATCATCAGTTTTTATGAATTTAATTTTTTGATTCATTAGCTTGTCAAACGACAAAGTTATAATATTAATAATAATATTAAAAATATAGGGTTCTACACATTTTATTTTATGAAATTAGATTATTTTTGGTATTTCAATTTTATTTACTCGAGTTAAAAATCTAGTATTTCAATTTTATTTACTAAAAAGTTAAAAATCTATAGTATCATGAAAAATATTTATTACATTTTTTATTTTATTCTTCAAACATACAATATTTTAATGCATTTTAAATTATCATAGTATTAATATTATTACATTATAATATCTTAAGTAGACATTTCAAATCTCAACATAATACAAATATGCAGGCTTTGTAAAGTTTAGTTTTATAGTTAAGGAAATATTTGTTTTATTTAATAGGTTTTGTAAAGTTTAGTTTTATAGCTAAGTAAATATTTTAGTGTTATTTTATTTTTACCAAATTAAATTGTTTATTATTTTTGAGATTTCAATTTTATTTACTCAAGGCATTTCAAAACGAGTTCACACAAATTTTTCCTTATAAATTTAGTTCTGTCATAGTATTAATATTATTACATTATAATATCTTAAGTAGACATTTCAAATCTCCACATAAAATAAATATGCAGGCTTTGTAAAGTTTAGTTTTATAGTTAAGGAAATATTTTTGTTATTTGATAGGCTTTGTAAAGTTTAGTTTTATAGCTAAGTAAATATTTTAGTGTTATTTTATTTTTACCAAATTAAATTATTTATTATTTTTGAGAATTCAATTTTATTTATTCAAGACATTTCAAAATGAGTTCACATTAATTTTTCCTTATAAATTTAGTTCTGTCATAGTATTAATATTATTACATTATAATATCTTAAGTAGACATTTCGAATCTCCACACAATACAAATATGCAAGCTTTGCAAAGTTTAGTTTTATAGTTAAGGAAATATTTGTGTTATTTAATAGGCTTTGTAAAGTTTAGTTTTATAGCTAAGTAAATATTTTAGTGTTATTTTAATTTTACCAAATTAAATTATTTTTGAGATTTCAATTTTATTTACCCAAGACATTTCAAAATGAGTTCACATAAATTTTTTCTTATAAATTTAGTTCTCGAAATACAATAGTTACAAATTTGAAATGATAAACAATTTTTTATTTTAGAAAAAAATATTACTAAACCACAATATTATATTAATTAAAATCATGTTCTCTAAAAGTACTTACTATTATTACTTAAACAAAAAACTAAGTGACTAAGTGTAGTGATCTAAATATGAATATATTATTGTTATTATATTGTTAATTATTCTTCAAACTTACAATATTTTAATACATTTTAAATTGTAATAGTATTTAATGTTATTGCATTTTAAATATGTTCTCTAAAAGTACTTACTATTATTACTTAAATAAAAAAATTAAGTGACTAACTGTAGTGATCTAAATATAATATGTTATTCTTATTATATTGTGTAATTATTCTTCAAACTTACAATATTTTAATACATTTTAAATTGTAATAGTATTCAATATTATTACATTTTAATATGTTAGGTAGACATTTCAAATCTCTCCACACCCAACTAGGGTTAGGGTTCTAGACATTTTATTTTATGAAATTAGATTATTTTTGGGGATTTCAATTTTATTTAGTCAAAAGTTCTCTAAAAGTACTTACTATTATTACTAAGTGTAGTGATCTAAATATGAATATTGTTATTGTTATTATATTTGTAATTATTCTTCAAACTTACAATATTTTAATGAATTTTAAATTGTAATAGTATTCAATATTATTACATTTTAATGTGTTAGGCAGACATTTCAAATCTCTCCACACCCAACTAGGGTTAGGCTTCTACACATTGTATTTTATGAAATTAGATTATTTTGGGGATTTCAATTTTATTTACTCTAGAGTTAAAAATTTAGGATTTCAATTTTATTTAGTCAAAAGTTAAAAATCTAGTATCACAAAAAATATGTATTATTACATTTTAAAGAAATATTTGTGTTATTTAATAGGCTTTGTAAAGTTTAATTTTATAGTTAAGAAAATATTTTAGTCCTAGATTATTTTTGAGATTTCAATTTTATTTACCCAAGATATTTCAATACTCTTCAAAAATTAATTTTTTAATTATTGGAATGCAATTTGTCTATACAACCAATACCTAATCAACAAAAAAATTACAACTAAACAAATACTATATACAACCAATAGCCAATCGACAAAAAAATTACAACTAAACAAATACTATAATAACAACACTACGAGGCAGGTACTGGCCACTACGTGGCACTTGTTCAAATTTATTTCTATGGCCCTGACACCAAGCAAACGCTGGCCGCTTCTATCTACCGTAACCTCAAACCCATGGGACTCCAAGTTTTCTTAGATCAATAAGAGCTTCAACTCGGTGATTCCATACCCTCTGAAATATAATATGCCATGGCTACTTCTTTCCTTCATATTGCTATTCTTTCACCCAGATATCCAGAATCCCCTTGGTGTTTGGCAGAGTTATCATTTATGCTCAGAAGTAGCAACAAAATTATTCCTATCTTCTACAATGTTGATCCTAGTGATATCCATTGGATTTGTAAAGGAAAAGGAATCTATGCTAAAGCTTTGTCCAAGCATTAAGCCAAGGCCAGATATGCTTCAGAAACGCTTGAGGATTGGAAAATGGCACTGCAAAAGGTTTCATATTTTAAAGGCCCCGTTGTCAAGAATGAGGAGTAAGTATCAAATACTCTGTTCCTTTTATCACATGTTATGATATATTATACCTCAGAATACAACATAGTTGTTCTACAATAGAATCTCCTCTTTTTAACACAGATTGGAAAGATTTATTATCAAATCGATTTCTGATTTAAGGCCTTCCTCTCGGTATACTTATTGTAACATTTGATTAATTTTATTTTATTCGTAAGGTTGACGTTATTTTTTTATGAGCTACTTAACACTTGCAAAGAAATAAATGGTTTCTCTTCATTTATTTAGATTAATTAATTAAACTAAGTTTTAACAAATTAATTGATATAAATGATGTAGACTGAGGATTGAAATAATTGAAATTAAATTTGGGAATTAAATCAATTGAATGTTATAATTAGTTTCATAATTGATCATGAAGAAATGGTATCATAGATGTATGAAATCTATTCATTTAATCATTGAATTTTTAAGATTTGATAGAAGTTGATGTTACAATTAGCTGGAACTTAAAAAATTGACTCCTCTATTGACTGGGTCAGATTCACAACTTTGGAACTAGTCTTCATGAGTGCAAAATTGCTCTAGCATTTGAATCTATTTTAGTGCTTGCATATGTGTTCTGCGACTATGCAAACTTTTAAATGTTTTCACCTTGGTTTCTTGTTGTCTAAATTGTGTAAGGAATTGACAATCTTTATAAACACCTTTGGTAAAATTATTGACTTGCGAGGGTTACGTTTTCCTTAGGGTGACAAATGATAAATTTGGGATTAGGGTCAAATTTTTAGAGATAAATTGTGCTAATGGAACTTGGAGATGATAATGTCATAAGCCAAACTCATGCAAGAAAATGCCACTTATAAACTTGTCATTGCATAAAAAATTTCTAAAAGAAGTGGTCTCAAAACATAAGAGAAAGGGGCATAGGGTTGCAATTTTCACCTTTGTAATACTATTGAAATTTTCAAATATTAGGGTTGCCAAAGCAATGTCAGCAAAATATGGTCATAGGGTTGCCAAGAGTTAGATTCTCTAAAGGTCTTTGTGAGGTTTGTGACCTTGGGAAGTAATCCTAAAGAGAAATTTAACAAAGGAAAATCGTGGAGTGCAACACGAGTCTTGGAACTTGTTCATAGTGATGTTTCAGGGGCTTTTCCCCATCCATCTTTTACAAAGGCTAGGTATTTTCTCACCTTCATAGATGATTTCTCTAGATTCAAATGGGTCTACTTCCTTCAACAAAAATCTAAAGTCTTTGATTTCTTTCAAGAATTCAAGGCTCTTGCTGAGAAATAGTAAGGGAATATCATCGAGGTTCTATGAACTGATAATGGGATGTGCATCAAATGGATGTGAAGAGTGTGTTTCTTCACAGAGACATTGAGGAGGCGATCTACATGGAATAACCACCTAGGTTTGTTTAGGATTCATATGTACTTTGCATTCTTAGGAAATGTCTCTATGGCCTCAAACAAGCCCCTCAGGCTTGGTATGCCAAGATGGATTCCTACCTCCTAGCTTTGGGTTTTACTAGATGTCATTCAGATCCTAATGTTTATGTAGTAGGATGATTCACTGTTGATACGGGTAGTATATGTTGATGATCTTTTGATCACTGAGAGTTCTTCATCTACTATTGCAACAATGAAGTTACCTCTTCAGGATAGATTTGTCATGATAGACTTAGGTTTATTGCATTACTTCCTTGGCATTGAGATTTCATAGTCTGACTCAGGGATCACTCTTGCAGCACAACCCAAGTACACTCTTGATTTACTTGCACGGTTTCACATGACTACCTGTAACCTATCTCTGAGTCCCTTCCTATCTGGAGTCAAGCTTGAGGCTTCCTTTCCTACACCATTGTCAATGTTAGTTTTTATTGACAACTTATTGGTAGTCTCATCTATTTGACCAACACCATGCCTGACATTTCATATGTAGTTGGCATGGTTTTGAGATTCATGCAAGAACCTCAAGAGCTACACTAGAAAGAAGCTAAAAGGATCCTTCATTACCTTCAAGGTACTCTAGGGTTTGAGATTCATCTAGAGTTGGTATAGAGATTGACTTGGTTGGTTATATAGATGTAGATTGGGCTGCTAATACTGAGAATCACAAGTCCACTTCAAGTTACATTTCTTCATTGGTTTTGGTCCTATCAATTGGTCTAGCAAGAAGCAAAATGCTATTACTTTATCATCCATAGAGGCAGAGTACAGGGGTGTTGTTAATGCAACTACTGAGGCTCTTTGGCTTTAGGAGATTCTCACTGAGTTTGGCATTTTATTCACGAAGCCTATAGTCATCTATTGTGATCACTAGAGCACTATTCAAATATGTATGAATCAAGTTCAATAGTATTGAACCAAACACTTAGAGATTCATATGCATTATATTTGAGAGATTGTTAATGGTCAGAACATTGACTTAGTCTTTTTCTAGTCTTTAGAGCAGGTTGTTGACATTTTCACCAAACCATAAATATTAAGAGCAAGCTCATTCATCTACGAGCTCTTCTTGGGGTGCGGTCTACTTCAACTGTGACATCATCTTTGGGGGGGATTTCTTGCCTTCTTCTCTTCTTTTCTCTCTTTTTGGAGGGAATTTTTTTCCCATTGGGTTTTCTTTGTTTCTCTACTTTCTTCAAGATTGCATTGTACTTGGATACCTCATCCAGCCTAGTTGTCATGATCCATTTTTATGTCCACCTAAGCTATGCTTAATAGGGGGGTGTTATTGTATGTATTTATTTATTTACATAACTGATAGGTGCTAAGCCTAGTTAGGTGTACTTGGCACATTTCATATTAAGGTTTCAAGAAGTAGTTAATAAACTATCCACCTCGTGCTAGTTTTATGGACGCCAACTCGCCACCACTCATTGTTTGAAGGAATCCTCTCCTCAACTTGTGACAGATGGTTGCCTCCTCTATTGTTATTTATACTTCTATTTTTGCCTAATCTATGGTGTCGACTTGTATACAATCTATATTCTTTATGTTTGATTTTCAATCTTCTATTTCCTATTCAATTGTCTCATAGATTATCAATTTCTTCAATAGTTTCCCCTTAGAAGTAAATCAATCAACATCTACAAATTGAGATGTATAAACTGTTAGTGTAAGTAATATTCTAGTAATTATTTAATTACATTATGTAATTATTTACACTTGTAGTTAAGCCATCTTAGGTGACTTCATTAGCAACTTGGAGGTTTTTACAAAACTCTTCCAAGATATGTGGCAAAAGTTCTCACCATTTGTGAGGAACAAACTCATCACCTTTGGTTGCTTACATGAGTCAAATCCTTATGAGTTTCAAATTCTTTGCCTCATATGTACTCTCCTTCTTCATTGTAAATCTACATCATTTTCATCTCTCAATTTCTTGGTTTCCATTATCTTGCTTCTGCTAACATTTCTCATACATTTTGGTGCTATTATTTGTCCAATTTGAGCCGCATAAATCTACATGGTATCAAAGCCTTGACTGGTTCATTTTCTTGCTTGAAATTTACTATGAGATTTTATTTGCATGTGTTTATTCTTTCATTGGTCTATGAGATTTGTTGTATGGATGTAGCTCAATCAAGCAATGAAACCCTTGCCTCACAAACTCACCAAGATCAGTGCAGAAAGGGTGATGACAATCTAAGAAAGAGTGTGACCTATTTGGAAGGGTTGATGGCCTATAAAGAAAGGCCCATGACCCATACAAGGCCCATTGAAGGGTTCAACCCTCCATTGAGAAGCGACGACACTCTACCATAGCAGGCTCAACCACTCAGCAAAGCCTAAAGCACAACACCATAGGAGGCCCTCTCTCATCACTAATTCAGCAACAAATCAACTATGAAGGGCAAGTGTACTTCAATGCCTTCAATCCAGCATAGAGGAATGTGTGGATTTTGTCAAAAATTTGCCTGCAATGGCCTAAAATCTGCCCATGAATTTGTTAAAAGTTTGTGGTTTATTTTGTTGTTGGTTTATTGTTTCTAAAGTTTGCATACACCCTTCAAGTTTCTTATAGTAGAAAGAGTCACTATTCATGTCAAAATTGCTAACATAAGAAACTCAGGGGGTGAGGGGGGGTGGGGGGGTTGATGTCATTGGAAAAAGGGGGTGACCTCATTTCCTCTTAAGCCTTTTGTCATATGGGATTTTAAGCTCCTGGTCACACACAACCAAGGGGGACTAAAAAATTTCTTCTATTTTCCTCTCTATATTCTCTCTAAAATATTTTTTCCAAAAATTTGTTAGTGCAAATTATTTATGTGCAAATTTACAATAGGATGAAAAATTAAAAGCACTATAACTTTTAAACGGTAACTCGAAATTGAGTCCCATTTTTTTTTAAAAGTGCTTTTTTTATGCTTTATCTAATGGTGGTGATTTTGCACTAAGTTATAAAGTTCCTTTTTCATCTCCATTTGTAAGAAAATATATGCACTAAAATAAAGTGCCAAAAGAAAGGGGGAAATAAAAAAATATTAAAAAGGGGGGTATCAAAGAGTTGTGCTTAAAAGCACTCCAAATTTCCTTCTTTCAAGATTCTAAAGTTGCAAATCAAAACTAAGCATGGATCCTAATCAACAAATTAGGCCCCTCGTGCACCCTTTAATTATCATGAATGGAAGATGCAAGTTCAACTTTCACTCAAAAATAAAGGGTTGTTTAGAGTAATTATGGGCAGTAAAAAGGAGCCAAATGCGATTAAAGATAAAGATAGGTGGTTCAACAAATGTGACCAAGCTTTTGGATTTTTATGTTCAAGTCTATCTCCAAAAATCCTCTTTCATGTTGAGAGCTTAAAAACCCCACAAGATGTATGGCAAGTCCTTGAGAAACTCTTTGGGAAGGTTGATGAAATTAAGGGTCATGAGTTAGAAAATGAACTGATAAGTCTGAGTCCAAATGATTTTAGAACTTTGCAAGAGTACTTCACCAAGTTCAAATCACTTCTCTTACAACTAAAAGAATGTGGGATAGAGAAAAAATATGATCAACTCATCTTATCAACTCTATCTAAATTGGGTCCTCAATATTCAGTCTTTGTATGAATGTTTTACTCCACAAAGAGGGCTCTAGGTACAACATGGTCAATGTCTAATATTGATGACTTCATTGCTAACCTAATTAGGGAGAAATACAAACTCATAAAAATGGGGACCATAAGTTCCTATATGTAATGTCCACTTATTGGAAAAATACTAATTTTACCCTAAACATTCAATTACCACAAGTTTAGGGTTAGGGTTTCAGAGTTATCATGTAATTAAATCCATTTATTCACTCAACTCCATTATAGTGGGGATGATAAGACATTCCTTGGTACATTATGTCTCCATGCAGGCCCTTACGGGGGGCATGGCAGATCACATGTTTAGTTCCTCCATATAGGCCCTACGGGGGTTTGGTAGGATCAAGCTGTCATACAAAGCCTCCATACAGGCCCTTACGGGGTATGGCAGGGGTGCATATCAGACTTGCCCCTAAACAAGCCGTAGGGGGGTGTGGTAGGACTGCTTGCCTCTAGTATGTTTGTCATTTCCCTCTTATGATGGGTGGTCATATTAAAGATAATAAAGAAATATTTGTATGGATTCAACGCTGACCTTTCACACAATATTCTGTATGATGCTCAATAATATAATGACCTTCAATATATATATGATGAGACAGTCTACCTTTTATATTCCATAGTTCAATGGTTCTTTATATTCTAATTGCTTGTTGCTTCCTTTTATTTATGTCTACCTTCTCCTTGATTGTTGGTCTGTATTTATCATTGCAGACCTTTTATTACAAAATTTCTAATTAGTAATGTATATTCTAAATTAGATCTCAGAATTGTTGATGTATTCTCTGGCAATTAGAAGATTCAGAACTGCATCATTGTGTCCTATTGATTGAATATTATATTTTTTCTTTTTTATGTCCATATCTGATATATTCCTTATTTCTACCTTTCTTCATATGGGTAAGTGCAAGAAGATGGGGGTCAAAAAGGGGTCTTAAGTGGCCACTTTTTTTCTAAAATCAGGAAATACTGGCCTTGGATGAGAAATTGAGCATAGTTACACTCAAAATTTGGAGATGCAACTAAAACAATGTTTATAGTGCTCCGAGTCTACTTTCTAAACTACTATTTTTTAAAAAATGGCATAGATTAAGGGGTTCAAAAGAGGGAGCCACAAAAATTAGTGTTATTTATGTAAAAAAAATAGAACATAGCATGTTTTGTGGCTCCCTCAAAAGGTCAACTTTTTTTTTCGTATTTTTAAAATCTCTTTGGTGAGAAATTAGCTAATAGCATGTAGTTTTTGCCCAATTTTTCTGATAATTTTTTGATGAATATTTGATTTTTTACTAATTTTCAAAGTGGACACATCCAAAAAATAGAATTTTGGTTGTGCTACCCCTATAAATTTTGAAAACTAATTGAGAATCATTTTTTTCTTTTTTTAATATTTGTAGAATGGAGTCTAGTTTCTAAATATGTAATTTTTTTAAAATTTCAATGAATAGTTAATTTACAATGAAAAAAAGACCAAACAGTAGTTTTTGCCCAAAAACGGACACACAAACAAAAGAAATTAAAGATGAAAGGCTTAACATTGTTAAAATGTGAAAAAAATCACATTGTCAAATAGCTAAGAGAAAGCCTAACATTACCCAGGTGCTCGATTTGTTTACCCTTGAAACACGTGCAAATCTGAGGGTTAGCACAAATGAAATTATGTGAAATTTTGAAGAATATGGAAAAACACGTCTGTGACTGTTCAAAAGGCACTCCAAGCCTTTGGGTTGGAAATCCAAAGCAAATCCCAAGCCCAAGGCTTGGGATTCACAAAGCAAGATATAACGCGCTCACGTTATGTTCTGCTTTGCATTTTTCTTTTCCTCAAGTCTGTTGTTTGTCATGTTTGACATAACGCGAGCGCGTTATAATGCGCTCGCGTTATGTTCCCCTTAAATTTTTTTCTCTTGAAGTCTATTAATCATGTATGTATGTATGTATGCCTATATGTATGTATGTATGTATGCCTATATGGATCTATGTATCTATGTATGCCTATATGCATGTATGTATCTATGTATGCCTATATTTATGTATGTATAGTGTCGAGGGCAGAGGAGGGTAGAGATGGGAGTGAGCCAGATAGGGGAGGAGAGGGGTGGATAAGGATTGAGTGATTAAGGTTTAAGGTTGAGGGTTGAGCGTTTAGGGATAGGATTTAGAGTTTAGGGATAAGCGATTAGAGTTTAGGACCTTGAGGGATTAGGGTTTAGGGTTGAGGCTTTAGGGATAGCATTTAGGGTTAAGGGTTGAGGTATTAGGTTTAAGGTAGAGTGTTGAGGGTAGAGGGATTATGGATAGGGTTTAGGGTTGATGGATTAGGGTTTAAGGTATAGTTTAGTAGTTCTTGTGGATAGAGCCAATAAACAATGGGAGATTATTTGCCTGTTTCATAACAATATACCTTTCCTAGGTGCGGGGTGGACAGCAAGAAACATAGATGTACCCCAATGAAAATCTTTTCTCATAATGATCATCCTTCTAATTTCAACTGTTAATTACTCACTGTGTATGTACCATACGCAAAGCTTTTCTCATAGGGTTTAAGGTATAGTGTCGAGGGTTGAGGGTTTATTGATAGTGTTTAGGGAACTGAGGGTTGAGGGATTAGGTTTTAGGGTTGATGGATTAGGGTTTAAGGTATAGTGTTGAGGCTTGAGGGTTTAGGGATAGGGTTTAGGGTTGACAGATTAGGGTTTAGGGTTGACAGATTAGCATTTAATGTCAAGGTTAGGGTTAGAGTGTCGAGGGTAGAGGGATTAGGTATAGGGTTTAGGGTTGAAGGTTTAAGGATTGAGGGTTGAGGCTTTAGGGATGAGGGTTTAAGGCTTAAGATATAGTGTCAAGTGTTGAGGGTGTAGGGATAGGGTTTAAGTTTTAAGGGTTAAGGGTTGAGGGATAGGGATTAGGGTTTAAGGTATAGTATTGAGGGTTGATGGTTTAGGGATAGGGTTTAGGTTTGAGGGATTATGGTTTAGGGTTGATGAAATAGGGTTTAGCATTGAGAGTTGAGGGTTGAGGGTTGAGGTTGAGGGATAGGGTAATGGTCAAGGGATTAGGGTTAAATAAGAGTGTCGAGGGTAGAGGGATTAGGGTTAAATAAGAGTGTCGAGGGTAGAGGGATTAGGGATAGGGTTTATGGTTGAAGGTTTAATGATTTAGGGTTGAGGCTTTAGGGATGAGGGTTAAGGGATTAGGGTTTAAGATATAGTGTCGAGTGTCGAGCATGTAGGGATAGGTTTTAGGGTTCAAGTTTTAAGGG
Source organism: Cunninghamia lanceolata (assembly GCA_027924645.1). NCBI lineage: Eukaryota > Viridiplantae > Streptophyta > Pinopsida > Cupressales > Cupressaceae > Cunninghamia > Cunninghamia lanceolata. Next base: position 1,441,891 of record BSBN01001418.1, on the reverse strand, counting down.
TTAAGGGTCGAGGGATCAGAGTTAAGGGTTGAGGGATTAGGGTTTGATGTTGAGGGTTGAGTACATTAAGGTTCGAGGGTTAAGGGTTTCGGGACAGGGTTGAGGGTCGAGGGATTAGGGTTAAGGGATAGGGTTGGAGGGTTTAGGGATAAGGGATTAGGGTTAATGTATAATATCGAGTCAGTTGAGGGTTTAGGAATAGGGATAGCATTTAGGGTTTAGGGATGAGGGATTAGAGTTGAGGGATGACGGATTAGGGTTGAGGGTTGAGGGATTAGGTTTTAGGGACAAAGTTTAGGGTTGAGGGTTGAGGGATTAGGGTTTAAGGTATAGTGTTGAGGGTTTAGGGATAGGGTTTAGGGTTGAGGGATTAGAGTGAAGGGTTGAGGGATTAGGATTTGACTTTGAGGGTTGAGGGTTGAGGGTTTAGGGTTTAGGGTTTAGGGATAGGGTTGAGGGTTGAGGGATAAGAGTTAAGGGTTGAGGGATTAGGGTTTGACGTTGAGGGTTGAGGGTTGAGGTTCGAGGGTCAAGGGTTTAGGGATAGGGTTGAGAGTCAAGGGATTAGGGTTAAAGTAGAGTGTGGAGGGTATAAGGATTAGGGAATGGGTTGGAGGGTTTAGGGATAAGGGATTAGGGTTTAAGGTATACTATCGAGTCGGTTGAGGGTTTAGGAATAGAGATAGAATTTAGGGTTTAAGGTATAGTGTTGAGGGTTTAGGGATAGGGTTTAGGGTTGAGGGATTAGAGTGAACTTCTGGCAAGCTCTTGTAGGAAACAAGAAAAGTTCTCCCTCAAAAACCTTGTGGTGATTTAAGTGTAAAGGGGAAGGTTTGGAAAGAGAAATGCATAAGATGTGATCAATCTATAGCAGGACAAAACGCGAGCGCATTATAACATGCTCACGTTTTGTCTTGCTATAGAAACGGTAAAAAAGTGTTGACCCCCGTGATCGAAGCCCACATGCTTTGTTTTGATACTGTTGAGGGTTTAGGGTTTAGGAGTAGGGTTGAGGGTCGAGGGATAAGAGTTAAGGGTTGAGGGATTAGGATTTGACGTTGAGGGTTGAGAGTTGAGGTTCAAGGGTCAAGGGTTTAGGGATAGGGTTGAGGGTTGAGGGATTAGGGTTAAAGTAGAGTGTGGAGGGTATAAGGATTAGGGATAGGGTTGGAGGGTTTAGGGATAAGGGATTAGGGTTTAAGGTACAGTATTGAGTCAATTGAGGGTTTAGGAATAGGCATAGCATTTAGGGTTTAGGGATGAGGGATTAGAGTTGAGGGATGACCGATTAGGGTTGAGGGTTGTGGGATTAGGGTTTAGGGATAAGGTTTAGGGTTGAGGGTTGAGGGATTAGGGTTTAAGGTATAGTGTTGAGGGTTTAGGGTTGAGGGATTAGAGTGAAGGGTTGAGGGTCGAGGGATAAGAGTTAAGGGTTGAGGGATTATGGTTTAACGTTGAGGGTTGAGGGTTGAGGTTCGAGGGTCAAGGGTTTAGGGATAGGGTTGAGGGTTGAGGGATTAGGGTTAAAGTAGAGTGTGGAGGGTATAAGGGTTAGGGACAGGGTTGGAGGGTTTAGGGATAAGGGATTAGGGTTTAAGGTATAGTATCGAGTCAGTTGAGGGTTTAGGAATAGGGATAGCATTTAGGGTTTAGGGATGAGGGATGACAGATTAGGGTTTAAGGTATAGTGTTGAGGGTTTAGGGATAGGGTTTAGGGTTGAGGGATTAGAGTGAAGGGTTGAGGGATTAGGATTTGATGTTGAGGGTTGAGGGTTGAGGGTTTAGGGTTTAGGGTTTAGGGACAGGGTTGAGGGTCGAGGGATAAGAGTTAAGGGTTAAGGGATTAGGGTTTGACGTTGAGGGTTGAGGGTTGAGGTTCGAGGGTCAAGGGTTTAGGGATAGGGTTGAGGGTTGAGGGATTAGGGTTAAAGTAGAGTGTGGAGGGTATAAGGATTAGGGACAGGGTTGGAGGGTTTAGGGATAAGGGATTAGGGTTTAAGGTATAGTATCGAGTCTATTGAGGGTTTAGGAATAGGGATAGCATTTAGGGTTTACAGATGAGGGATTAGAGTTGAGGGATGACAGATTAGGGTTGAGGGTTGAGGGATTAGGGTTTAAGGTATAGTGTTGATGGTTTAGGGATAGGGTTTAGGGTTGAGGGATTAGGATTTGACATTGAGGGTTGAGGGTTAAGGGTTTAGGGTTTAGGGATAGGGTTGAGGGTTGAGCGATAAGAGTTAAGAGTTGAGAGATTAGGGTTTGGCGTTGAGGGTTGAGGGTTGAGGTTCAAGGGTCAAGGGTTTAGGGATAGGGTTGAGGGTCATTAGGGTTAAAGTAGAGTGTGGAGGGTATAAGGATTAGGGACAGGGTTAGAGGGTTTAGGGATAAGGGATTAGGGTTTAAGGTATAGTATCGAGTCAGTTGAGGGTTTAGGAATAGAATAGCATTTAGGGTTTAGGGATGACGGATGATGGATTAGGGTTGATGGTTTAGGGATTAGGGTTTAGGGATAAGGTGTAGGGTTGAGGGTTGAGGGATTAGGGTTTAAGGTATAGTGTTGAGGGTTTAGGGATAGGGTTTAGGGTTGAGGGATTAGAGTGAAGGGTTGAGGGATTAGGATTTGACGTTGAGGGTTGAGGGTTTAGGGTTTAGGGATAGGGTTGAGGGTCGAGGGATAAGAGTTAAGGGTTGAGGGATTAGGGTTTGATGTTGAGGGTTGAGGGTTGAGGGTTGAGGTTTGAGGGTCAAGGGTTTAGGGATAGAGTTGAGGGTCGAGGGATTAGGGTTAAAGTAGAGTGTGGAGGGTATAAGGATTAGGGACAGGGTTGGAGGGTTTAGGGATAAGGGATTAGGGTTTAAGGTATAGTATCAAGTCAGTTGAGGGTTTAGGAATAGGGATAGCATTTAGGGTTTAGGGATGAGGGATGACGGATTAGGGTTTAAGGTATAGTGTTGAGGGTTTAGGGATAGGGTTTAGGGTTGAGGGATTAGAGTGAACTTCTGGTAAACTCTTGTAGGAAACAGGAAAAGTTCTCCCTCAAAAACCTTGCGGTGATTCAAGTCTAAAGGGGAAGGTTTGGAAAGAGAAATGCACAAGATGTGATCAATCTATAGCAGGACAAAATGCGAGTACGTTATAACGCGCTCGCATTTTGTCTTGCTATAGAAACGGTAAAAAAGTGTTGACCCCCGTGATCCAAGCCCACATGCTCTATTTTGATACTGATTCTGTGCATGCTTCGACAAAAAAGAAGTGCTTTCATGCTCTTGGGAAGTTCATATGCACATTTGACACATTGTACCACCTTTGCATGATCTTTCCACCACCTTTTCTGCTTTGCCAACTTGAGGAGGAGGAAATAACATAGTTTTCACACCAAGTTTGATATATATCTATTCAAGTTTCAATTTTTGTAGTGTTGCAATGTTAATTGTGATTCAATTTTAGGAATTTAACATTATAGATTGGTTAATAGTATTGTTGTTAGTAATTATATTTGAGTGTTATTCAATTTAACATTGAAAAGGAAGCAAGTGGTGAAAAACTCAAATTGTTGAGGAGTTTGATGCAAGAAGAAAAAAACACTACATAATTGGCTACTCTCTCCATTCGAATCTTCACTTTTTAGGTATGTCAAGTCTTTACATGCATGTTCTTTACATTTTTCTTAATTCAGATTGAATTACTTTATCATGCTTTATCATACATGTTTAAAATAGACACATTCCCAATCAAGAAAGCAGCCTACAATCTCACATGATACCATGTATATTTTCTACACTTGGGCTCTTTAATAATTATGTGTAATACACAGACCTTAACATATCATGATGTCAAACTATACAAGAATAAATCCTTACAACATAATAAAAATACAATCCCACTATTAGCTTGTATTCATTTCTTAGGAAGTAATATTGGTCTCTTTATCATGCTACAGACAAATTCTCTGTCATGCCGAGGAAACGATCAAGAATTAAACCAACACAGGAAGAGATAGAAGCTAAGAATGCAAAGAAAGCAGTGGCTATGAGGGAACTTCGTGAGAAGAGGAAATTGGACACGATAAATGAAGACATACCAATTGAAGAGGAACCACAACCATCACAAAGAGATATGGTATTGGTGGCACAAAGAGAACGAATGCAAAAACTTCGTGCTACAAGAGATTTGAATACCATAGTTGGAGACATGTCCTCTACCGCAAGTCAACATGTAGGGACACCATCTACCACATCTCAAGTTGAGAGTACATCATCACTCACATGTGATGAAGGAGGTATGCCATTGTTCCCACCACAACCTCAAGGTATGTCATCTATTCCATCTTCGATTGAAGGTATGCCATCTAGCCCATCTCATTTAAATATTGATGAAATTCCTAATGTTGAGATGAATTTACCTAACTTAAAACCACCTAGAATTTTGCATAGAAAGCCAAAGTATTTGATTGAAACTGATGAGAATATTTTGCAGCAAATGGAAGGTAAGATTCCAAAATGCACTTGTAGAAGATATGCTCATAAGATTTGGAGATTGTTCTTTGAAAAGTTAAATGAGACTACAAGATGTCAACTATTCATTGAAATGATGCGAAGTATAAAGTATAGGTCCATCATGAAGATTCTTGGGTTGAGAACATCAGAGGCTTCAAGTGAAAAATCTATTGTCAAGAATCTAATGAGTGCATATGAGAGTGTGGGTAGACCTCACGCACAAAAGATAGTAATGCAAAATGACGTGTGATTACATCGACTATAGTAAGTAGTCAAACGAGGAAAGCTCGTCTCATTAGAAAGATGAGTCAAGAATTGAGAATTAATAGGAAAACTTTATCAAGAGCCATTGAAAGACGCCAAAGAATTGAGGACGCTAATGCCAATGAATTATGGGCGTTCTCAAGGAGACTACCACAAAAAGATAAACCAATTGTTGAAGCATTGAGATCACTAATTGAAGACTTTTCGAAGAATTACACAAGGGTATCTCCAAATCAAAGGGATGTGGTAAGAAGGAGAATTGGTAGTCAAAACCGTGAGCCACATCAAAAGCATTTTTTGGATGAGACTTAAACACAGCTTTATGGTAAATTTCTAGAGAAGTATCCTCAAATTAAAATTTGTCAAAGATATTTTAAACTGCTAAAACCTTTCTATGTCAAGATAAATCACACACGCACTACTTGTTGTAGATTACATATTGAATTTTCTAACCATTTTGATGCTTATAGGTCTATATGTTTAGATATGCATACTAACAATGTTTTGGAGGGTTGTGCCATATGTGTCCCACCAACATCTTCAAGAGACTTCATATCAAGAATTTTATGTGAAAGAGAGGAGGGTCAAATATTCTACAAGAAATTATGCTTGGATGGCACATGTCATCGTTGCAGTGGCTTGCAACATTTGCCAATATGTGAACATATGGAAAGAACACATGCGGTTGGAAACAAACTAGTAGAGTTTGGCAAGTATAAAACATTGGCATACAATACAAAAGATGGTAAATAAGCAAAGATGTGTGAATTGGTTATTGAAAATATTCTAGTGTATTAGTTTATGCCTATATTTCGTGACAGCATAGTGTATGAGTATGCAAGACATGCCCATAGAGCTCGATGGTTGGACTTGCAATTCAAGTTATGCAAGGACACATTTCCGGTTGGTAGCATTGTTTCAATCATCAACTTTGCAAAGAACTACAATCTACAGCCATAGCATGAGGTGCAATCACAATATTACAACTCCACACAGGTTTCTATATTTGTGCACATCGCATTCATTCATGCGAATGATAGTACAGAGGATGACAAAAAGATCATAAGGGACTATAATTTCTATATTAGTGATGATCGCACGCATTCTACGGAGTTCGTGCAAGGTTGCTTTCAGGTGTTCTACAATGATTTGGCTAGAAGGGGCATATCGTTCAGTCAACATATTATATGGTCAGATAACTGTGCGTCACAATTCAAAAACTCGTAGAATTTCTATTGGCTGAGTAGGAGGCATAATTTTATATGTATTTAGCATATGTGGAACTTTTGTGAGGCCGGGCATGGAAAGGGGGAGCATGATGGTGCAGGAGCATGTATCAAAAGAGCCATAACACGAGAAGAGTTAAAGTATAAAGACAATGCAAAGTTGACAGATGCAAAATCGATTGTTGAGTGGTGTAATGCTTCCATGGGTCTAGGTAATGAAGGTAAGTCTTCAGTTCGTAGATTTTTTTGGTTGATAGATGATACTAACATTGCACCATATGAGGACTGTTGTACACTGACAAGATCAAATGAGATGTACTCTTTTAGAAGCTCAATTGCAGGTTCATGGAGTATCCATTCATGAAAAATGTCATGCTTTTGTTCTTCCTGTACAATTCAAGTCTGGGATGAGTGCGAGTCAAAGGAGTGGGTTGACAAATGGTAGTTAAATTATCTTAGCCCACTTGACACGTATCAACCCCCGACAGCACTGGAACTAACACAGATGGAATCATCAGTTGACTTTGACCATATATCAGATTTAGTTCAACCAAGTAATATAGGGCACGTATATGCATCCAATTTCATCTAGTTCAACCAAGTAATGTCATCTTACTTTGTAGTGTTTTTGTAATGTTGACTAATTTCATCTAATTTGCTACACATATCAATGCAGGGCACGTATATGCAGTTATTGCAGATGAAGATAATGAAGAGGGAACATATTATTACTTATGTCATTGTGTTGAGGCCAAAAAGAAATTGGAGGCCCCTGTTACAGATGGAGAAAATATTGAATACCTTACATGCTCAGTGGTTATTACTGGAACATGGCTTAGAAGGTACTCACATAAGAGTGTTAATGTTTGGCTGTTTTAGGACTTTGACATGCATTGGAAGATTCTTCATTACTTGAACCTTGTCGTGGCATCCAATGTTCATTTGATAAAGTATCGGGGTAGACCTTTGAACAAAATCTTGTGGAAAGTGCGTGAGTCTGACCATGAAGCAATACTTGACAAAATAAAGACTAGAGTAGACCCGGATGGTTCATTGGATTAATTTGTAAGTATTCACATTGATTTTGTAAATTCATGTTACATTGAGTTGTAAGTATGCACATTAATTTGTAAGGTTTGTCTTTTTTTAATTTCCTACTGTATTTTTACACATATACACATTTTTACATCATCATGTTATGCATTTTTGGTGTCCTTCTCCTGATGCGACCAAACTGATTGTCCCAACATGTCCGGATGGGTACATTTACGTTAGGTATGGTTCTATTTTTCATCCAAACATGTCGAAACAGTCTGAGCTACATTGTACCGACGATATCCCTGAAGAGTCCAAAGTGCAAAAAGGCAGCAATCTTTGATGAGATGTTACTTGAAAATTGTGTCACTTAGAAACATTCCATCTAAGGTAACGCAATCATGTAGAGTGCCTCTACAATAACCTCTCTCAGTTTTTTATATCTCTGAGGCATTTGCCTGTGGTGAAAAGTTTTATGCTGCCCCAAAAATTGTCAGAAGGAGGCAGTGTAAAGTTGCAAAGGGGTGTAACTTTCGTCCTGCTCATGATGTGACCAAACTGACTATTCCAACACATCTGGATGGGTACATTTACGCTATTCATGGTCCTATTTTTCACCCAAACATGTCGAAACAGTCCGAGCTACATTGTATCGACGATATCCCTGAAGAGTCCAAAGTGCAAAAAGGAAGAAATCTTTGACGAGATGTTACTTGAAAACTGTGTCACTTAGAAACATTCCGTCTGAGGCAATATGATCATGTAGAGTGCCTCTACAATAATCTCTCTCAGTTTTTTATATCTTTGAGGCATTTGCCTGTGGTGAAAGGTTTTTTGCTGCACCAAAAATCGTTAGAAGGAGGCAGTGTAAAGTTGCAAAGGGGTGTAACTTTTGTCCTGCTCATGATGTGACCAAACTGACTATTCCAACACATCCGTATGGGTACATTTATGCTAGTCATGGTCTTGTTTTTCACCCAAACATGTTGAAACAGTCCGAGCTACATAGTACCGACGATATCCCTGAAGAGTCTAAAGTGCAAAAAGACAACAATCTTTGACAAGATGTTACTCAAAAACTGTGTTATTTAGAAACATTCCATCTAAGGCAACGCGATCATGTTGAGTGCCTCTACAATAACCTCTCTCAGTTTTTTATATCTCTGAGGCATTTGCCTGTGGTGAAAGGTTTTCTGCTGCCCCAAAAATCATCAGAAGGAGGCAGTATAAAGTTGCAAAGGGGTGTAACTTTCGTCCTGCTCATGATGTGACCAAACTAACTATTCCAACGCGTCTGGATGGGTACATTTATGCTAGTCATAGTCCTATTTTTCACCCAAACATGTTGAAACAGTCCGAGCTACATTGTACCGACGATATCCCTAAAGAGTCCAAAGTGCAAAACGGCAGAAATTTTGACGAGATGTTACTCGAAAACTATGTCACTTAGAAACATTCCTTCTAAGGCAACGTGATTACATAGAGTGCCTCTACAATAACTTCTCTCAATTTTTTATATCTCTGAGGCATTGGCCCGTGGTGAAAGGTTTTCTGCTGCCCCAAAAATTGTCAGGAGGCAGTGTAAAGTTGCAAAGGGGTGTAACTTTTGTCCTACTCGTGATGTGACCAAACTGACTATTCCAATGCATCTGGATGGGTACATTTACGCTAGTCATGGTCCTATTTTTCACCCAAACATGTCGAAACAGTCTGAGCTACATTGTACTGACGATATCCCTGAAGAGTCCAAAGTGCAAAAAGGCAGTAATTTTGACGAGATGTTACTTGAAAACTGTGTCACTTAGAAACATTCCTTCTGAGGCAACGTAATTAGGTAGAGTGCCTCTACAATAACTTCTCTTAATTTTTTATATCTCTGAGGCATTTGCCCGTGGTGAAAGGTTTTCTGCTGCCCCAAAAATTGTCAGAAGGAGGCAGTGTAAAGTTGCAAAGGGGTGTAACTTTCGTCCTACTCGTGGTGTAACCAAACTAACTGTTCCAATGCGTCCGGATGGGTGCATTTACATTAGGCATGGTCCTGTTTGTCACCCAAACATGTCGAAACAATCCGAGCTACATTGTACCGACGATATCCCTAAAGAGTCCAAAGTGCAAAAAGGCAGCAATCTTTGACGAAATGTTACTCAAAAATTGTGTCACTTAGAAACATTCTGTCTAAGGAAATGCGATCACGTAGAGTGCCTCTACAATAACCTCTCTCAATTTTTTATATCTCTAAGTCATTTTTCCGTGGTGAAAAGTTTTCTGCTGCACCAAAAATCGTCAGAAGGAGGCAGTGTAAAGTTGCAAAGGGGTGTAACTTTCGTCTTGCTCATGATGTGACCAAACTGACTATTCCAACGCATCTGGATGGGTACATTTACGTTAGGCATGGTCCTATTTTTCACCCAAACATGTTGAAACAGTCTGAGCTACATTGTACCGATGATATCCCTGAAGAGTCCAAAGTGCAAAAAGGCAACAATCTTTGATAAGATGTTACTTGAAAACTGTGTAACTTAGAAAAATTATGTTTGAGGCAACACGATCATGTAGAGTGCCTCTACAATAACCTCTCTCATTTTTTTATATCTCTGAGGCATTTGCCCGTGGTGAAAGGTTTTCTGCTGCCCCAAAAATCATTAGAAGGAGGCAGTGTAAAGTTGCAAAGGGGTGTAACTTTCGTCCTGCTCGTGATGTGACCAAAATGACTATTCCAACGCGTCCGGATGGGTACATTTATGCTAGGCATGGTCCTATTTTTCACCCAAACATGTCGAAACAGTCCAAGCTACATTTTACCGACGATATCCCTGAAGAATCCAAAGTGCAAAAAGGTAGCAATCTTTGACGAGATGTTACTTGAAAACCGTGTCACTTAGAAACATTCCGTCTAAGGCAAGTGATCACATAGAGTGCCTCTACAATAACCTTTCTCAGTTTTTATATCTTTGAGACATTTTCTCATGGTGAAAGGTTTTCTGCTGCCCCAAAATCTGTCAGAAGGAGGCAGTGTAAAGTTGCAACTTCTTCTTAGGCACAAATGTAAGGGTACACAAGGGGAAAATGATGCCTAGATGACTTAGTGCATTTCTATGACTTCATTCACATGTTTAAATGTTTGAGAAACTCTCCTTTACTAAGCGCTTGTCCTCATGTCAACTTTAAGCTTTATACCTCCTAGGCATTCAATTAGGTGATGTCATTAGATACAACTTACCTTGTCATGTCCCCATTTTCAACTTGATCATCAAGTGAAGAATGGATTAGCCTATTGCTCATTCCTGGAGGCTAATTCAGACTGATGAGGGAATGAATTGGTTTTTGACTAAGTCAATCTCATTGTTTTATAGGAACAAAGTCAAAAACTCAAAATTTGGCTAAGTCTGGAAAGTAGAAAGTTGACTCTTGGAGTCTAGGTGCTAATTTCACATCAAATTGTCCAAATGAGCACCCAAGGATGTGGAGTCTTGAATCAAGGCGCTCTAGCAGGAAAAGTTGTTTGGCCTTCAAGATGAGGTTGCCTTAGTGAATTAAGTCAGGATGAAAGCCTATTCACTCTAGGCGCCAATCTCAAGTTGCACAATCATGAATGGGCGCCTAGAGGAATAAGGCACTACATCATGGTTCCAGGACCTTGAAATGGCACCCAAGCATGTAGGAGGAATTTTCAAGGAGCCATAATATTTTTGAAACTCTAAGGAACTAGTCCAAAGACTCTATGGCGCCATCTTGATACCATTGAGTCAACTTTTGAACTCAAACATATTAAAACAAGGTCTAGGAAGCTAGGCACCATCTCTTGCCAGTTCAACCTCTCAGATGCGCCAACATTGGAAAGACTCTTAATGAGCACCTAAGTTTGAATTGATCTTGTGATTGAAAGTTTGGTGATGTATTGGTGCAAGATGATCTTCAGTTGAAGCAATCTAAGTTCTAGGAAGGGTTTAGAAGTTATCAACCTCTTCACTAAGTTAGGCGCACTTTACAAGCTTTCTTACCCAAGAGTTGCACCTCATTAAGACAAGGCACATCTTAACCTCTGAGACTTTTCATTAAGACTCTAAGAAAGAAGGTGCATTTCCATGGAGTAGCATACTCTATATAGCACCTAATGCCATCAAGGCACATTTCCACCCTCACTTTGGTGGCCTATCATCAAGAAGGGGCATTGGGCATTCCTTGAACAGTTCTGAACATTTGAAGTTTGTGAAATCACCAAGGAATGTTGGGCACCATGTGTATCCTCAACAAGCTTGAGTTTGCGCCTAGACAAGTTCACGCTTATTCATGTTTTAACTTCCCTCTTGAAGCGCCTAACTTGGGAAAAAGTTATCTTGTTGTTAGTCAAGTGTTTGATGTGTTTTGGAGACTCCAAAAGACTTCCTCTTGCTAGGCGCTCTTCTTGGAAACTACAACCTTCAACTGGCGCCTAGATCCTGAAGAAAAACACTTGCAAGTGTGGGCGCACTTTCCTTGTGATGGAGCATCAAACTGGCACCTAGAAATCATAATGCATGAAGTGAGCGCCTAGGATCCTATTGGTCCAATAGGTGGTTTTGGGATCCGTGTCAAGTCATTGGAGATAGATATTTTGGCTTATTTGATGATGGTCTCAAGTCTCTCTACCAAGGCGCATTTTGATGATGTTCTTATTTAAACTCTTATGAAGACTATCTCATCCCTAAGTGCTCATCCTCATGATTTTCATGCACTTAGACTTCAAGGCGCCAAAACTACTAGGAAAATATTTGGGTGGAAACCACACTGATAAAAGTTGGGTAAATTTAACCTCCGAGTTTGATTAGGCTCCATATAACAACAATATTTATATCATGTCCCTTTGCTTTAAGAAATAAGCAGTATGTGTCAAGTCATAGGGATAACACTATGGTCCTTAGAAATTTCTCTGTGACTTTTGATAAGATTATCTACTATTATGTGGATGCTTGATAGTATTAAAATTATTGGGCATTAAGTTGTGGTGACCATTCTTGTTATGATCATCACTTTTCACAAGGGGTATGTCAGTTATCCCATATATCATTACATTATGATTATTTTTCAATATCCTGATGGTGGAAGGATGGTTTTCACTATTATCTCTAGCTTGGGAAGTCATCAACAATCCAACTCTTGACGTCAATACAAGGTTCTTTTGAAGGAAAAGGGTGCCTAGGCTTATGGGGCTCAATTTGATGTATTTATTGAAAGCTCAAGGTGAATTGATGCTTATTGAAAATGCCACTTAGTCCTTCATTTGCATTCTAGGCGCCATTTCCTATTGACTTATATACTCCTCCTCATGCTAGGGTGCCATAATGAAGTGGTTTAGACAATAGGTGCACTTCACTTACTAGAGGCTTGTTCCACCTTAGGTGCACTTTTATGGTGGAATAGGTGTCAATGGGCGCCTTGTCTTAAATGAATGCTCTCTCTAAGTTGGGTGCCCTTTTGAGGCTTTATGAGTTGCAAATTGCACGTTAACCCTTCATGCTTGTTGCTCAATGTTTGAATGTTTAAGAAAGTCTCCTTTAGGCTCTCATCTTAATGACTTTTTCTCAAGGCGCAATCATCCTAATGACTTGGATATTCATCCAAGTGTTTCAGGATATCAGGCTACCAGACTTAGTCATTTTCAGGATCTTAAACATAAAGAATAACATGATGATTCATTTTTTTGTATTGCATATAGTTGACATTCTATGCTACTCATAAAGAATATTAATATTTTTTGTTCAACATGATGATTCATTTTTTTTTAAAATACAACTTTTATCTTTTAGTTCTAAAATGAGGTTTAGGTGATACTTGAATAACAATAGCTAGCTTATTGGATCAACAAACATCCTATGTAATACAATTGGACTTTAAATATTTGAAGTAGCCATCTACAAATATCCATTCAAACGTGGATTTATAATGCAAGTATGGACGCCATCAATAAAAAAGATTTGTATTAACCAAATATCCATATAGGCATACATCAATATCTATCGATATAAGTATAACATATGTACAAAATAGCCATATAGGCTTACAAGAATGCCATATAGGCATACAATGTCAACTATGTACAATAAAAAATATATGTCCACAAATGCCATATAGGCATACAACAAAGGAACACAATAAAAAGTCATTCCCCTCTAGCTGGTGAAAAGAATAAATCACGGGCAGCCTTTGATCTTCTAGGGGATGGAGACGCGCATGTGGGTGGTCTACTACAAACCTGAGGGCTACTCCTCCTATTTAGTTCTTCCTGCATCTTTAGCTGTTACAATAAAAAGTATAGACATTAATATATAGAAATTACATGTTATAAAAAATAAAACATTTAACAAAATAATCACTTACCGCTAACATATAATCTGTCTCCTCGCTTGCCTCAGTAGCAGGAATAGGCCCTGGTGATGTCAAGTCCTATAGAAACCATCCAGATAGAAATTAAACTTCAAATCAATAATCTTTTAATTTTTCAAAAATAGACAACTATAACAATGAATGTAAATTGAAATTTACTAATCTGCCTCATACCCCTGTCAATGCCATGGAGCTATGAATTGCAGAGGCCACACCATGCTCCATTGCCCTCTGAACATGGGGAGGTGTCTCCGCAGCCTACATCATCTGCAAATAAAACAACATTATTCAATTACGAAAACTATAATAGTGATGCAAATCATGGCTCCTAACATACACACATGTTCATCTAAACATGGAAGTACACACAATAAAGCACATAAGTCACATACAAAAATCTAGTAAGTACAATTCATTCATTAAACTATTTATTTTATTACCTCCGTAAAACTTTGAAGGCCACCACCGCTGGCAGGTGTTGCCATGAAATCTACAATATTAACCTATTCAACATCCAAAATTAGATATTAGAATACCATTCATATAACGATGCTATTCACATGTAATATTTATAATTGTTTACTAGTTACATACCCCGCTAGTAGATGATCTAGTGTAAAATTCAGGTGGCGAACCACTAAAATCTACATCGACGCTATGACCCTGAAATTTCATTAAAATCATGAATTTAAATTAGTTAATCTTGCATTTCAAAAATAAAATTTAATAAATTAAATTCAATAAACTTGCTAATATTTACTTGAGTATCAAGGCTGAAAGTCTCACTCAGGAGGGTATCTGTCATCACCATTTGCTCAGCTGCAGATGTAGCCTGTGCACCTACATCCTGACTATCCATGGGGTCATAACCACAGGCTGACCCACAAGTCTGACAAGTATGGGGTGGGACTGTACTCCTCGCACTATCTACCAACCCACTTTGTGCTACAGGACTGGCATGCGCTATGATGGTCTGGGTCAAGGCACTAATGGACTGAAGTGTATCAACCTCAACACTCTCCTTCACAATGGAAGGGATAGAAACATGCTCGTGGGCTGGTCTGCTGATTACTCATCTCATTGGCTATTGTGGGTCAACACGTACCCTTGGTCTATCTTGTGCTGACCCCCCACCTCTACCCTAGAAGTCCCGCATATCAAAATAGTTTGGCACTTTATTAAGGACAAACTCGCAGTGGAGTTTCCTCAAAATGTATTGTGGGACCTCATTATTATTGCATGGAGGATGGTCAAAAACCATCCACTACCTCTGCCCAAAATTGTCCCTTATCGCTTGGTTGTTGCACCAATGGATACGGAACCTCTTTCATGTAATGGGTGGAGGTTGATTTGTTTGTGGGTTTGTGAAAGTTGAACACAAGTCTAATTTTGTAATTTGTAATTTTTTCACATCTTGGTATGACAGCTTGTCTGCATAATAGTTTCTAAACTCTCTCCTCTTATCCATCCAACTAGTTATTTGCTTGCTAATTGAATCTACATTTGATAACATAGATTCAAGAGATTTAGCAAGCATGGACCTATGCAAGGTTGAAGTGGAAGGATCTTTCAACCTTGCAATTATATCTTCAATTTCTTTTTTGTTGTTTTCAATTTGCCCCATTATATTTTCTTGTGTTCCAGGGGCATGTCGAGGAATGGATGGAGGAGGTTGTTGTTCTGCAGGTATTTCCTCCTTAGGATTTTGTGGATTTTGAGGAGGAGGAGGAGGAGGAGGAGGAGGTGCATTAATATTTCCTAACAATTAACGAAATATACATCAAAAAACAACTCAAACCTACCTATTTAGAAGCAAATTTAAACAAAAAAAATAAAACTCACTCCTTTGGCGTGCTCGATGTCGTGGCGGCATTTTGGCGAAGAATCAACGAGATTTTGGTGTTGAATTAGCTTTTCCAAAATGCGAGCATGCTTCCTAGGGTTTGTAAGCCACGGGGATAGAGGAGAAAAATAGAAATGAAATGAAATGACAACCCTTTTTTTTAATTTATAGTAATTCAAAACGCGCTCGCATTATAACACAAGCACATTATAATGCGCTCGTGTTATGTATTTTTTAAAAAAAACTATTTGGCCACTTTTTGGCCCCCCATCATTTTGCACTTACCCATATATATATATATATATATATATATATATATATATATATATATATATATATATATATATCTTCCTTCCTTGCCTTCATACTCCCTCTGATCTCTTTTATACCAATAAATGGAAATTGATTCATATTTGGAGGTAGTCGTTGCCTCTTTAAGTGCCCACTAACCTTTCATAATATTTGATGTCTTTATAATATTTGAATGCCCTTAACAATATGCTAATAAGTGTATCCTTATTTCATACGTAAGTCGTCAAACAAGGTTGTTGTTCCATAATTACATTCTCTGCACTTTATTTATTATTTCTTAATGCTGCCTTTCCTTAATATAAAGTAGATCGTTGATCTTAATATCTTTAATATTAATATATTATATAATATATTAGTAATAAGAATATCTTTATTTTATTAATATATAGATATAATATAATATCTTTATTAATAAAATAATATCTTTGTTTTATTTAATTTATAATAATTAACTTATAGTATTTAATTTATGTTTATTCCTATATAATATATATAATGATTTCTATCATTCAAATTGATATTCTTATAAAAGTAACTTCATCATCTTTTAACATGATGTTTAAATCTTTAATTTAAACAATGCCTTAATATGGAGACATGACACTATAAGTCACAAGCACTAGTTGTTGAAAATGGAAAAGTTCAAGTGATAAACAAAGGTGAAAAGAGCAAGGATAAAGAAATACGAGTGTCAAAAACACAAAAACAAGGAAATATAAAAGACTATGTGAAATGTACTTTTTGTAAGAAATTGGGACATAAAGAACTTGATTGTATGAAGAAATAGATTAACAAACTCACACAACTTCTTGAGAATAACATCGTTGTCTCTAAATCTTCATCATAAGACACCTACAAGAAAACCAAAGAGAAATCAAAGGGGCATGCTCTTACAGTTTCCACAGTTCACAAAACTAACACCTGGCTTCTTGATTTAGGAGATTCCCATCATATGGCTTATTCACCATATCCATTCACCTCTTTAGATCCAATAGACATAGTAGAAATATTAACACCACACAACACGTCTTTACATGTATGTGAACAAGGAACAGTTGATATTGGTAATGGATACTTCTCCAAAGTTCTTTATGTTCTAGCATTGACTAAAAATATTCTCTTAATCTACTAGATAACAAACAATGATAGAGGGAAGACAGTAAAATTTGGAACTAATACAATTTTGATAAGAGACTTACTAAGTTGGGTAGTTGTAGCAGTTGGGAAGGTAGATGACTCTACTCTACTTTACACATTTTTAGATTTTGCACCTGATGATCATACTTCACTGATACCTACACGAACATCTAGTATGGACAATTACTCTCCTCCATCTTTACATGTTGATCTCAATAGTCTATTGAGGATATCAGTAGTCATCTGTGATTGAAAGATATTGTTTTGTATCATGTTTTTTTTTAAGTGTCTTGTATATGTTTTTCTCTCTTTTTGAAGGATAGTTTTTTCGCATAGGGTTTTCTATCTTTCTCCACTTTATGGGAGATTCCCTTGTACATGGGTACCTGATCAAGCCAAGTTGTCAGGACCGATCCTTCTGCCCACCTAAGTTATTCTTAAGGGGGGGTGTTTGTCACATCCCTCTTTTTGAAAACGATTATGCTATTTACTTTCTTGCAAATTTTAGTAATTTAATATGTTGTGAATGACATGGAAATTGATGATTTATCTTACAAAGTTGTTATATTGAATTGTGGAATCTAATGATTACGATCAAGGTGATATTGTAGACTAAATGTCTTTATAATAAATGCAATGATGTTTGGATATATTATGTTTTGATTTGAACATAGGTGCTTTGACCACAAAATGGTATGTGAGTCTGTCGATGCAGGAACAGGTGGACCGTGTTCGACGGGAAGAGAAAGTATCTTCGAGAGAGAGTATAGACTCTGGAAATTAACCATGGGCGTTTGTTACTGAGGTCGCCAAATAGGTAGATAAACCTTGGAACCAACCAGTATGTCTTGTACGTTGGTTGGGTTAGTTAACTAGACGTCGACGTCAAATGATAGAATGTGACATCCTAGTCGAAAGTCGTCATGTAGAATCTTGGAGTCGTCGATGTCGTTGTAAGTCCATCATAGCAAGTCGACTTATTTAGACGTTTAATATTTTCATTTACAAGTGTTTATTGAACCATCTTGTGGTGAAATTGTAAATCTTGTCTCGTAGTCGTAAAACGTGAGAAGTCAGCTTGGTCTGTCTAACGTTGTCAGAACTCGTTCGCGTTACGATCAATCCGTCGTGATTGTCGTAAAACGCGTCGAACTTATGTTGTGAATTTATTCTTTTCCTTTTTGGCCAAAAAGTTGCTCTAGAGACTTGATCGCCATTGTCTTGTCAAGTTTAACCTCTCTTTTAGCTTTTAGATGTTTTTTTTGTTCGAGTGAGTTTTGGTCGACGAAGTCTTCACCATGTTTGGATCCGTCGTCGCAATGAGTTAAACGTTTACCATGGTAATCCGTGAACCTTGGGCCTATGCATGTCATCATGACATGTGTTCTTATGTAGGCAATTGTGTGGTGTCGAGATGCCAAGCGTGTGTAAACCGTACAAGAATGGCTTGGATTTTATGCCATGTATTCTTTCCTTTCCGTAATATTGTATTCTTTCCTTTCCGTAATATTCTTGTTGATTGTTGAGTTGAGCAATGT
Organism: Cunninghamia lanceolata; assembly: GCA_027924645.1. Lineage (NCBI taxonomy): Eukaryota > Viridiplantae > Streptophyta > Pinopsida > Cupressales > Cupressaceae > Cunninghamia > Cunninghamia lanceolata. The sequence goes on along the minus strand of BSBN01001418.1, from coordinate 1,423,676 downwards.
TTTTAAAAATCATTTACCCATTTAAAACTTTATGCTTAGCCTCTATGAGAGTTAAGATTCTATTTCACCGTGAGAAAGTGAGAGAGCCACCTCAGCGATTGTAATGAAGTTAACCGATGTCTTTAATGACAAAAACTGTCTCATAATGAAGGAGCGAAATCTAGGGGTGGCTGTTGTCGAGAGGTCATCAAACCGCAGTCCTAGAGGAGCAGTTTCCTTCTCATAATGGTGGCAGAGAGTGATGGGAGAGAAAGGCAGTTGTGAGTGGAGAATGGATCGAGGGTATGGACGTTGTGTGGCAAGGAAAATGGCAGTAAAGAGTTCCTTCGAAGTAGAAGATAGTGGGAGATATTCGAGGGCGAGAGAGGGAGAGCAAGATGGAGAAAAGGCTGTCGTGTTTGGCATGGAGAGAAAAGTAAGTGCGGGCAGAAGCGGTTTTTAGTGGCTGGCGAAAGGCAAATAGAGGGATCGCATTTTCTTTTGAAGGGATTAGTTTTTTTTTTCTAGAGAGTGGAGAGTTGTTGAGTAGGGAGCGACGGAGAGTAATAGCTGTGGAAGCTTCTGTGTAGTAAAGAACTTCTACGTAGTGAACGGTTCCCTGAGGAGGATCAATTTATGGGGAAATAAGAGTGAACATTTCTTCTAAAGAGTGAACAGATTCTGAGTGGAAAGAACCAGAGAGAGAGTGTAAACTGTGGGAGCTGGGGCATTCGTTTTGGGTAGTCATTCGCAGATTTTGGAAGTGGTAGAAGAGTGATAACCGTGGTAGTCCCTTGTTGTCTGGAGGAGAAACAACCGAAAGGCACGAGTGGGAGCTTTTGTGAAGCTATCGGGCAGAGAGGAGGACCTTTAACCTGGAGGAGGAGTCGAAGTTGCCACAGCAACCTATAACAACGTCTGCAGGTTCATTTCTTTTGTTTTATTCTCATAGTTTAGACCAGTGCGTAAGCAAGTTTCATGTTTGCGAAAGATGAATACGTATAATATGAGTAGAATAGAATGACAACGTAATTCAACTACGTTTCAGTGTGCGATTAATCCATGAAATAGAAGTATTACTGTTTCGTTATTGCTGTGTTTGTGAATTTTAAAACTCAGAAAAGAGGTTTGCTGTCTTCTAGAGACCGTAAACTCAGAAATGGTAGCATTTTTGCCATAAGTTAAATGATATAATATAAGAACGCAGTTCTCTAACGTGTATTCATTTAGGAACGAACTTATATCGATGCAAGATGTAATCCACCTTCCTTGAACGATAACTCCACAGCGAGTAAATGTGTTGCTCCACGTGCATGTTGCGTAGGAGTCAAAAACCATAGTTTTAGGTTTGTTTTGACATAAAATTTAGTATGTTTAATAGTCAAGAAATGCTGTTGTAAACGGCTGATGTCTTATCCGTCATATATTTTTAGTTAGAGGTCGACCATGCGTTGGTTATCTTCAATGACATAAAAAAGATTCCAAAACTATATATATTATTTACGACTCTCATCTTGTTGAACCATGTGAAACTAATAACATGGAAAGAGGAATAGGCAGATAAAGTTTTTAGTAATGGTTAGGAAACCATCATAGATCTGAAACAATCCATTTGAGTTGAAAACCGGCATGTGAGTTGAAATTACATTGCATGCAACGGCGTTAGAATCGTTTTACCTTGTAGACCATATGAGTCTAGAATCCTCAAGTTGCGGAATAATGGGAAATGGCTTTAAATGTGTGAGTATGTTGTGTAAACATGGGAAACCAGTAAACAAATAGGAAACCACTTAGGAGTGGGCGCTTATAAGTAGTGTTTTTAACCTGAAAATGGATTATGAAACTCTGAACTCAAGATTAGAGTAAAAGTGCGCCATGCACTATTGTAGGAGGATCTCCTAAACCCTTGAGGTCATCAAGGTCGTCTTATTGTTAAAACTAAGCAAATGGGAAACTGTAGGATTTCGATCAGTTCAAGTCGAGTAGGGTGGGTGAACCCAGTTCACGCGTTCTTAGAACGCTAATTAAAAATAAATCCTTTGGCCAAGGTGATGTACTATCCTCAAGTGCATCGAACGTTCATCGTAACTGGATGGCGTTTCTTGTGGAGTGTTGTGCATGACTAGAGGGTATCTAGGGATCTGCGGGATAACAAGACATGTAGGTTACAACACCAGAGCTTAGATGGCAAACGTCGATGGTTATCCTAAGTCTATCCTCTTGAGTAGGGTAGGGCCACTTCCGGTTAGGAAGGAGTGTGGGAGACTGACGGTCTGTGGTTGGAGGTTAAGCTCCTTGAAGATACTTTCTCTTCCAAATACTGAGGAATGCTGAGTCTTGACTATGATGGATCGACAATCGAGATGCATGATAATGGAATGTTTCCAATATATGTTGTTTCAAGAAAATTTCATTTGTTAGACAACAAAACGTTTAATGAATATCATTTCTTTCAGCTTTATGAAAATGAGATCATGTGTATGATAAAATGAAAAATGTTGTATTAGATTATAGATGAGTAACTTTTGCATGTGATTTCCTTGTAAAAAAAAAATTGCCGTTGCGAAAACTTAGTTACTTCTTGTCATTTCAGATTTGGATGTTACATATGGTATCAGAGCTAACCAAGTTTAGCACTAGGGCTGATGAGTCCACCTGATTAGGAAATCATCATTATGTGGGTAGCTAATGATTTGGTTTATTGTGCCAGGATGGTATACACCAAGAAAACTGCAAGAAAATCTTTCTCGGGTAAGAAGCGTTATCTGCAAGCTAAGCAGAAACGACTTGCGATGATCAAGACCATAGAGAAAACCAATGACGAAAATGACCTATGGCTTGACGATGTGGAAACCTTAGCCAATGCTATGTCACAACTTAAGCGAGTGAGGAGAGAGCTCCTAGAGGGAGCAGCGATGGTGGCTCGAACCATGATCAACCACTGCTCCTGGATTGTAACTGATAGTGTACCTAGTACTATACCCATGATCACTAGAGATCCACGTGTAGTACCTAGAGCTGAGATTATTGAGTTATCATCTGACAGTGAGTCTGAGGGGTATACACCTTGTGATTATGTGTCGGACAATGAATCCGAAGGTTACACTCCACTAGATAACACTATGTAGAAACATGAGATTTGTCTATCTCTATTGATGTTGAAACAATTTTGCAAATTGAATAAAGACAAAATTTTGGTTTGAGAACAATTATGATTATGATCAAATGATGTGTTCTTTTGATGTTGTTCAATTTAATAAGCGCAAAACTGATTAGTATATGTTTAATCAGGTGTGAAATTAAACTAGCATGGACCAATCAGGGTTTAACGAGGGGGAGGATCGGGAAGGTCATAACTCTCGGGAAAACTCCACTGACAAGTTGGATAGGATCCTCAACATGCTCACGGAAACCAAGGAAAGATTGAACAAACTAGAAAGGAAAATGGATGAAACTGGTAACACAGAGGGTGGAAACGAGAACTCTCACTTCACAAGCAAGAGTAAACATTAGGATGATGGCACGACAAGTGAGCGTCCTGATGACAGTGAAGCCCAAAGAAAAACCAAGGATAAACTTGCCTTAGAGTTATCTAAGGATATGAAGAAGGTTAACCCTCCAAAGTTCGACGGAACGAAAACTGGAGATGCAGCTGAAGCATGGATGACGGAGATGGAGAAATATTTTGAGATCATAAACTACTCCGAGGTTACTAAAGCCGTGTGGGGAGCCTATCAGCTATCTGGGGAAGCGTCCACTTGGTGGATGAATAAGAAAATGGAGTTGGAATTAAGTCCCTTGAAAGTGACATGGGATGAGTTCGTGGAACTGTTTCGAAAATGGTGGTTACCTCAATTATACTTTGATCAGAAGCTAACGGACTTCCAAAACCTCCGGCAAGGTGAACTATCTGTGGTCGAGTACGCAGAAAAATTCACTAGGTTATTGAAGTATGTTCCCCAATACCAAAAGGACGAAAGGTTCCGAATCAGAAAATTCATCATGGGACTCAATCCTCAGATCGGTGGTGAAGTGGAGGTGCACGGTCCAAGCACCATGGATCAAGTTTATGAAAAGGCAATAAAACAGGAGCAGAAGATTAAATCTATCTCTGCTTACCATGATAAGAAACGCAAGAAGTTTGACAAGAACTACAATGATCAGTCTTTTAAAAGGAAAAATGATAAGGGGTATGGAAACAGGAGGTTTGATAAGGGAAATCAAAGGAATCAAGGAGGATTTGGTAGTGAGCGCAGAGGTGAAGATTTTAAGAGAAATACAAATTTTAAGAAGAATGATGATTCTGCAAGTAGGCCATTTGAGAAGCGAGGACCTATAGGAGGATGCTTTTCTTGTGGAGGGGATCATTACGCCAACCGTTGCCCCAACAAGAAGCCGAATGGGAGGCCTAGGAACATGGAGCTTCCTTCACAATAGGAAGCCTTTCAGCAAAGGATTCATGCCGCTCTTGACAATCGGCAAGCAGAGTATCAAATCACTCCTATTGAGATGACAGGTACCTTATTTGGAGTTCCTGTTTCTATTCTATTTGATACTGGTGCAACAGAAAATTTTGTGTCACCTAGAGTCTTAGGTAAATTTTCTAGAAAAGCTGGTTTTATGTCAAAACCTTGGATAGTAGAGTATGCTAATAATTCAAAGGCTCAGGTAGAGCAATGCTTGTTCGAAGCTAGGATTGATGTTTCTAACTTCACCACTGAGGCAAACTTATACGTAGCACCTTTAGGGTCCTACGATGTCATCCTAGGAATGAGCTGGTTGTGGAAACATCGAGCCAAAGTAGATTGCTATCATAAAACCATTGAGTGTCTGGATCAGACGGGCAAAACAGTGAATCTCCAAGGAATTCAAAGGGAAATAAGGGTTAGATCCATTTCTTCTAAACAACTAAAGCGGGCTAGGCGAAAGGGATGCCAACTCTTTGCAGTCAAGATGGACCTAGTAGAGGAAACCTTGGAGAAGCAATCTTTTGAAGAAAGATATCCATTTTTGTGCAACTTCAGGGATGTATTTCCTAAGGAGTTACCAGGCTTACCTCCGAAGAGAACATTTGACTTTGGCATAGATATTAAACCAGGATTGGAGCCAATCTCTAAAGCTCCGTATCGTATGACTACCACAGAACTTATGGAATTAAAAGCTCAGTTGCAGGAGCTTTTGTCTAAGAATTTGATTAGGCCAAGTGTATCACCATGGGGAGCCCCGGTTATCTTTGTCAAAAAGAAAGATGGAACTTTAAGGCTGTGCATAGATTATAGGATGCTTAACAAGGCAACTATAAAGAACAAGTATCCCTTGCCGCGGATTGATGATCTATTTGACCAAATGCGTGGCGCATCGGTCTTTTCCAAGATAGATCTGAGATCTAGATATCATCAGTTAAGGTTGAAAGACGAAGACATTCCTAAGACAGCTTTTAGAACGAGGTATGGTCATTATGAGTTTACGGTGCTACCGTTTGGATTGACCAATGCACCTGCTGCATTCATGAATCTCATGAATAGTGTATTCAAAGATTGTCTTGATAAGTTTGTACTAGTCTTCATCGATGATATTCTGATCTACTCCAAGGATGAAGAGGAGCATGCACGACATCTTCAAATAGTGTTGCAACGGTTGAGAGAACATAAATTGTATACGAAACTCTCCAAGTGCACTTTCTTTCAGAAAGAAGTACAGTACTTAGGGCACATAATATCAGCCGATGGGATATCAGTTGATTCGGCCAAAATAAAAGCTATTATGGAATGGCCTGAACCTACCAATGTGTCAGAGGTACGAAGTTTCATGGGATTGGCAGGATATTAGAGGAAATTTGTGTTGAATTTTTCAAGCATAGCTAGCCCCATTACCTCTTTGCAGAGAAAAGGAAAAAAGTTTGTGTGGACGGATGTATGTCAAAAGGCTTTTGATTTGTTAAAAGAAAAATTAACAACCGCTCCAATTCTGAAAGTTCCTGTTCCTGAGGGAGAGTTTGAGGTTATCACTGATGCCTCGGGGGAAGGATTGGGAGGTGTGCTTATGCAAGATGGCAGGGTAGTAGCCTATGAGTCTAGGAAGCTAAAAAATTATGAGCAGAACTATGCTCCTCATGACCTAGAGATGGCAGCAGTGGTTCACGCCCTTCAGATGTGGCGACATTATTTGTTGGGAAGGACTTTTATTTTAAAATCAGATCACCAAAGCCTTCGCTACATATTCACACAACCTAATCTCAATGCAAGGCAAAGGAGATGGTTGGAACTAATAGCCGACTATGACTTTGAAATTTCTTATATCAAGAGCAAGGAAAACCGAGTAGCGAATGCCTTAAGCAGAAGAAGGCATATAGCCTCTATAATTTCCATACATGCTAAATTTAAAGACTTAGTATTGCAAAACTTATCTGGGGATGAATATTATGAACAAGTGAAACAGGCGCTGTACTCAAACCCTAAGGACCCAAGATATGATAGATTCAGTTTTGAATCCAATGGATTGATGAGATTCAAGGGAAGAATATATGTTCCTGATTTAGTTGAACTTAGAAACCTTGTGTGGAAGGAAGTTCACTGTGCTCCTTACTCTGGACACCCTGGTGTAACTAAACTGTTAGCGGATGTAAAGCCGCTATATTTCTGGAAGGGAATGAAAAGTGATGCTGCAAAGTTTGTAGCTAGTTGTTTGGAATGTCAGAGAGTTAAGGCAGAACACCAACATCCTGCTGGGTTGTTGTACCCACATGATATTCTAGAATGGAAATGGCAAGTTATTAGTATGGATTTTGTCCAAGGGCTACCTATGTCTAAGAATAGGCATGATGCAATATTGGTTGTTGTGGATAAACTAACCAAGGTTGCACATTTCATACTAGGAAACCTGACCGATGGAGCACATCTTTTGGCTCGCAAATTTGTGCAAGAAATTTTCAGATTGCTTGGGGTGCCTGAAAAGATAATATCTGATAGAGATGCACGGATAACATCACGGTTTTGGCAAACCTTAGTTTCTGCCTTAGGGACTAAACTAAATGTAAGTACTACTTATCACCCTGAAACCGATGGACAGACGGAAAGAGTAAATCAGGTATTAGAAGACCTTTTGAGAATGTATTGCATGGATCAGCAATACAGATGGGAGGAGTATCTACCTCTTGTCGAATTTGCCTATAACAATTCCTATCATTCTGCCATTAAGATGGCACCATTTGAAGCATTATATGGAAGGAAATGCAGAACTCCTATAAGCTGGGATAAGCTGGAAGATAGGATAAGCATTGGACCTGAAATGCTTGCTGATATGGAAGAAAAAGTTAAAGTGATTAGGAAGAGATTGGCAGAAGCCAATGACAGGCAAAAGAGTTATGCAGATCGCAAGCGAGTGCCTAGACACTTCTCTGTTGGCGAGAAGGTGCTTTTGTGAGTGAAACCACAAAAGAGTTCTATAAAGTTTGGTAAATCTTCGAAATTGGCTCCTCGTTATGTCAGACCTTTCGAAGTTCTTGAAATTATCAATCCGGTTGCATACAAAGTTGCTCTACCTCCAGCCTTGTCTAAGATGCATAATGTTTTTCACGTTTCGTATTTAAAGAAATATTATGTAGGTAATAACCACATCCTAAACTGGAATTCCTTACAGATGCAAGAACCCGGGGTGGTTGTGATCGAGCCACTCAAGGTGCTCGAAATGCGTAAACTCCGTTTACGTAATCGAGAAGTTTTGCAATGCAAAATATAGTGGGACCAATATGGCGAGGATAGCGCCACTTGGGAAGATTACAAAGATATTTACCAAAGATTTCCAAAACTTTTTAAAGACATTAATGTTGCATTATAGAAAGTTTGTTTTAAGTTTAAGTTTTTGCTTGATAAACTTAATCATCGGGGACGATGATTTTTAAAGGGGAAGGATATGTCACTTCCCTCTTTTTGAAAACGATTATGCTATTTACTTTCTTGCAAATTTTAGTAATTTAATATGTTGTGAATGACATGGAAATTGATGATTTATCTTACAAAGTTGTTATATTGAATTGTGGAATCTAATGATTACGATCAATGTGATATTGTAGACTAAATGTCTTTATAATAAATGCAATGATGTTTGGATATATTATGTTTTGATTTGAACATAGGTGCTTTGACCACAAAATGGTATGTGAGTCTGTCGATGCAGGAACAGGTGGACCGTGTTCGACAGGAAGAGAAAGTATCTTCGAGAGAGAGTATAGACTCTGGAAATTAACCATGGGCGTTTGTTACTGAGGTCGCCAAACAGGTAGATAAACCTTGGAACCAACCAGTATGTCTTGTACGTCGGTTGGGCTAGTTAACTAGACGTCGACGTCAAAGGATAGAGTGTGACATCCTAGTCGAAAGTCGTCATGTAGAATCTTGGAGTCGTCAATGTCGTTGTAAGTCCATCATAGCAAGTCGACTTATTTAGACGTTTAATATTTTCATTTACAAGTGTTTATTGAACCATCTTGTGGCGAAATTGTAAATCTTGTCTCGTAGTCGTAAAACGCGAGAAGTCGGCTTGGTCCATCTAACATTGTCAGAACTCGTTCGCGTTACGATCAATCCGTCGTGATTGTCGTAAAATGCGTCAAACTTATGTTGTGAATTTATTCTTTTCCTTTTTGGCCAAAAAGTTGCTCTAGAGACTTGATCGCCGTCGTCTTGTCAAGTTTTACCTCTCTTTTAGCTTTTAGATGTTTTTTTTTGTTCGAGTGAGTTTTGGTCGATGAAGTCTTCACCATGTTTGGATCCGTCGTCGCAATGAGTTAAACGTTTACCATGGTAATCTGTGAACCTTGGGCCTATGCATGCCATCATGACGTGTGTTCTTATGTAGGCAATTGTGTGGTGTCGAGATGCCAAGCGTGTGTAAACTGTACAAGAATGGCTTGGATTTTATGCCATGTATTCTTTCCTTTCCGTAATATTGTATTCTTTCCTTTCCGTAATATTCTTGTTGATTGTTGAGTTGCGCAATGTTTTTAAAAATCATTTACCCATTTAAAACTTTATGCTTAGCCTCTATGAGAGTTAAGATTCTATTTCACTATGAGAAAGTGAGAGAGCCACCTCAGCGATTGTAATGAAGTTAACCGATGTCTTTAATGACAAAAACTGTCTCATAATGAAGGAGCGAAATCTAGGGGTGGCTGTTGTCGAGAGGTCATCAAACCACAGTCCTAGAGGAGCGGTTTCCTTCTCATAATGGTGGCAGAGAGTGATGGGAGAGAAAGGCAGTTGTGAGTGGAGAATGGATCGAGGTTATGGACGTTGTGTGGCAAGGAAAACGGCAGTAAAGAGTTCCTTCGAAGTAGAAGATAGTGGGAGATATTCGAGGGCGAGAGAGGGAGAGCAAGACGGAGAAAAGGCTGTCATGTTTGGCATGGAGAGAAAAGTAAGTGCGGGCGGAAGCGGTTTTTAGTGGCTGGCGAAAGGCAAACAGAGGGATCGCATTTTCTTTTGAAGGGATTAGTTTTTTTTTTTCTAGAGAGTGGAGAGTTGCTGAGTAGGGAGCGACGGAGAGTAATAGCTGTGGAAGCTTCTGTGCAGTAAAGAACTTCTACGTAGTGAACGGTTCCCTGAGGAGGATCAATTTATGGGGAAATAAAAGTGAACATTTCTTCTAAAGAGTGAACAGATTCTGAGTGGAAAGCACCAGAGAGAGAGTGTAAACTGTGGGAGCTGGGGCATTCGTTTTGGGTAGTCATTCGCAGATTTTGGAAGTGGTAGAAGAGTGATAACCTGTTGGATCTAGGGCATACAACTGAGAGGGGGGGTGAATCAGTTGTATAAAACTTCTTCTTCTTTCAAACACTTAATTCTCTGTTGTTAGTTAGCAGCATATCAAATACTCATCCATGGAAGCATAATACATAAACACAAGAGCAGATAAGCATCAACACATTGAACACCAAGATTTTGACGTGGAAAACCCGGTTAAGAGAAAAACCACGGGGTGATTAACCCAAGAATTATTCTCTGTTAGAAGAATAAAGAAAAATGAATGGCACATGCCAATAAGGGCTCACTGCCCGAGCACACTGCTCACAAAGAGGCCCACTGCCTACAAGGAGACACACTGTCTACAAAGTGATGAAAATCACAGTCTTGAACTGGAGAATGACATTTCTACCATGTCCGGATCAGTTCCAATTAAGCCCAAAATCTCTGCTCTGCCTTTCGCACGTTTCTTCGCTATGCCACACTCATCCACACACCACACCTTGAAATGAACTCACAAACTGTTATTTATACAAGACATCGACTTAGGAACAAACATCTAAGTCGGCAAACAACCATAGGAGTATCCGCAAGATGAATAACACATCCGGTCGGCCATCACAAGAACATTCGCAGGATGAACAACTCATCCGGTCGGCTAAACAGAGCAAGAACTTCATCCGGAAGAATAACTTCAATTCCGGGCTCTACCATCAATGCGGACCAACAACACAACCTAAACATGATCCAAGAACCTTCACAAGCCTGTCTGAATGTCCGGATACATCCGCACTTCCTCTACTTACTGGGATCTCTTGTCTTCCTCATCTGAAACTTCAAGAACACAGTCTGTCGCCACTGTCATAATGCAAGAGGTACTTCCGGACCTCCAAATCATACACAAATCAGGATGACACATCACAAGGACATCCCAAACACTTCGTCCAATCCGCAGATTAGGATGATACAATTCCGGACCTCACCGGACCTTTTTGTGATCCTCTGTCACCTCTGGATACTTGCCGGACCCGGTTCTATACCGGCAGCCACAACTCCTTCAGATCTTCATGCGGACCTCTGAAATCTTAACTGTAGCATCTCAAGACTCATATCTACTAACCCTTTAATCCGCATCCTTCGGTTCTCATCCTATACAGTACATTTACCTTCTTCTCATCACTGTTCTTCACTGTTCCTAACTGAGGCTAATTTTCTCAATATCCTCAGCACACAGCTCATCAAATCCTTCTTGTCAATGCAATATGAGTATGTTGACATCAATGACAACACTGGCTCACCTCATACTTGCAACAATCTCCCCCTTTGTCATTGATGGCAACATATGATGTGAAAAACCATTAAGACAAGAACTTCAACTTTTCATATGTCTTCTCTTCCTTTACTGCTCCCCCTTTGATCATCAACCACTTGTTTTTCACATGTCTTCTCTCCCCCTTTGACATCAATGGCAAAGGGCTCATACTTGCAATTCTCATACATCAGAATCATACCAGCTGCTCCCCCTTAGTTGCAGCTCCCCATTAGTCCGGATCACAAGATATGACTGTGATAGCCACCGGACTGATGTACATCAGTGCATCTTAGTTCATCACCGGAGGGGCCATGACCCCTAACTTCTCCCGGAGATATTCAAAAGAGTCCTTGGGAAGAGGTTTTGTAAAGATATCTGCAATCTGATCCTTGGAGGGAACATACTCCAATCTGACTTCTTCCTTGTTTACTTGTTCTCTCAAAAAGTGAAATTTGATAGATATGTGCTTAGTCTTAGAATGCAATACCGGATTCTTGGAAATATTAATTGCACTTGAATTATCACAGAAAATTGTGATAGGCTCCTCATATTCAACTTTGATGTCTCTTAGCATCTGCTTCATCCATAAGATTTGAGTGCAACTACCTGCTGCTGCAATGTATTCTGCTTCAGTTGTAGACAGAGATATTGCATCTTGTTTCTTGCTTAGCCAAGAAACCAATCTCTTCCCCAAAAAGAATGCTCCACCACTAGTGCTTTTCCGATCATCCACATCTCCTGCCCAATCTGCATCTGTGTAAGCATGAAGAGAGAAATCCAGATCTCTAGGGTACCATAGACCATACTCAGCTGTTCCTTTCAAGTACCTAAAAATTCTTTTGATTGCCATAACATGAGATTCTCTAGGATCAGCCTGGAATCTTGCCACAAGACCAACAGCCTGCATTATATCTGGTCTAGTTTGAGTGAGATACAACAATCCACCAATCATTGATCTATACTTTGTCTGATCTGCTTTTGGAGAATCATCATCTTTGCTTAGCTTACATCCGGTTGCCATAGGAGTGTTCATTGGCTTTGAGTCTTCCATACCAAATTTCTTTAACAATTCTTTCACATATTTGGTCTGAGAAATGAAGATCCCTTCTTTTGTTTGAGTAATTTGCAGTCCCAAGAAGAAATTCATTTCACCAAGCATAGACATTTCAAACTCACTTTTCATCTGATTAGCAAAAGTTTTGCACATACTATCTCTTCCTCCAAAAATGATATCATCCACAAACACTTCAACAATCAGAATGTTTTCATGATCAATTTTGAAATATAAGTTACTGTCAGCAGTACCTTTGTTGAATCCAATCTGCACAAGATGCTTATCCAACCTTTCATACCATGCTCTTGGGGCTTGCTTCAATCCATACAAAGCTTTCTTCAACTTGCAGACCATATCATTATTATCAAACAATTGAAATCCATCTGGTTGTTCAATGTAGACTTCTTCTTCCAGATCACCATTTAGGAAGGCAGACTTGACATCCATTTGATATACCTTGAAGTCTTTGAAGGCAGCAAATGCAAGAAGTAATCTGACTGCTTCAATTCTTGCCACCGGAGCAAAAGTCTCTTCAAAGTCAATTCCTTCTATTTGAGAGTAGCCTTTGCAGACCAATCTAGCTTTGTTTCTGATTACTTCACCAGCTTCATTTAGTTTGTTCCGGAAGACCCACTTGGTTCCAATTACATTCCTGTCTCTAGGTCTGGTAACAAGATCCCAAGTATGATTTTTCTCAATTTGCATCAATTCATCTTCCATTGCTTTGGTCTAGTTTTCATCATTGCAGGCTTCATCTATTGTTTTAGGTTCAATCTTTGAAATCAGACAACATTCATTCTGATTTTGAGCAATATTCCTTCTAGTTTGTACACCTTTGCTTCTGTCACCTATGATCTGATCTTCAGAGTGGTTCAGTCTTACATACCTTGGAATTTTGGGAGTATCCAGCACTGCTGTTTCTTGATCAGGCTCATTCAAACCTATCTCTTCTTCCTGATTTACCGGATCAGGCTGACTCTGTCTCACCGGAGAGGATTGAGTTCCTTGAACACTGTCTTGGTCATCTTCATCAAGCTCATAAAATCTTGAAGGTTTCTCAATTCCTTCATCAACTTTCACATTGGTGCTTTCTATCATCTTCCTCAATCTCTTATTGTAGCACCGGTATGCTTTGCTTTAAGTGGAGTAGCCCAAGAAAATTCCCTCATCACTTCTAGCATCAAACTTTCCTAGATCTTCATCTCTTTTAATATAACACTTGCTACCAAATACTCTGAAATATTTCACAGTAGGAGTGATGCCAAACCAAAGTTCATAGGGGGTCTTACCGATGTTGTTTCTGATTTGAACTCGATTTAGAGTGTAGACTGCGGTGCTGATAGCTTCTTTCCAAAACATTTGAGGAACATTTGCTTCCAACATCATTGTCCTAGCAGCTTCCTGGATGGTCCGGTTCTTTCTCTCAACTACTCCATTCTGCTGTGGAGTCTTAGGAGCAGACAATTGTCTCCTTATACCCTGTTTCTCACAAAAGTCAATGAATTCACCAGATGTAAATTCACCACCTCTATCAGACCTTAGACACTTTAGTTTCAATCCGGTTTGATTCTCCACCATAGCTTTGAAGATTTTGAACTTCTCAAAAGCTTCTGATTTTTCTTTTAGAAAGGTAACCCACATCATCCGGGAATGATCATCAATTAACAACATGAAATATCTATCACCTTGCAGACTCTTGATTCTTGTCGGACCACATAGATCAGTATGTACTAATTCCAACAATCCGGTAGAAGACTGATCTTTGCTTTTGAAGGAGACTCTGCTTTGTTTACCTAACTGACATTCTTTACACACACTATTTGTAGGTTTCATCAATTTTGGAAGATCTCTCACAGCCTGAGTATTGCTTATCTTGATGATGTTATCAAAATTTACATGACACATTCTTCTATGCCATAACCAACTCTGATCAATTTGGACAAATAAACAACTTTTATTTGAACCAACCAGATGAAAGATATTACCTTTTGTCTGAGTACCGGATGCAATTTCAGTTCCGGAGCTTGTAAAGATTCTGCATTTTCCATTCTTGAACCGGAGATCATAGCCTTTGTCCACCAACTGACCAACACTGAGAAGATTGTGCTTCAATCCTTCAACATATAGTACATTTCCTGTTTTGCTCTTACCATCAAAGGAAATAGTTCCCCTACCTCTGATTCTGCCAGCAGAATTGTCACCAAACTTTACCATTCCTCCTTCATATCTTTCCAAATCTAAGAACTTATTCTTGTCACCAGTCATATGGTGAGAACATCCACTGTCAATAACCCAATCATCCTTTTCTTCCACTTGAATAGCCAAGGCTTTTTCAACAACTTTGTGATTGACAGATTCAGAGAGTATTGAATCTTCTTCCTTGATGGCTATAAACACCCACTCATTTCCGGATTTGCTTCCTAGTTCTGATTCATCATCTGTTACTCCTTCATTGTCATCTTCTTCATGAACATAATAGCAATTCTTTTGAAACCTTTGTCTGTGAGTATTAGATCTTGCAGATCTCTCTGGACATCTTGATGCAAAATGACCAATCTTATTGCAGTTGAAACACTTAAAGGGTAGTTTTCCTTCATACTTACCGGATCCTCTTGGCAGTCTCTTTGCAATGAGGGCTTCAAGTTGAGCTATTTCTGCTTCTTCTTCTTCCATGTCTCTTCTTGCTTGATCATACCATGACATTTTCCTTGATGAGTTTTCACCCGGATCAAATCTCTGTTTGCCTTTCACATAGGCACTGGCTTTGAAAGCAGATTCAGTCTTGGGAGGATCATCTCCAAACTCGGTCATTTCAAATGCAGCTAGTTTGCCAGCCAGTTGTTCTCTTGTGACAGTTGTGTGGGCTCTGAATTCATCAATGGCAGCAACTCTGATTTTATAGGCAGCAGGAAGGGATCTTAGGATTTTGCAGACAATCTCATTTTCATCTAAAGTTCCACCAGCATTTCTGATTCCACATACCAGCTCATTTACTCTTGGCATAAAGGTAGTGATGTTTTCATCATCTCTCATTTTCAATCTTTCAAATTTCCCTTTCAGACTTTGCAACCTTGCACTTTTGACAAACTCATCTCCTTCATACAGAAGTTCCAGTTTAGTTAGGATCTCATATGCAGTTGGTAGGTCAATGACATTCGAGAGATCTAAGTCATTCAATGCACTTAGAAGAGCTTCCTTGGTCCGCAGATTGTTTTTAGCTTCTGTGATTTCATTCAGAGTTGTCGGACCACCTTGTGGAGGTACATATGGTTTTGAAATCATAGCCAAGTATGCTTTTCCCATACATTCCAAGTGACACTTCATGCGACCTTTCTAGAGAGTGAAGTTGGTTCCATCGAACTTCGGACTATCCTTCTTGTATGACGACATCCTGGATCTCCTCAAGCGGTTAAGCTCCTATCAGAGGAACTTAGCTCTGATACCAATTGTTGGATCTAGGGCATACAACTGAGAGGGGGGGGTGAATCAGTTGTATAAAACTTCTTCTTCTTTCAAACACTTAATTCTCTGTTGTTAGTTAGCAGCATATCAAATACTCATCCATGGAAGCATAATACATAAACACAAGAGCAGATAAGCATCAACACATTGAACACCAAGATTTTGACGTGGAAAACCCGGTTAAGGGAAAAACCACGGGGTGATTAACCCAAGAATTATTCTCTGTTAGAAGAATAAAGAAAAATGAATGGCACATGCCAATAAGGGCTCACTGCCCGAGCACACTGCTCACAAAGAGGCCCACTGCCTACAAGGAGACACACTGTCTACAAAGTGATGAAAATCACAGTCTTGAACTGGAGAATGACATCTCTACCATGTCCGGATCAGTTCCAATTAAGCCCAAAATCTCTGCTCTGCCTTTCGCACGTTTCTTCGCTATGCCACACTCATCCACACACCACACCTTGAAATGAACTCACAAACCGTTATTTATACAAGACATCGACTTAGGAACAAACATCTAAGTCGGCAAACAACCATAGGAGTATCCGCAAGATGAATAACACATCCGGTCGGCCATCACAAGAACATTCGCAGGATGAACAACTCATCCGGTCGGCTAAACAGAGCAAGAACTTCATCTGGAAGAATAACTTCAATTCTGGGCTCTACCATCAATGCGGACCAACAACACAACCTAAACATGATCCAAGAACCTTCACAAGCCTGTCTGAATGTCCGGATACATCCGCACTTCCTCTACTTACTGGGATCTCTTGTCTTCCTCATCCGGAACTTCAAGAACACAGTCTGTCGCCACTGTCATAATGCAAGAGGTACTTCCGGACCTCCAAATCATACACAAATCAGGATGACACATCACAAGGACATCCCAAACACTCCGTCCAATCCGCAGATTAGGATGATACAATTCCGGACCTCACCGGACCTTTTTGTGATCCTCTGTCACCTCTGGATACTTGCCGGACTCGGTTCTATACCGGCAGCCACAACTCCTTCAGATCTTCATGCGGACCTCTGAAATCTTAACTGTAGCATCTCAAGACTCATATCTACTAACCCTTTAATCCGCATCCTCTGGTTCTCATCCTATACAGTACATTTACCTTCTTCTCATCACTGTTCTTCACTGTTCCTGACTGAGGCTAATTTTCTCAATATCCTCAGCACACAGCTCATCAAATCCTTCTTGTCAATGCAATATGAGTATGTTGACATCAATGACAACACTGGCTCACCTCATACTTGCAACATAACCGTGGTAGTCCCTTGTTGTCTGGAGGAGAAACGGCCGAAAGGCACGAGTGGGAGCTTTTGTGAAGCTATCGGGCAGAGAGGAGGACCTTTAACCTGGAGGAGGAGTCGAAGTTGCCACAGCAACCTACAACAACGTCCACAGGTTCATTTCTTTTGTTTTATTCTCATAGTTTAGACCAGTGCGTAAGCAAGTTTCATGTTTGCGAAAGATGAATACGTATAATATGAGTAGAATAGAATGACAACGTAATTCAACTACGTTTCAGTGTGCGATTAATCCATGAAATAGAAGTATTACTGTTTCGTTATTGCTGTGTTTGTGAATTTTAAAACTCAGAAAAGAGGTATGCTATCTTCTAGAGACCGTAAACTCAGAAATGGTAGCATTTTTGCCATAAGTTAAACGATGTAATATAAGAACGCAGTTCTCTAACATGTATTCATTTAGGAACGAACTTATATCGATGCAAGATGTAGTCCACCTTCCTTGAACGATAACTCCACAGTGAGTAAACGTGTTGCTCCACGTGCATGTTGCGTAGGAGTCAAAAACCACAGTTTTAGGTTTGTTTTGACATAAAATTTAGTATGTTTAATAGTCAAGAAATGCTGTTGTAAACGGCTGATGTCTTATCCGTCATATATTTTTAGTTAGAGGTCGACCATGCGTTGGTTATCTTCAATGACATAAAAAAGATTCCAAAACTATATATATTATTTACGACTCTCATCTTGTTGAACCATGTGAAACTAATAACACGGAAAGAGGAATAGGCAGATAAAGTTTTTAGTAATGGTTAGGAAACCATCATAGATCTGAAACGATCCATTTGAGTTGAAAACCGGCATGTGAGTTGAAATTATGTTGCATGCAACGGCGTTAGAATCGTTTTACCTTGTAGACCATATGAGTCTAGAATCCTCGAGTTGCGGAATAATGGGAAATGGCTTTAAATGTGTGAGTATGTTGTGTAAACATGGGAAACCAGTAAACAAATAGGAAACCACTTAGGAGTGGGCACTTATAAGCAGTGTTTTTAACCTGAAAATGGATTATGAAACTCTGAACTCAAGATTAGAGTAAAAGTGCACCATGCGCTATTGTAGGAGGATCTCCTAAACCCTTGAGGTCATCAAGGTCGTCTTATTGTTAAAACTAAGCAAATGGGAAACTGTAGGATTTCGATCAGTTCAAGTCGAGTAGGGTGGGTGAACCCAGTTCACGCGTTCTTAGAATGCTAATTAAAAATAAATCCTTTGGCCAAGGTGATGTACTATCCTCAAGTGCATCGAACGTTCACCGTAACTGGATGGCGTTTCTTGTGGAGTGTCATGCATGACTAGAGGGTATCTAGGGATCTGCGCGATAACAAGACACGTAGGTTACAACACCAGAGCTCAGATGGCAAACGCTGATGGTTATCCTAAGTCTATCCTCTTGAGTAGGGTAGGGCCACTTCCGGTTAGGAAGGAGTGCGGGAGACCGACGGTCTGTGGTTGGAGGTTAAGCTCCTTGAAGATACTTTCTCTTCCAAATACTAAGGAATGCCGAGTCTTGACTATGATGGATCGACAATCGAGATGCATGATAATGGTATGTTTCCAATATATGTTGTTTCAAGAAAATTTCATTTGTTAGACAACAAAACGTTTAATGAATATCATTTCTTTCAGCTTTATGAAAATGAGATCATGTGTATGATAAAATGAAAAATGTTGTATTAGATTATAGATGAGTAACTTTTGCATGTGATTTCCTTGTAAAAAAAAAAATTGCCGTTGCGAAAACTTAGTTACTTCTTGTCATTTCAGATTTGGATGTTACAGTGTTAGTGTAAGTAATATTTTAGTAATTATTTAATTACGTTATGTAATTATTTACACTTGTAGTTAAGCCATCTTAGGTGGCTTCATTAGAAACTTGGAGTTTTTTACAAAACTCTTCCAATATGTGTGGCAAGAGTTTTCCCCATTTGTGAGGAACAAACTCGCCACCTCTGGTTGCTTGCATGATTTGACTCCTTATGAGTTTCAAACTCTCTGCCTTATATTTACTCTCAGGTTCATTGTAAATCTACATCAATTTCATCTCTCAATTTCTTGGTTTCCATTATCTTGCTTCTGCTAACATTTTTCATAGGTTTTGGTGCTATCATTTGTCCAGTTTCATCCACATACACCTAAATAAATAAAACAATCCAAATTTGATAGAATTTCTCCTTGAAAACTCAACATTTTAGCCTATAAAACAACATACACAAGAACCATCAACATGGATCAAACACATGCCACAAAACACATATATTGATAACCTTCAATCTCTAGACTTGATCTTTGTAGAAATTTTCAAACATAGAGGAACTCCTTGCTCCTTCTTTCTACCTATAGAGCTTCTCTAGAAGCAAAACCTACTTTAATTTCCAAGGATTATATATGTAGTTTTCCTCCTCCAAAAAGCATGCATCTTTAATTCCAATGCGCTTCATATGTAAAGTTTTTTGTGTGGGAGTTACAACACTTAAAATAGAGTGCCGAAGTATACATGCATGTAATTTGGTCAAGTGTAACACCTTTTTGTAATAGATTCTCTTAAATAGCTAAAAATATCCCAATTTGGGTGGCCTTCTTTATGCAAAATTGTGTTTGCTCAAAGATGCTCTTTAATGCATCCCCCCACATAATTCAAGGTGTCATTTTTAACTCTTTTCATGATGATGGATCATAAATTCTCTTACAAGTTACAAGTGGATATAAATTCATGATTATTTTCCCAAGTCTAAGTGTGGCATCCCAATTACAATTACAAGAGATTTTAATAAAGAATTTTAAATGAGATGTCTTACATTCAATCCCAAGGGGTTCCATGATTAATTATTTGACAAGTAACCTAGGAAAACATAAAAGTGAAAGAATTTATTATTTGTTGATGTTGATTGCTTGAACCCTGAGATGCTCCTACATCAAACACTCCAAGAGTTTGTGAGCATGGTGCACTACAAATAATGGATGAGTGGTAGAACCTCTCTTTCAATATACTCACAAACTATATAGTGTGCCCAGTCACTTGGTAGAGGTATCTCAAAAGAGAATTATTCCTCTTTCTTCATTTCTTCTAGCTTTTAGCTTGGTCATGTCATGTCCTCTAAATTTTGTCCTCTATTCTACTCCCAAACTTGTAGATCTCTATCCACCAAAATTTAACCATCTCCAATTTCTTCTCCTACATTCCCTTTTTCTATAGAATCCCTTTCATGTGCATTCATTCCTCTCTATCCATGGATACTTGCATCCATATTAATGAACTATTTCAAATAATCTAGACTAATTACATAATTATTGCTAGATTGGATTTGAAAAATCTATACGAAATAAACTAGTTATTCAATTGAACAAACTAAAATCATTAGAAATAAGGTTGACTAATTCTATTATTTATAAAAAATATGACTGTTCTCATTTATTTTAAATATATTTCCAAATCTAGTCTAGTAGTAAGTTTAGATTATTTGGAATAGTTCATATTATTGCTATGTACAATGTACTCTTATTTATGCAATCCATGTTAATTATGTATCCACTCTCAAACATTTGTTTCAAACATTCAAATTTAAATTTTAACTTGCTTGCTCGTTTTCACTGGCCATTAGGGGCAACCTAGCACATGCTTTTGTGACCCCCTGCAATGTCATGGTATTTACAAACATTAATTTCACTCATTTTTACATCCTAAAATCTAAAGATAAAAGCCTTCACACCAAGACTTATAATTTCCCATTTTAGGTTGATTACAGAAGAGTGAGTTTGATATCCCATGATTTTAGAAAAAATTAATTCCTTCAGACAAAAAAAATTCAACACATTAGGAATCCCCATGATTAGGTGACCCTGCAATTTTAACACTTTATTATGCAGTGCTATAGATCTAAGTAGGATGATGAAAATCATGCCTTAATACGTAGTCTTTTTTAACAATGCAATTTTCCCCCCAATTTTTAAATGCCTCCTAAGATTTGCCTTTTACATTGCTTAGTGCTTTTAGACAAAAAAAAATGCCTACTCTCACACTAAAAAAACATAATTTTAAAATGGTTTGCAAAAATTTAAAAATAACAAATTTTAAAAAGCCCAAATTTACAAACCCCAAATTACGATGAATTAGGGGAATCAGAAAAAAAATAATTTCTCAAAGCATTAAGGGGTGGCCAGAGAAATGGTTGTGGTGGCCAAGATGTAGGGTAGATTGTCGCTAGTTTGAGTGGATGTCGATCACACCTGGAGTTGATTGAGTGCTCTGCCCTTCTTAGAAAACCTCTAAAATAACAGACTATAGCATCTCTACTAAAGACAACATCTCTACTTATAGACCCTTCACATATGGCACCTTGGTAGGGCTAGATAGGCCACATAAGCCTCAGAAACAAGCCTGCAACCTTTTGTTAAAATAGGGCTAATGCTTTTAATAGGTATGTGGCCTTTTCTTTATCACACGCACCTTTTTGCAGAGTGAGAGCTAGGGTGAGATGTGGGTAGGATGGATGCCCTCATCTATGCATGCCTCCTCTACTTGAGAAGAGTGTGAGGGCATGTAGGCAAAGGTAGGGGCCATCTCACATGAGTAGGGTCCACAGAAACAAATAAATGCCTTTTGTGAAGGCAGGCAAGCACCATAGGTAGCTTCAAACTAGGGGTGTCACAAGATATGGTCCTAGCCTGCTATGGGTTGTTGGAAGATATGCCTTCACCTCCCCTCTAATGCCTTCAGACCTTGTAGGATTTAAAAACATAGAGAACATAACCACAAAGAGAAAACAACAAGAAAACAATTTAATTTCTATGCAAATTTAACAGTAATCTTACATCCTGTAATCAAACTCCCTATGCTCTAATACCATGTAGAAATTCTCAAACAAACAAGGAGATGAAAAACAAGCACAAAGAATGAAATTGTATGCAAAACCCTCAATTCCAACATTTTACATTAGCCACAAAGGCAAGTCTAAATAGGTGAGAATGAGTGAGGAGGTTGAGTCAACTTAGGAGTTGATTTCAACACTCAACTCACCAAGTGTTGAGTGAGTGTCGACACATAGATTGGAGAGTTGTGTTGAACTCTCCAAGTCGACACCTAACCCACATAAGTAGGCTTACAAAATGTGTATTTTACCCCTGTGAGGTAAAATATACACTAAGTCAAAGAGGACCATGTTTTTTGTTGAGACATGGACCAGCTAGGACTCGAACCTAAGACCTTCCATTCGCTGCTAGAGTGCTCTACCATTGAGCTACTGGCCCCTCTTGGACCAGTCGATCATCGGTTCGAGTGTGGCTTATTTCCAACACCAACAGCCCCCCTTAAGACACACCTCTGTTGTGCTTAGGGCTCCTAGCCTAGGCCTGGCTCTGATACCATGTTGAGACATGGACCAGCTAGGACTCGAACCTAGGAGCTTCCATTCATTGCTGGAGTGCTCTACCAATGGGCTATTGGCCCCTCTTGGACTAGTCCATCGTCAGTTTGGGTGTGGTGTGGCTTATTTCCAACAACAAAACCCTCCCTTAAGCCACACTTCTCGTGTGCTTGGGGCTCCTAGCCTGAACCTAGCTCTAATACCATGTTGAGACATGGACCATCTAGGACTCGAACCTAGGACCTTCCATTTGCTGTTGGAGTGCTCTACCACTGAGCTACTAGCCCCTCTTGGACCAGTCCATTGTCGGTCCGGGTGTGGCTTATTTCCAACACCAACAGTTTTATGTGTAGTATAATGGGACATCCTACAATAAAGTGCTACAAAGTGTAGTGTAAGCAGGTAGGTAAGGAGAAGCTATGTTAGAGAAGATAGCAGGGAATGTTACTAGATCTCACTAAGTCTATGTAGTGGTTAGGAACTACCAAGCAAAGATCTCACTAAGTCTTTGGTTGTAACTGCACTATAGACTTTGCACTCTCATCTAGTTTCTCAACTATAAGGGAAGGTTTGATCTCCTTGAAGATGACATTTTGACTATACAAAGTCTTTCCTATGACATAATCTTAAATCTTGTATCCCTACACATCATCGCTATATTTGATGAAAATACACTTAACAACTTTGCAATCCAACTTGGACCACTTTTGCATATGCACATGAACATATGCCTCACACCAAAAAACTTGAATGTGTTGAAGTGAGGGATTTTTGTTTATCCAGATCTCTATAGGGGTTTACCAAGAAGTGTTGATGTGGGAGACCTATTAATTAGGTAACATGTAGTACTAACCACTTTTTCCTAGAAATTTTTATCCAAATCTACTTGGTTGAGCATACTCTGAGCCCTTTTTATCAACATCATGTTTATCCTCTCCACAAATCCATTGCATTAAGGGGTGTATGGAGTTGTTTTATGTCATATAATTCTATTGTTTTTATAAAATATGTGAACTCAATTAAACTAAAGACCTTGGATTTATGCTTTAGAAAATAGACTGAAGTCCTACTAGAAAAATCATCAATTAAAGACTCATAATATAGAGGTTTACCAATGAGGGCACATCTACAGGACCAAATACATTACTATGAATAATATCTAGAATACCTATAGATTTATTAGAGCTTGGATAGAACTAAACATGATTTACTTTCCCAAATATAGTGCTCACAAAAATCAAAATCAAGGTTATAATCAACCAATCCATCTAAAAAAAATATTTTTCAAGGGTCTAATGCCATTCTCACCAATGTGGCTCATGCTCTCATGCCACAACATAGTCTTATTGGAAAATAATTTTCTTTATAAGGTAAGAGCATACTTAGGGACCCAAACTACACATAGAAAATCATCCAAAACATCACTTGGATGCTTCCACTATATGCATATTTGTATTTCAATGTGTATATATGTTTTTTCCAAAATGGAATAGAATATGAATATATTCTAAGTCAAAACATACAAAATTTAAAATACTAAAGATATTTTATAGTTTTAGAGGAAACCATTACTTAGCATTGAATGAAACTATTGCTTGGTACAAAATGACTACATTTGATCTTCTTGGTGGTTGTGTAATCACCCTTGCCTAAACCAATGGTTTAAATTAGATGCCAAATCCTAGGAGATAAATAAAATAATGATAAACAAGGGTGAATCTAAGCATTAATAAAATCTAAGTTGAAAGAAATGAGTTGAAACCAATTAGATCTAAAACCTTAGATAAGATAAAAGGAAACCCTAAGGGAAAGCTAAGGTTGGGACCTAGAAGAGTTGGGTTCACCAAAAATGTTAGTGTAAAATAAACTTTAATAAATATTTTTACTAGATTAATTAATAAATATATATGAACAACAAATTAACCTAGATAAAAGAGTTGAGACTCAATGATATTGAAATAAAAGAAACAATTAAATAGGAAGATAGAGTGGCTTAGCTCTAGAATTAATATTGGAATAGATGTCATGTAGAATTGATTTGCCATCTTTTAAAAAAAAATTACCATCGATATGAGAATTGTCTTTGAAATTAAAACTATCATAGAAAAAGATAATAGGTTGATCCTATAGAGCCTAGGATTGATCCTAAGATACCCAAAAATGATTTGACATGCATATATGATCTTTAATATGTGGGATTGATCTAATAGAATGTTGACTATTGAAAATTGTGTAATTCAATCTTTCATGATCCATGAATAGTCAAGATGGTGTTTATAAACACCATTAGGGAATTTGTCAACTCACGCATGGATCAAGTTCTTTGAGGTTAAACCCCTCAAGGAAGTCTTATTGAATGGTAATGAGCAAGATCAAGGAGATCATATGCAAAATATAGATGGCCTAGGATGAGGATGTAAATTTAGATTCTTTTTAATCTCTTGAAGCAAAGTCTACTCTAATAATTTTTCTCTTGTCTTCCATGGCATGAAATTAATTATGTAATGAATGTCTTTAAAAACTATTTCATAACAACATACCACACAAATGTGTGCCAAGTCATCTTAAAATGACTAGTGGAAAGGGTGTGAAAGTTGGAATTTAAATTTGAATGCTTGAACATGCAACTCAAGATCAACCCATGTCAATTCCATGACCCATAGACCTAATCTATAAGAATAGATAGATGAATCTAGAATGGGTGAATGAATATCTAGGAATGAGTGTGCATAGAAAATGAATAGGAACATGCATTGGTACATATGTATAGGAACGTGGGAAAAATAAGACAAGAGTGTGTTGTTATGTTATTGCATTAAATCTTTCTTATCAAAGTAGACACAAAACTAAATACAAAATGACATAAGTATGTTAATTTCACTGTTATAAATAAATATTCTTATTTTAAAAATAAATTTAAACCTTTATTTTCTTCTATAACTTATGAAATAATTTTATCCTTTCCTTAAAATATGTAAAGCCTCTCCTTTCCTTGAAACATGACAAGTTTTTATTTCTTTATCTCATCTTTTCAAATTTTATTTTAAAGGGCATTAAACATTGTTTGTATGTAAAACCTATAATTATTTTTATTTTTAACCATCTCTTTTTTGTCTTATATGAATAATTGATATTTGTCTATCAATTAAAAATATATTAAATAAATTTATTAATTTAAGTTTAAGATTTGTTTTAGAGAAAATTAATTTGGTTCACTTTTTTTTTAATGATTTTTTTATGTAGTGATGAAGGAATGTTGAAGAATATTGTAAATTACATACTAAAGCACCCTAAAAAGATTTCACTTGTGGTGGCCAAACATCCCGTGGCTCTTGATGAAACCTTAGAAGACTTTGAAAGAAGTGTATTGGAATCTTCTAAAAATGTTAAAATTGTGGGGATCATCGGTATGGGTGGGATTGGAAAAACCACATTGGCAAAAGAATATTACAAAAAGAAAAGATTTTCCATCTATAGATGCAGTTTTGTTTGCAATGTGCGGGATTCATCAGCAAAAAGCTTGCATGAAAAGCAGAAAAAAATGTTCCTAGACCTTGGTGGTTCGAAAGAAATATCATTTGATAATGTAGAAGGGAAAGCAATCCTAGAAGAACATTTGAAATATGTTCAGGTATTTATTATCTTGGATGATGTAGATCATCTAGATCAATTAGATTCTCTATTGCTAATGAAAGACAGTCTCAAACAAGGTAGTGTGATTGTGGTCACAAGTCGAGATTGTGGTGTTCTTACATCTTGGGGAATCTCTTCTAATTTAATTTACAAGATGAAAAGACTAAAATTTTAGCATGCCATGGAACTCTTTTGTTGGCATGCTTTCCTACAACCGTTTTTGGTGAATGAATTTGAATATCTTATTAAAATGTTTTTAGAAGTCTACAAAGGATTGCCCTTATCCCTTAAGGTATTAGGACGACTTGTGCATGGAAAGTCTAAAGAATATTGGGATGGCCAATTAAATAAGGTCTCCAAATTATTACCCCAAGACATTAAAAACATACTAAAAGTAAGTATTGATGCACTAGATGAAGAAGACAGAGATATTTTTAGATATATCTTGTTCCTTTGTAGGAATAGAAACACATTCGGCCATCACATTGTGGAATGGGTCTGGATGGAGTGGGGTGTGTAGTCTAGTAATGGTTGTGAATAAGTGTTTGGTTGAGGTAGATCAGAAAAACTACATACAAATGCATGATCAACTGAGGGATATGGGAAAGGAAATTACTAAGACATGGTCACCGTACCATCTTTGGTTACCATAGCAAATTAAGCACATTGAGACATAGGGGCAGGTGTTGGATTGTGAAGTCCAAAAGACACATTATTTCTCTTGCCAAATCTCTTCCCTCTTGGTCTTCCTTATTCATTGTGGATATTGCTTTATAAGAGAGATGTATTGTTGGTTTTATGTATTGTATTCACACTTCATACAGAGATAGTAAAATTATTCCCCAGCTCCTGTGGATGTAGCCAGTTTATGGTGAACCATGTTAAATTTGTTGTCTCATGTGTGTGATCTTTGTTGTGTGTTCTATTTCACTTTGCTTTCACTATTCTGTTTAATTTAACAATTAGTATCAGAGCTCAGTCAAGGAGTTGGTTGATAAATTCATGATGAATTTCAAAGAAATGGAAGAAGCAGACAAGTGGAGAATAGAGAAATTTTTGGGGCAGAATTTTGGACTTTGGAAGTTGCAAATTCATGCCCTACTAATTCAAAAAGACCTAGCTATCATGCTGAAAGGAAAAATAGAAAAACTAGAGAAGATGACAGATGACAAATGGGATGTGATGGATCAAAAAGTAGCTGCTACAATTATCCTCTTACTGTCCAGCAATGTCCTATTTAATGTTGCATCAGAAACTTCGACAAAACAAATTTGGGACAAACTTTGTGACATGTATGAGACGACATCCGCAACCAATAGGGTCTTCTTGTTAAATAAGTTATTCAATCTAAAAATGAAAGACGAAAAAAGATTTTCTAATCATTTGAACAAATTTAACATTGCAATTAGCCAACTAGCTTCCGTAGAAATCAATTTTGATGATGAAATGAGGGCTATGCTACTCTTGTGCTCTCTTCCCAACAACTGGGATAATGTTGTGATGATGATCAACAATTCAACACCTAGGAGAAGAGGATCCAAAGACAAGGAAAAGAAAGCAATGTTAAGATTTGACGATGTCGCTGCCACCCTTCTCGACGAAGACATGAGGAGAGGACAAAATAAAATATCCGGTGAAGCCTTGGTTTTAGGCAATAGGGGAAGAATCCAAGATTGAGGAAAACATAATAGGAGAAGATCTAAATCAGCCAAGAGATCAAAGTCAAGAGGACAAAAAGAAGGTTGCTGGTTTTGTGGAAAAGATGGACATGTCAAGAAGGATTGTTGGTGTTACAAGAAAGCCCAAAAATAGCTGAAAGAAAATGAGGTTAACACGACTCTTGAAGATGATGGAGGAGCTCTTGTCTTGGCAACAAGTGAAGTTGAAGCTGACTCATGGATATTAGACTCTGATGCCTCCTTTCATGCAACATCAAACTGGGATGCCTTCAAAACCTATCAAGAAGGAAAATTCGGCAAAGTTTATC
The DNA here is from genome assembly GCA_027924645.1 of Cunninghamia lanceolata. Classification (NCBI taxonomy): domain Eukaryota; kingdom Viridiplantae; phylum Streptophyta; class Pinopsida; order Cupressales; family Cupressaceae; genus Cunninghamia; species Cunninghamia lanceolata. The sequence goes on along the minus strand of BSBN01001418.1, from coordinate 1,395,820 downwards.
TTGGTGACAATGAGCCATGTGAGATAGTCAGCAAAGGTGACATATTGCGACAACTAAAAAATGGAAGCAAGTGGCTACTAAATGATGTAAGACATGTTCCTAAACTTAAGTGGAACTTGATTTTAGATGGACAACTTGATGCTCAAGGCTGCAGTATCACTTTCTCTTCCAACATTTGGAAAGTAACCAAAGGAGCTTTAGTTGTTGTGAAAGGTAGCAAATCAGGATCTCTTTATGTGCTAGAATGTATCGCTAAAGTGGGAGCTATGATGGCCGTAGTTGACAGCGGAATAGAACTTTGGCATAGGAGACTTGGCCATATGAGCAAGAAGGGAATGGAAGTTTTTCTCAAAAGAGGCCAACTTTCTAGTTTACAATTAGCAGATTTAGAGCTATGTGAGCATTATCTTTATGGGAAACAAAGGCGGGCCAACTTCTCCAAAACTGAACATGACAAGAAGTCAAGACCCTTGGAACTCGTGCATTCGGATGTCTTCGGTCCTACGAAGGTAACCTCCATTGGAGGAGCAAACTATTTTGTAACTTTTTTAGATGACTGCACCCATAAACTTTGGGTCTATATGCTCAATAGAAAATTAGAAGTGTTTGCAAAATTTAAAATTTTAAAGGCTGTTGCTGAAAATCAAATTGGGAACAAAATTAAATGTCTAAAAACTGACAATGGGGGGGAGTTTTGCTATTTAGATTTTGATACTTATTGTGCGGATAACAACATTCAACACATCAAGGTTGTACCATTTACACCTCAAGAAAATGGTGCAGCTGAAAGGATGAATCGCACGATTCTAGAGAGAGCATGAAGCATGCTCTATAATACTGGTTTGAGTAAAGAATTCTGGGCTGAGGCAGTTAACATGGTGGTTTATTTGATCAACCGAAGTCCTTCCACTAAACTGGAATTTGACATTTTGGAAGAAGAGTGGTTTGAAAGGAAGATCTCCTACAATCACCTTTGAGTCTTTGGCTGCGAGGCATTCACTCACATTCCAAAGGAAAAGTGAAAAAAATTGGATTTCAAATCCAAACGATGTATCTTTGTCAGTTATAGGGAAGAGCAATATGGATTCAGGTTGTGGGATCCTGTTGCAAAGCAAATCATTCGCAGCCGTGATGTGGTATTCAACAAAAAAGTATTCCTAGCCCTGCAAGCACAAAAAATAGAAGAAAATGAGTATATATTAGTTGATGATATTGGGTGTGATATGCAATTTTCACATCCAAAAGTGGCATCAAATACAGATGGAAATTTAAATTCAGCATTGACACCTACTCAATCACTTAGCCTGAACAGAGATGCACAAGGAAATGTAAGTTCAAAATTGAATAGGCTAAGTGTGGCGCTACAAAGAACTACAAGTCTGCCAGAAAGTTTAGCAGAAGGTATTACTCTGCCACCACTTAACTTTGGAAATGATGACATTAGGTAGTATATGCCGTCCAATTTCCAATCACCACATTTAGTGGGAGTAATTGAGACACGGCCTGAGGATCAAAGGTGTAACAATATGCAAGTGCTTTGTAATCTTCTAGCGACATCCTCACAGCATGATATGCAGCCCCCTAACAATTCAAGTCACACTAGCATCAGAAACATACAAAGTGCAATAAGACATCCTCCCACGCAGGCTGAAGATAACCACAGAGCACATCATAATTCTTTGCAATTGCCGTCTCTGCCTGGAATGCAACCTAGAAACGGTATTCCTAGCGGTGAAAATGCACAAAATACATAGTGGGAAATACTCCCACGTTGCTCCAATAGGCAGATAGATAAGTTTTTGATTGTCATGAGGGCAAGTCCTAGACAAATTCAATTTATCCTTTCAACATATCACATGTTCAGCGACCTCAGGAAGAATGTGAAAGTTTTAAAAAGAATGGCAAAGTTTTTTCTAACGCAGCCCCACAAGTCTATCTACCGTCCCCTCTGGAGCCTCTCTACCAGTCTACGTAGTTTTTAAACAACAAGAATGTGGGATTTGTCCCCACGCAGGCACCACAAGCTGTTTCCTCTTCTGAAGGATAGTGCTCCTTTAATGACAGTCACTTTCAATATAATGGTGTAGGGGGGTCTAATGTATTGCCCATACCACAGTCATATCAAAATCCTTCCTCATAGGCAACAAAGGAGTTACTGGAACAAAGGAATGTTGCACATGAACATGGCTTTTTGCAAATTCCTCCATTGAGGAGGTCTACTAGGGAGAGGAAACCTCCTTCAAAGTTTGATGATTATTAGTTGCTTACATCTAATCAATCAGAGCCAACTACATTCCGAGAGGCTTGCAATGATAGAGATAGTGAGAAGTGGATGGCTGCAATGAAGGATGAAATGGAGTCACTAATGGCAAACCATACATGGGATCTCATTCAGCTTCCACCTGATCGCAAAGCTTTCAAGAATAGGTGGGTTTATAGAATCAAAGAAGAAGAAGGCAACACAAAACGCTACAGGGTGATGCAGAGGTAAGGTAGAGATTATAGAAGTTCACTCAACTTTCTTTACAAAAGGTTTACAAGAGTGTTGTTTTTACAAAGCCTACACAAGGCTATGTCTAAGATTTATCTAGCCTAGGACCACTATCTAGTGTCCACCTCATAGGCTATCCAACTCTCACCTTGGAGAGTTACTACTCAATCTACCTTTCTACACAATCCACCTTGATTGGACTCATAACTTCCTACCCACACCTCTACCAACAATACTCACACATACTTGTCATGACAGTCATGAGATCTCTGACATAAAGATCACTTTCTGCATTCTCTAGGTAAAAGACAGTGGTAACAATAGGACTGTTCTTGGACAGTGGTTGAAGAAAGTTTAACTCTTGTAGGATTGATTCAACAAACAAAACTCCTCAAAGCCTAAACAAAACACCAATACTCAGTGCATATTAAACATTCAATGTGAATGAACAACTATTCACCCACATGCAGGTCCACACTGTGCTATAGAGTGCAGAGGACAACAAATAGAGGCTTGACTGTCCTATGACAGTCTCAAAGAGACAGCTCCTACCTTGTAGCCTTTATGGACAATAAAACTAGAATTAACTCCTATATCAATGAAGATCTTTACATTATACACATCCTACATCTACTGAGGACAGAATCCACAAGATACTTCTGACAAAATAACTACAAACTGTACCATACAGGGCTGTGGACAGTAAATCACATGTGGCTATCTTAAAAAAATAGGGTCAATAAGAAGGTTACTTCCTTGAAGGTCTTAGGATTGATTTACACAACCTTAGCTTCTCAGTCCACCAACAGACCATGCAGGGTCCCTACACTGTCCAAACATTCATGAAGACTTACAATATTTTTCACAAAAGTACAGGCTGTACTTTGTCACAGCGAATAGGGATAGCAAATTGTATTTTTATGACAGTAAACAATTTTTCCTTCTAGAGAATAGTCTAGATTGATAATGGACAAGGAAATCTTTCCAAGGTTCTATCCAAGGATTAGTGGATCCTTCCACAGGTCTGTCTCCTCATTAAACATAAAGTTCTTCCTTCATTTGACCAACCTATGACTATTTTTTTTCTCCTTATAGCTGCTGTCCACTGTTTGTTTCTCAACTAGTCACTGTTTTGACTAGATGGAGACATACCAACCACCATGGAGGAAGGAGATCCACAAAGCAAACATTAAAAACCTAAAAACTACTTTGTCTTCCTCCATCCCAACAAGAAATGGTCGACCATCCTCAGAGGACAAAGGAAGAATGGATCATTTTGTCCAAAACCTAGTTGTGGAGGGTTAGAAACCAATCTGCAAACAATGGAATCAAACAAGATAATAAAAGTGTTTCAAAAACTCCAAACCAATGCAAAAAAAAGATGACTCGATCCACTTAATAATTCTCAGACCATAGATATGCTACAGTCCGTACCAGCCGTACAAGATGGCTATTTTCACCAAAAACATTAAAAAAATAGTTTTTTTCTTAAAAGAAACTCCTTCCTTTTCATTCCCTTTTGGTATGTTAAAGCAAAACCAAGTTTATAGGAAGTTTCCCAACTCTTGCACTTCCTATTCTGTCCGTACAACTGCCCATGAAGGCAGAAAATTGATGGAAAAAGGCAGTTTTCTTAAAAAAAACAAGTTTCTAAAAAAAAAAGTCCTAGAAAATAGGTTTTATCAACCACTTAGTGGACTAGTCAAACAAAATAGACTAAGTCCTTATTATAAAGCATGGAAAATGGCTTTCAAAGCCTTAGGTAAAACCAAAATACCAAGATCATAAAATGATATGATCAAAAATTGAAGCTTCTGCACCATACTCCCCTTGTGGGAAAAACTCAAGTCCCTTGAGTTGCCAATTGTTGAAGTGTCATGCCATGCTTCAGAATATCTGCTTCAATCATCCAGGTGGCCTCTGAGTTAGGGAGATCCTTCCATTTCACCAAGTAGTCCTTGTAGACACATCTCCGAGTCTTCTTGATAACTTTGGAATCCAGAATGCACTCCAACTGTAAAGGTTTGCTTGGAGGCAAATCCTTGATCCAATCAGCATCTTCAGCCACCACATCTGATCCACTTTCATTAGGCAATGAAGGTCTGAAAGGAAAAAGATCACAAACATTGAAAATTGGAGAGATACCCAGGCCATCTGGTAGCTCAATCTCATATGCATTGGGACCAAATTTTTGCACTATCCTGCATGGCCCAATCTTCTTCATCAGGAGTTTAGTTGGCTGACCCTTTGGCAACCTCTCTTTCCTTAGATATGCCATGACTAAGTCACCGACTTTGAACTATACTTCTCTTTTCTTCAAATCTGCCTTTTCTTTGTATTTTGTGACTGATTTTTCTAGTTGCAACTTGACTTGATCATGAACTGTTTTCATGGAGGTAGCAAACTCTTCACCAAGTGCACTCCTTCTATCCCAACCTTGGAGATCCTTCAGCTCAAGTGGCCCTCTTGGATGAAAACCATAAACTATCTCAAAAGGACTTTTACCAGTGCTCCTATTCCTTGAATCATTGTAGGCATATTCAGCCTGACTGATAACCAAGTCCCATGCCAAACCATGCTGCTTTGTAAGGCACCTTAGAAGGTTTCCAAGAGACCTATTAACCACCTCAGTTTGACTATCAGTTTGTGGATGGTAGGCTGATGAAAAAGACAACTATGTGCCCAGCTTCTTCCACAAGGTCCTCCAGAAGTGACCTACAAACTAAGAATCTCTGTCAGTTACAATGGATAATGGTAAACCATGCATCCTTACTACCTCTCTAAAAAATAGACCTGCAACATGAGATGCATCATTTGTGCATTTACATGGCACAAAATGAGCCATCTTGCTGAACCTATCAACAATGACAAACACACTATCCACCCTCTGGCTGTCCTGGGTAACCCAAGCACAAAATCCATGCTGATACTTTCCCAAGGTCTGTTGGGAATGGGAAGGGGCTGGTATAGACCTGCATTTGAAGACACACCTTTGGCTCTTTGACAGATTGCACAACTAGCTACATATTTTCTCACATCTGATTGCACCTTTGGCCAAAAATAGAACCTTGTGACTTGTTCTAGTGTCTTGTCCAAGCCAAAATGTCCTCCTAAAGAACCATTATGCTTCTCCTTGATGATGTTGTCCCACATAGAGCACTTAGGGACACACAACAAATTGCCCTTAAACAAGAGGCTTTCCTACAAAACAAAATCTGCATACTCTCCATGGAATGTGTTAGCCAAGTTCACACAAACATCATAAGCCTCTTTGAAATCAGAATCTTCTTTATACAGCTCTTTTAAATAGTCAATACCCATGCTTTCTAACTGAATTTCATGAACAAGAAGCAACCTCCTACTCAATGCATCAGCCACCTTATTAGAGACACCTCTTTTTGTGCTTAATTGTGAAGGTATAAACTTGTAGCTATTCCATCCATTTAACATGTCTATGGTTCAATTTTTCTTGACTATTTAGAAAGCTTAAAGCATGATTGTCAGTAAATACAATAAATTCCTTGGGAAGCAAATAATGTCTCCATTTCTTAAGAGCTTGCACCATTGCATAGAGTTCTAAGTCATAGGTAGAATACCTTTACTTGGCTTCATTCAACTTTTCTAAAAAGGATGCCACTGGATGTCTTTCTTGGCTAAGAACAGCACCAATAGCTTGCTGACTTGCATCACACTCAACAACAAACACCTTATCAAAATCAGGGAGTACTAAGGTAGGTAACTCAGCCACCTTTGTTTTCAACAACTTAAAACTATCATCAGCTTCCTTTGTCCACTGGAATCTACGCTTGACTCCACCCTTGATGGTGTTGAGGATGGGAGCACTAATGTGACTAAAACCTCTGATAAACTTCCTATAGAAAGTCGCCAATCCATGGAAACTTCTCACATCTCCCACTGTTTTTAGGGTAGGCCAACTGAGAATAGCCTCAACCTTAGAGGGATCCATCTTCAAACAGCCATTAGAAATGACAAATCCCAGGTATACAAGTTCAGTTTTCGTGAACTCACATTTGTCTAAGTTGATCATCAACTTGTGTTCATGCAGCTTCTCTAACACCTGACCAACATGCTTCACATGGTCTTCCCTTGTCCTGCTGAAGATTAGTATGTCATCAAGATAAACAATAACAAATTTACCAATGAATTCAACTAATATCTCATTCATCAAATTTACCCTTGTCCTGGTCTTGAAAGCAGTCTTCCATTCATCTCCCTATCTGATCCGGATTTGATGATATCGAGATTTCAAATCAATCTTTGAGTAATAGCAAGATCCTCCCAAGTAATCCAAGAGATCTTCAATCCTTGGCATTAGAAATTTGTATCTTATGGTGATCTTGTTTATGGCCTTAGAATCTGTGCATAGTCTCCACTTTCCATCCTTCTTAGGAGCCAGTACACTTGGAACTGCATAGGGACTTAGACTCTTCCTAATCAGCCCTTTCTCCAGGAGATCTTGAATTTGCCTTGCCACCTCTTCATTTTGCTGTGGAGTCAGCTTGTATGCAGCCTTGTTAGGCAATGTAGCACTAGGTATTAAGTCAATTTGATGACTAATATCCCTCATGGGTGGTAAGGAGTTGGGAACTTCCTCTACCACAAGGTCTTGATACTTATCCAGAAGTTGCTGTACTTCTAATGGAATCTCTTTCTATTTTTGATCTTGTTGATCTGATCCACTATTGGGCTTCATGACCAAGGCATACCCCTGGTTGTCATTCTCCTTCAAGATATTTAGGAACTCATTTCCATTTACCAACATGACACTGCTGTTATTTTCCTTTCCCCTGGGCTGCTCCAACAAAGGATCCATTTTGACTGGCCTTCCATTCTTGGTGATGAGATAAGTGTTCTTCTCACCATCATGCTGAGCTTTAACATCATACTGCCATGGATGACCAAGAAGTAGGTGACATGCATCCATAGGGATGATTTCACATAGTACTTTGTCCTTGTAGTCACCAATTGCAAATTCAACCCAAGCTTGTTCCTCCACCATGAAACTTTGGTTCTTGTTCAACCAAGAGATCTTGTGAGGACTGATATGAGGCAGCCTTTTCAACTTGCACTTCTCAACCATCTCAGTGGATACCACATTCTTAGTAGACCCTGAATCCACTATGATTTTGCAAAGTTTCCCATAGGCTAGGCCTTGGGTTCTGAAAAGATTCTTTCTCTAAGGGGGTTCTGGCTTCAATGGCATCTTCAACATAGACCTTTTTATTATCATACTTTCTCCATCTAGAACAGGTGCAGCACTTCCCATTGGTGAATTCACACTTTCACAGTCATCATCTTTCACTAACTGATTTCTCTTCCCACTGTCATGAGAGCTGCTGGCTTTCCCTGGACATTTGTTCATTGTATGGCCAACTTGGTTGCAGCCATAACATCTTCCAGTGAAGACTCCTGGTCCTCTACCACCTCCACCATTTCTGCCTCTGCCATTATGACTTCTACCACCTCTGAAACCTCCTCTTTGCTCTGTTGCTGATTGAGTTTCTTGCTGGTTGTTATTTTCAGTTTTGTTGAACTGTCCACGGCCAAAATTGCCTCTACCTCTTTGATTTCTGCCATCTCTACCTCTGGCACTTTGATCACCCTTCCTTCTCAGCTTTTCCTCAACTCTGGAGGCCAACAAGAAACATTCATCCACTATCTTTGGTAATACCAAACTTATCTCATCTTGCAGATTGTATTTTAGTCCATTCAGGTATCTAGCCACCATCGCTTTTTCATCTTCATTATGATTGGCTCGCATACTGAGTCTATGAAATTCTTCTATGTAGGCAGCCACATCCATGTCTTTTTGTCTCAAATTATAAATCTCCTTATGATTTGTATCTCATAGTCAGGTGGCATGAACTTGCTTCTGAGCATAGCCACCATTCTGCTCCATTTAGTGATGGGACTCTTCCCAATCTTCTCCCTCTCACTCTGCATATAGTTCCACCATACCAGTGCAGAACCTCTTAGCCTTGTCTTGGCAAACTTGACCTTTTTGCTATCATTAAACTCCTTGTAATCAAAGAAGTTGCACATAGCTTCTGTCCAGTCGGTGAGAACATCTCCATCCAACTTGCCATGAAAGGTAGGAACCTCCATCTTGGGATCACCACTGTCTCCATTAGCACCCTTAAGTGCATTCAAGAAGGCTTTCTAATCTGCAGACATATCCTGCTCCTGAGGATCCTCTTCTGCCTCTATTTCTTCATTTGTGTCTGAAGAACTTCCTTCTTCTTTGGTCTTGCCCTTAGACTTCTTCTCTTCCTGTAATTTTGTTTCTTGAAGTCTTGCTTCAACCATTTCTTCCACCAACTTCTTGCTGGCATCTTGACTCATTGTCTTGGGAGGCATTGTACTAGCCTTTGTTTTAATTTCCTCTTCTGACATACACTTGCTTCCAAATAGAATATTGGCTCTGATACCAATATGATGTAGAGGTAAGGTAGAGATTATAGAAGTTCACTCAACTTTCTTTACAAAAGGTTTACAAGAGTGTTGTGTTTACAAAGCCTACACAAGGCTATGTCTAAGATTTATCTAGCCGAGGACCACTATCTAGTGTCCACCTCACAGGCTATCCAACTCTCACCTTGGAGAGTTACTACTCAATCCACCTTTCTACACAATCCACCTTGATTGGACTCATAACTTCCTACCCACACCTCTACCAACAATACTCACACATACTTGTTATGACAGTCATGAGATCTCTGACATAAAGATCACTTTCTGCATTCTCTAGGCAAAAGACAGTGGCAACAATAGGACTGTTCTTGGACAGCAGTTGAAGAAAGTTTAACTCTTGTAGGATTGATTCAACCAACAAAACTCCTCAAAGCCTAAACAAAACACCAATACTCAGTGCATATTAAACATTCAATGTGAATGAACAACTATTCACCCACATGTAGGTCCACACTGTGCTATAGAGGGTAGAGGACAGCAAATAGAGGCTTGACTGTCCTATGACAGTCTCAAAGAGACAGCTCCTACCTTGTAGCCTTTATGGACAATAAAACTAGCATTAACTCCTATATCAATGAAGATCTTTACATCAGACACATCCTGCATCTACTGAGGACAGAATCCACAAGATACTTCTGACAAAATAACTACAAACTATACCGTACAGGGCTGTGGAGAGTAAATCACATGTGGTTGTCTTAAAAAAATAGGGTCAATAAGAAGGTTACTTCCTTGAAGGTCTTAGGATTGATTTACACAATGTTAGCTTCTCAGTCCACCAACAGACCATGCAAGGTCCCTACACTGTCCAAACATTCATGAAGACTTATAATATTTTTTACAAAAGTACAGGCCGTACTTTGTCACAGCGAATAGGGACAGCAAATTATCTTTTTATGACAGTAAACAGTTTTTCCTTCTAGAGAACAGTCTAGATTGATAATGGACAAGGAAATCTTTCCAAGGTTCTATCCAAGGATTAGTGGATCCTTCCACAGGTCTGTCTCCTCATTAAACATAAAGATCTTCCTTCATTTGACCAACCTATGACTATTTTTTTTCTCCTTATAGCTGCTATCCACTGTTTGTTTCTCAACTAGTCATTGTTTTGACTAGATGGAGACATACCAACCACCATGGAGGAAGGAGATCCACAAAGCAAACATTAAAAACCTAAAAACTACTTTGTCTTCCTCCATCCCAACAAGAAATGGTCAACCATCCTCAGAGGACAGAGGAAGAATGGATCATTTTGTCCAAAACCTAGCTGTGGAGGGTTAGAAACCAATCTGCAAACAATGGAATCAAACAAGATAATAAAAGTGTTTCAAAAACTCCAAACCAATGCAAAAAAAAGATGACCCGATCCACTTAATAATTCTCAGACCATAGATATGCTACAGTCCGTACCAGCTGTACACGATGGCTGTTTTCACCAAAAACATAAAAAAAAACAATTTTTTTCTTAAAAGAAACTCCTTCCTTTTCATTCCCTTTTGGTATGTTAAAGCAAAACCAAGTTTATAGGAAGTTTCCCAACTCTTGCACTTCCTATTCTGTCTGTACAACTGCCCATGAAGGCAGAAAATTGATGGAAAAAGGTAGTTTTCTTGAAAAAAACAAGTTTCTAAAAAAAATAGTCCTAGAAAATAGGTTTTATCAACCACTTAGTGGACTAGTCAAACAAAATAGACTAAGTCCTTATTACAAAGCATGGAAAATGGCTTTCAAAGCCTTAGGTAAAACCAAAATACCAAGATCATAAAATGATATGATCAAAAATTGAAGCTCCTGCACCACAGGGCCAGACTTGTTGTGAAAGGATTTGATCAACAAAAGGGACTAGAATTCAATGAGATATTTTCACCAGTCGTGAAGATGAACATAATTCGAGCTATTTTGGGCTTGGTAGCAGTTTATGACCTTGAGCTTGAGCAACTCGATGTCAAAACTGCATTTCTCCATGGTGATAGAGAAGAGGAATTGTACATGCATCAGCCAAAAGGTTTTGTTAAGAAAGGGCATGAAAATCTGTATTACAAATTAAGGAGGAGCTTGTATGGGCTAAAACAAGTCCCAAGGCAGTGGTACATCAAGTTTGATAACTTCATGATGGAGAATCAGTTTATACGTTGTGAATCTGATCCATGTTTATACTACAAGGTCTTGCCAAGTGGTAAATTTATTTTATTGCTACTCTATGTTGACGACATACTCATTACTAGCACCAACATGAGAGTCATTGCTGATTTAAAGCAACGCTTGGGAAACAAATTTGCAATGAAGGACCTCAGGGCAGCAAAGAAGATTCTTGGCATGACCATCATTCGGGACAGAAAGAAGAAAAAAATCAGGTTGTCTCAGCAAAAATATATTGAAAAAGTTTGGACAGATTCAATATGAGAAGTGCTAAGCTGGTTAGCACTCCACTTGCCGATCATTTTTGCTTGCCTTCCACAATGTGCCCCAAGACACAAGAAGAGCAAGATTACATGAAGAACATTCCATATTCTTTAGCCGTGGGAAGTCTTATGTATGCAATGATATGCACCTGTCCTGATATTTCCCAAGCAGTGGGAGTTGTGAGCCGGTTCATGAGCAATCCTGGAAAAACTCATTGGGAAGCTGTGAAGTGGATATTGAGGTATTTAAAAGGCACTTCAGATTATGCTTTATGCTTTGGTGGAAAGTTACACAGCTACAAGGCTTCGTTGACTCTGATATGGCGGGTGACTTGGATAAAAGAAGGTCTACATCAGGTTATGCTTTCACTTTTGTCGGGGCAGCTATCAGCTGGGTCTCAAGATTGCAACAAGTAGTTGCTCTTTCCATTACTAAGGCTGAGTACATTGCCCTCACTGAAGGAGCAAAAGAAATGGTTTGGTTGTAGCGTTTGTTTACTGAATTGGGTTCCAAACAACAAGTTTTCACACTCTTTTGTGATAGTAACAGTGCTATTCATTTGGCCAAGAATGCAGCATTCCACAATAGAACCAAACACATTGAGCTGAGGTATCATTTCATCCGTAGCATGATTGAAGAAGGCAAGTTGCAAGTTCAAAAGATCGACACCAAGATCAATCTGGTTGATGCATTGACCAAGGTTGTACCTCGAAAGAAGTTCAAATTCTGCCGGGTTTCTCTCGGCATTGTCAAGATGTGACATTGAGATTGGAGTAGGGGAGTGAGCAGCAATCAGTGGACTTCAAGTGGGAGATTGTTGGACTGTGAAGTCCAAAAGACACATTATTTCTCCCGCCAAATCTCTGCCTCTTGGTCTTCCTTATCCATTGTAGATATTGATTTATAAGAGAGATGTATTGCTGCTATCATGTATTGTATTCGCACTTCATACAGAGATAATAAAATTGTTCCCCCACTCCTGTGAATGTAGCCAGTTTATGGTGAACCACGTTAAATTTGTTGTCACGTGTGTGTGATCTTTGTTGTGTGTTCTATTTCACTTTACTGTCACTGTTCCATTTAATTTAACAGCAGGTGAGTTCAATATCATGTTTTATATGCTATTAAATATTTCAGTATGTAAATGTTGTTCGTACGTTAATTGCTTTAGTAAGCTCACTGCTTTTTATATTTTTCCATACTTAGGAAAGCATGCAGATTCGCGGAATTAAAGCGGAAACAGATGAGTTTTATGGAGAGTGCATGGAACTTTTGAGAAGATCAGTTAGAAGGTTTCAGCGTGGTTTAGAAATCCTCGATGTTGCAAACAATTATTTTACAGAAGAGTTAGCAACACTTGCAGCAGGCATTATCTGGCTGCGATGGGTCAACTTTCCGCATACAACTCTTCAGTCATGGACCTCATTGAAGAAGCTAAGATTTTTAGAGCTTCGTGAGGCTTATAAATTAGAACAACTGTGGAGTGAGACTGCCGATGTAAGTATCTTCCTTTTCTTTACTGTTATTTATAGTTGTTAATTTGTAGTTTTTGTTTACTGTAAGTATCTTCCTTTTCTCTACTGTTATTTATAAATTAAATCTCTTATAGTTGTTGAATGGTCTTGCCTAATTAAAAAGGAACGTACTGGCTGCAGCCTCCTGTTGAGTTGAGAGAGCTGAAAATCATTCATGCTGGAAGTTTCCAGAGATTTCCGAGGTCAATAGGATTCCTAAAGCATTTGAAAAAGATATCCTTCGACTCCAATGGAGCTCCTATCGAAGGTCTACCAGAAGAGTTTTGCCGTCTCCAATCGCTGGAGTACCTCAAGTTAAGTGGATGTCACAAGTTAAAATCGCTTCCTAGGTGACATTTTTAAAAGTGAGTGACATTTTTGAAAATACATGAATAATAATAAATTTGAGTAATTATATGAGAAGTATAAATTATTCTAAAAATAGATTTTTAATATTGTAAACTATATATAAATTTAATTATAGATTTTTAATATTGTAAACTATATATAAATTTAATTATTTGAAATGTATGTAATGTAAATTAAATTTTATAATTGTGTTTTTTTATATTCTAAATTAAATTATTTTTAATTGAAGAATATTTAAGTTATGTATTCAATTAAGTTAGTGTTATGAATACGTGCGAATATGGATGTAATGTCTTTAAGGCAACAATTTTTTCAGCAAAAACATGGTTGATTGTGTTAGATTTTCATTGTTGTGTTTATTAAAAGAGTAGAGCATTAAAACACAATATGTTTGATCAAATTCTTTTTAAACACATATTTTTCATGAAAGATCTCATTCCAACAAAATATTTTATTATCTTTTATCTTTTTATAAATCTTAAAATGGATCTTGTTATGATACACCATTGTTGTTATAGCAGTGGATTTTGCACTGCTAAGATAATGAGTTATGTGTGGAAGTTTTAAAGAAGAGTTTTCAGATAACACAAGAGAAGGAAAGATATCAATTATTTTCTTAGTTATTGATAGGAATGAAGGATGAAAGACTAGAGATGATTCATTGTTTGAAATGAATATGATAGTTGTTACCTTAAATGGAAGGTAGACAACATAAAGAAAACAATTGAATTCCACAATTTTAGTTTGAAATATATACTATTTTAAATATATGTCGTCTTAAAATATTGATAGACCATGCTTTCAAAAAGATATTGTGGTTTCAAATGGTATGCTTTTAAGGTTGAAGACTATAGTATGATTTTTTGAACTCCATTTATATTTTTGAATCTCTGGGGTTTTCTTCTTTATGTTCTCCATTTAGTAGTCATAGTGAAACGAATTTGTTAACCACAAGCTTGAATGTCAAGGTACAAGAAAAGTTTTTGTAACTGCGAATTTTCTTCTGAAAATAAAATTGAGAGATCTTTGCCCTTGATTTTTTTTTTCAGGTACATTACTAGGTTTTCCACGTAAATTTGTGTTGTCTGTTTTGTGCTTTTTATTACTAATTCACTAATATTTCAATTCTACACTGCTTATTTTTCTAACAGAAGATTCTTTCCACGTAAATCTGTGTTGTCTGTTTTGTACTTTTTATTACTAATTCACTAATATTTCAATTCTACACTGCTTATTTTTCTAACAGAAGATTCAATATTGTTATATACAGAACATAGTGTAGGCTCACAGAAGCATGCCAAAATCATAATGAAATGTTAAGCAATCATTACGAAATGAGGCACAACTAAATAGAGTTTCATGATATGATAAAAGGGAGTTGTTAACTAGCTGAAGAAAGCTTGTGTGATTAAGAATAACGGTCAAATAGAGCACTACCTTGGAATTAAGCTCCCAAAAACAGTTGCCCACATTTAGACTGGAGTGTACGTTTTTAAAAACAAGTGAAAAAGGATGTGCCTATAAAACATTGAAAAATTACAGTAGAACAAATACAATAGTACATTTTAGTCATCAAAAGATTAGAATTTTATAGTTGGAGATAAGCCCAACAACTTCCTATAAGTTTGGAGTTTAACATGACACTAAATTAGACTTGTTTGACAACAAACTTATTAACATTGACACATCTACAACATTTAATTGAGTACAACACAAAAGGAAACTACTAGTACTTACACTCTTCAATGATTCATTATTCTTTGAAGAAAGCTGCACATGCATCTAAAGGAAGTAGAGCTCTGCAAATATGGAGGAGAATGAGACGTCAATTCAAAATACCGGTGCAACCCAACATACAAAACATCCAAATCATGGCATACAAGCTTCAAACCCCAGTGTAGCTGTTCTTAAATATCAACCACTTCAATAGTTAAAAGTCAATTTTGACCAAAAAAAATAAGACAAATATTTACCACTTTTTATTGTGGATGAAATGTAAAATTGCTATTGAATGTGTGAAAATTGAAGTGGATGATATTTAGGTAGAGTGCACCAGCACATGTAGTGAAAGTCCTATGTAGCCATGCAAAAACCTCTTCGCAAGCCTAAGAGAGTAAACACAGCCAAAGATCATTAAGCAGCCATCTATAATGGCATGAAATCTTCAGGCGCAGACACCAAGGAAATGACAAGAGCCATTGTTGTAATTAGAGAGTGACGGCCTCAAAAAAATTTCAATGCCCAGTGTCTGCAAACAGCTACCGTTAGATTGAGAAATCATCCGACAATTAGCGCACTTTTTGGTATGAAAGGATGTGCCATTGGTCAATTACAAATGAGTTGGCATATGGGTTCCATGAAATGATTTCCGCTTATAAACCTTTCTGACTAAGCTCTCTTTTAAAATGTTTGCATTTAAATGTTAAAAGATAAAGGAGCTGTGGCATAAGGTGGTTACGACAGCTTTAAATGAAAGATATTTATTTTTTTAAAACGCATGTCTTTTATCTTTTAAAAGATCTTATGGAGAAAGCAATTTTTTTTTTTGCAGTTATTCATTCGAAGGTGCCTTTAAAATATTATGACATATAGAAATCTTTCTATAAGTAAAATTATGTATAAATCAAATATATATATATATATATATATATATATATATATATATATATATATATATATATATATATATATATATATATATATATATATATATATCATAATTTTATATAAATTTTGACAATCTATTCAAAATATTGGCTTTCATGTCATACAATCTTTTTAAAATTTTAATTGTATTTTAATGTAAAAATGTCTAAACGCAGTTATATGGCCATCAAATTTAGGTCTTGCATTGAGTAATAAAAAGTAATGCTTTATTTTATAAAGCACATGCTCCCGGAAAGAGCTTCATTTAATAAAAGTAACCATAAAAAGAAAGAATACGACGAAATTTACAAAAAGTAAAAGTTCACAAAGGTGGGAAAGGAATAGGGAGTGTTGTTTTGCATGCAATGAAATAGGGAGATCTTTTGGCATGTTAAGAAGGCTTTTTAGATTTTCTATTTTAGCTCCTTCGAATATTCTTCTAGGTTTTTTCTTCTATAAATATTTGTAATGCTCATTTGAACAAAGAAAGAGGAATTCTTTTATTGGTGGAAGCTCTGCCATTTTCTACACTCAAGCCTTTAAGGTTAACATTCTATAATCATCAAGTTCCCAAAGAACAATGTTGTGATTGTGCATATTGCCTTTCACATTTATTTGTTAATTTATTTTTCATAATGAAATGGAATGTTCTTGTTTTATTGTGCTCTTTTTTAATTTTCGGCAGTAGATTTATTCCCACTTTCTAAATCCTACACATGCAGCCTTCTTTTGTAGATCTAGAACTATTGAACCTCTTCTAAATTAATGATTGTGTAATTTTGCCTTTTATTATTCCATTTATGTTTATTTTGTTTTGTGACTATGAATCCTATGCAAAATAGGTCATATGCAAATACGAGGGCTTTTAAATTGACATATCATCTCTTAGTTAAGATTTATTTTCAAGTTTTCTTCTTCCTTTTCCCTATGAGTTACAATTGAATTCATTGAAAATTCTACAAAGAGCTAGATTCCAAAATTCTGAAGCTCATTTTGCAAGCCACATCCCACATGTTTGCAAAACATCCAATGTTGATACAAGTCTATATGTGGGTGCAATATTCAAGTACAGATTTGAACATCAACAAAGACTAATAAACCATAAATAATTATGTTAGTATTAAATGGGACACTTGTTTTAGATATGCGTCAAAATTGAGAAAATCAATGTTTATTGAAAAACTCTATATTGATTTGTTACTAAAAGTTGGGTTCTTTTAATGTAGTCATAAAACTTACCAAATGAAGGAAAAAAATTCTAATCTTGTTTCCTTTGCAATAGTTAAGATTTAACTTGAGATAGTAATATAATGTTTCAATACATTATCTTAGTTTATTAGTATTATTATTTTATTTGAGAAATACTTATTATGTAACATTACATGAATATATATAATTTTTGAGATTGATGATCAAGTACTAGTTGGTGAGTGTTGACACTATTTATAACTTTCAACTAGCTATGTATAACTTGTTGAACACACCAAGATACTGAGAGGGGGGGGGGTGTGAATTAGTGAATCAGTATCTAAACAAACATCAAATCCTCAGGAGTAGATTAAAACTTAAACATTACAGCATCACATAAACATGAAAGATCAACTCAATGCACATCAACACATAACACCATATATACGTGGAAAACCCAAGAAGGAAAAAAAAACAGTGATGATTAACTCACAATATATGAAGCTCAAAATTACAACTTTGTTTTAGGGCTAAAACCCAAGGAAGCTACTACTCCCTGCTGACTTTGTTTTAGGGCTACAACCCAATGAAGCTACTACCCCCTAAAGAATTTGTTTTAGGGTCACTCCCAAGGAAGTTACAACTTCTTGCCAACTTTGTTTTATGGTTACAATCCAAGGAAGCAACTAGTTCCCTGAACTAAGAATGAACTCAGTAAAAATTATAACATGACAGTCGTTCTACTATCTGAAAATGACAATGAACCTCACACCTTTGATAATTGTAATTTTGCCTCTTCACTCTTCTTCTGATGACTGGATTAGTTAGGCACACTCTTCACTTCCCTCCTATCATAAAAATGTCTTCAAGATGAATAAGGACAACCCTTATTACTTCTGCTCTTTCTACTTCAGTCGTACATCATAATGCATATAATATTCATATTATGCTCTTCACATACTCATATTCACAATCATACTTCACGTAGATCAACTAAGTTTACAATATATATATGACATTACATTGATTATATTACAAGTCAGCTCATACAATAAGAATATTACAATTTACAAGTCGTCTAGAGACAACACAACATGAAACATGCATAGGACAAGCCCTATCATGAACTACATGCTACTCTAGGAAGAGAAACACACTTTGTAGATCCCAACACATGCTCAGCCTAGTCTTAAGCATCCTTCACAACAACATCCTTTAAGGAATAACATCTACACATTTCACAAATTTGAATTAGGTTGCCTTTAAGCAAGGACACATGAAGCTTGTAACACATTAGTCCTCACACTCTTGGCAGTACTCATGACTAATTACAAATTGCTTATTCTTCTTTCATATGAGTCAAAAAGACCTTTACATCATCTCTAGATGCTCCTTGAACTTTGTACAACAATAACTTTGTGGTGCACATCATCAATACACCTTAGTTGGCTTCAACCACAACAACTCTTCATAAACTAACTTAAAAACTTTGTGTGGTACTGGAAACATGAAGGATCTTCATGAAATTATTCTAGACGAGTCAGTCTGATCCATACAACATCTTCAAGCACACCTTGAACTCCATATAACAAAGATTTTATGCCGCATACCTTCAATCATGTGACCTGGGAATAGTCAGGCATCCAAAACTCACTATCGCACTTTTGTTATTTAGAAATTGAACTTGTGGACCTCCAAAATGTCTGAAACTCATATGAATGCTCTTTTACATTGCTTTGAACATTTCCTCAAAATGGCATAGCCATATTTATCACTGCAAAGAAATGCAAAGCATTCCAACAATCCTTCATCATCACTTTACTCTGCCAGAGCATAGACCAAAACCTTGTCACCTATAACTTTCACCGTGGAGGAGAAAATGATCTGAAACTTTGGATTTAACACCTTTATAGCATACTGAACTTAACCTTTGAACCACATGATCACATCTTCAAATGCGGAGGAATGCATAGCATTTTACCAGATAGTTTACTAGTCAGGCAACTTCCTGTAGCAGAAACCTTCACCAACTTTTGGAGGTCAGAATCTTCATGTAGTAACTCATACTTTCTTAGGATCATCAGGAAAGAGAATATAGTATGCTATAGGTCATCAACAACATCTTCTCATCCTCAGCATAGCTTCTAATTCCCATCTTAATATTTCATCATGAAATCATCTTTGTTGACCACAAGCATGCTCAAAACAACTTTACTTGATATTGATCAAGGCATAACATTCGACCATGAATATCAAAAACCAACCATGAACATCAGAAACATTAGCAACCCTAAACAACATCAATATCATTGCATCTCTATGTGCTGACCTCACTCTAAGTGTTGACATCTCACTGCATCTCTGTGTGTTGACCTCACTCTAAGTGTTGATATCAATGACAACACATATTGCCAACAATATCCCCCTTTGTCATTGATGGCAACACACACACACCTGCTCATTCTCCTCCTTAGGTGCACATTTCTCTCTCTCCACCATTTGACATTAGGGACAAAGTGCAACTACTTCTCACTCTTAGGGCACAAAATCTCCCCCTAAGGTACATATTTTCTTAATTTTCTCCTCCTTTGATGTTCATACACTTCTTTTTGAGGCAACTCACTAACTCTCCCTATCAGCACCAACCACTACCTACTCCCCTTGAGAGGTAGGTACCATTAGTCTAGGAAAAAGATATAGCATGAACTCCGCCTAGACAAATGCACCACTATGCATCTAGCAAGAAGGAGGGGCAATTACCCCTAACTTCTATCGAAGATACTCAAAAGTATCCTTTGCAAGATCCTTTGTGAAAATATCTGTAATCCAATCCTTCGTTGGAACATATTCACACTTCACTTCCTTATCTGCAACCTTCTCTCTCAAAAAGTCATACCTGATTGATATATGCTTGGTTCTAGAATGCATCACTAGATTCTTTGAAATATTGATAGCACTTGTATTATCACACAAAATAGGAATAGGCTCATCATACAATACCTTGATATCCTTCAATGTTTGCTTTATCCACAACACTTGTGTATAGCAAGATGTTGCTGCAATATAGTTTGCCTCTACGGTTGATAAATATACTGAATCTTGCTTCTTGTTCTGCCATGAAACTAATTTGTTTCCTAAGAAGAATGTACCACCACTTGTACTTCTTCTATCATCAACACAACTAGCCTAATTAGCATCAGTGTAAGCACTTAGATCAAAGTCATTATCTCTAGTATACCATAAGCCATAATCCAGAGTTCCCTTCAAGTATATGAATATTCTTTTCACTACCTTCTCATGTGTTTGCTTAGGATTAGCTTGATATTTGGAAACCACACATACTACATGCATAAAATTAAGTCTAGAAGTAGTTAGGTAAAACAATCCTCCAATCATAGATCTATAGAGAGTCTGATCAACCTCTAGAGACTCATCATTCCTACTCAAGTGACAACCAGTGACCATAGGAGTACTTACTCGTTTGAAATCTTCCATACCAAACTTCTTCAACATCTCTCTAACATACTTAGCCTGAGAAATAAAGCTACCATCATCTAGTTGGGTAATTTGAAATCCAAGAAAGAAAGACATCTCACCAATCATAGACATCTCAAACTCTTTTTGCATCTCCTTTGCAAACCTCTTACATATATCATCATCTCCACCAAAGATGATATCATCAACATATACTGAAACTATCAATATCATATCTCCTCCTTCCTTGATGTAAAGATTACTATCTAAGGTACTTTTCTTGAATCCTTGTTGAAGTAAGTACTTATCCAAACTAGCATACCAAGCTCTAGGTGCTTGCTTGAAACCGTACAAATCTTTCTTAAGTCTACACACCATGTACGGATCTTTTGATACTTGGAAACCATCTAGTTTTTCAATGTAGACTTCTTCCTCTAGATCACCATTCAAAAATACTGAGTTGACATCCATCGAATAAACCTTGAAATTATTATGAGCAAAAAGGACAAGAAACATCCTGATTGCCTCCATCTTGGCCACCGGAGCAAAAGTCTCCTCAAAATCAATGCCTTCAACTTGAGAATAGCCTTTACACACCAATATTGCTTTTTTCCTCACAACTTCACCATCTTCATTCATCTTGTTCCGGAACACCCACTTTGTTCCTATGACGTGTTCTTATTCGCTGGTCTAGAAACCAATTCCTATGTTTGATTCTTCTCCATTCGATTCAATTCTTCTTCCATTACCTTCAACCATCCATCATCTTTGCTAGCATTAGAAAAAGTTTTGGGCTCTACCTTTGACAATAAACACAAATTCACCTGCTCACTTGCCTTTGCAAACCTTCTCCTGGTCTACACACCTTTATTCTTATCTTATCTATTGAATGGTTCCTCTCGACATACTTTGCTGGAGTCTTAGGGATTTGCTCTGGTTCTTGTTCCTTCTCTTCTTTCTCTTCTTCTTCTTCTTCTTCAATGTAGGGAAATATATAAGATCCACAATCCTTTGGTTCTTGTGAGATCTAATACAAGTCTTCATCTACCTTGACATTTGTTCTTTCAATCATCTTTCCCAATCTCATGTTGTATTGAATCTATAGGCCTTACTTCTAGTTGAGTAACCAAGAAAGATCTCTTCATCACTTCTTGAATCAAACTTTTCTAGGTCTTCTTCATTTCTTCTGATATAGCATTTACTACCAAAGATACTGAAGTATCTAATAGGGGGAGGTCTTCCATACCATATCTCATAATAGGTCTTATTGTTATTGAACCTTAGTTATACTTTGTTAGTCAGATAGATAGTAGTGTGTTAGGTAAAATTAGATTTAATGTTAAACATGAAATACTAACTAAACCCTAACTAGCACCATGAAGGACAAGAAAGCATGAATATTAAAACAATGAAATTGAAATGCAAACTGAATCCATACTAGACTTGATTGATCTCCATGGCTCTTCTCAATCTTGCATGAGAATGCATGATGTCGAAGGGTTGTTGATTGCTCACAGTTGCAGCATAATAGAGATAAGAATTGCATGATTGTATGAAAATGAGTGAGTGTTTGGAATTGAAATAAGAGTTTCAACTTATAGATAGAGATAGAATTGAGTGGATGGCCAAGATTGAAAGCCAATTATGTGATGTGGATGGCTAGGACTAAAACCCAAACTTAGTGCTTATGACACACGATAAAGGGGTATGACAGGTAGCCAAAATTAGGAGAATAGTGGAAATAAATAAGATTTTAGTCGTGTGACACTTGTAGGATAAGTCTAATTTAAATAAAGATTTATTTAAATTGGTTGTGCATGTAAGTGGTTGAAGTCATTTGACATTTGTTTGCATGGTGTAAAAGATGAGGGAATAGGGATTTATTTCAAATATTTTATTTGAATTGTTTTGAATATATGTGATAAAAGGGGATTTAAATAAAGGGGACGTATTTAATTAATTGGAAAGGTGATTAAATGGGATTTATAAGTGGGATTATGCTAGGACCTAGGGCAAAATGTTACAAGATATCTCTAGGTGATGTGTCGACTAGGTGTTGTAAGACATGGACAATTTTAGGTGTCTACATTTTGCCCCTCTTTGAGATGATGTTTGAGATGATGAGATTTATGTCAAGTAACATCATTTCAAAGAAGAAAAGGTGTGAATGAAGGTGAATGAATAGGATGATGATGCCCCATCGAGAGGATAGGTGGGTTAGAAGAACACGGGTAGGCTCTCGAAATGAAAAGGATTGGTCAAGGAAGAAAGATAAGGGAATGGATAGAAGAAAGGGAAGGATGTGTTATGCTACAATGAAACTAAGAAACCATGATGTTTGATATAGCACTTGACATTATGCACCAAGGTATTAGGACCAAGGTGATGATTTGTCTCATGCCCCAATGTAATACAACCTTGTATAGATACAAGATATGAATATTAGCTAGGAATGATTCAGATAAAATGATAACACACATAAGAAAGAAAGCAAGCAAGCATACAAAAATGATACAAAAACAAACAAGATATTGCCCCTGTCAAGCTGTAAACCAATGATTGATTGATTGATTGATTAATGATGATAATGATTGATGATTGATAACATTGTTGATGTGGGAATGATTTATCCTAAGAACAACGTGAGGATTGTGTTGTTGATATGGGAACGATATATTCCAAGAACAACACTAGGATTGGGGATGATAAATCCCATTGATTATGATGATGATTGATTGATTGATTTGGTTGACAACAAGATTGGAACAGAACCCAGGTTGCAATTGGAAAATTTAGCAGGATTGATTGACTTGATTGGTATGGATTAAAGATGATTTACATTTAAGTTTATTGCTTGGAATAATTGGATGATTGGATTGAATTGATTGGATTGACTTGATTAGAAGAAGTGATTTGATTTGGAGGAATTTGATTGAATGATTTGAATTTGATGAAAATTGATTGAAAGAATTGATTAATTTGATTTGTTGGAAGGATTTGAATGACGATAATTAGATTCGAATGAATTGGAAGAATTTGTTTGAATGATGATTTGATAATTGGTTTTATTGCTTGGATTTTTGTTGAATATTTGGTTTTTTTGTATTTTTGGGAATATTTGATTTTTTTGGATTTGCAAATGTTTTGATTTTTTTGGATTTTGAAATGTTTATTTGATTTTTTGGGATTTTTGGAATGTTTTTTTTTTTGGATTTTGAGAATATTTGATTTTTTTGGGATTTTGAGAATATTTGATTTTTTGGGGATGTTTGGAATGTTTGATTTTTTTGGATTTTTGAAAATGTTTTGATTTTTTTCGATTTTTGGAATGTTTTTTATTTTTATTTTGAGAATATTTGATTTTTGGGGATTTTGAGAATATTTGAAATGGCATTGGATGACAATTTTGATAGCCTGTATGCTAGATACCAATGACAAGGGAAAATCAAGCCTAGGTGCAAGGATAATGTAGGATTTGGATGAATGGATAAAAGGATAGGTGATAGTGGAAGGGATGTAGGCATCATAATGGAGTTGGGATGTGATCTCCAAAGACTATGTCACATAGGAACAACATGCCCCATTCTAGGTGTAATGTTTAGGATTTTACATGACAAAGATTATGAAAATAGGATGATAGAATTTCACATGAAAAAGCTTATGATAGGATTGGTTTGGATAGGATGAGGTATATCAAGAGATATCCAAAGCGTTTGCCAACATTTTGCCCCCAATCATTATCAAGATGAAAATGTGGAAGGGAGGATGAATGGACTCAATATGATAAGTATATGGGTATGATGGTAAGGCAAGATACGATATGGTATAGAAATGGTATGATAGGATAGAAATGATAGTGTGGATAATGATAGGTTGGATGAGACATTGTGCCACCAAGTGTAAGTGACATGGAAGATCAACCTGCACATGACACTTGTTTGCCAAGTTTTCATCATGGTACTTATCCAAGGTGCAACCAAGGGTGGTTTTCACCGTTGGATGAAGGGATTTCTCTTTACATTTTTTCTAACTTTTTTGATAGGAGAAGGGGGAATACAGATAGGAGGGACTCAAGCATCTAGTTCCATGAACAGTGGTAGTCCCATTAGAAAGGAATGTTGTCACATGGACCATGTCAAGTCATTGTGCTCATCGATTTTGGTATGGGGATTGTATGAAAGTGACATGGAGTAGGTAGATAATGGATTATGATGTGGATTATGTAGGGTAAGATGGTGGATTATGATGTGGAATATGTAGGAATTATGCAATGATGCATGAAAGGCTTATCCAAAAGCATGGATCATAGGAAGAGAATGGTGAAGATATGTAGGATAATAGGTGAAAGATGGGGAGATGGAGGTATGTCGAATTGTTTTGGAATGAAAGGGAACCATGACCAAAGGTTGCACACACCTTGATAAACATTGAATCTTTTGATTTGGAGGTGGTGTAGGAAGCAATGGAGATGTTTTCTTAGGAGATGGTTGATGAAGTGCTTTAGGTAACCACATAGACTTAGTATTTTTTTAATTTTTATTTTGCTTGTGGGATTTCAGAATTTGAAACTTTTGAATGGAGTGTGACATTTGTATTGAAGAGGATGGTTCGGATTTTTGTGATGTGGATGCCTCATTTGACTTGCTTTCTTTTTGCTAGGGTACCCAAACCATTTTAGTTTTAGCCTTTTCTTTTGAAGGTATGGGCTTGGATAGCCTTTTAGATGGATTTTTGAATGTACTTTGCTTTGACTTTTTGAATTGATGTCCTAAGGTATTAGGACCCTTAGGATTTCTAACTTTATGGGTAGAGGCATCCAAATTTTTATTTTTGAATACCTTGGGTTTGGTGGAAGCTTTATGTTTAGACAATGTGTGCATTGATTTCCATTATAAGGAATTTGAGGGAATGTATAAATGGATGAATTTGGTGTTGGGAGAAGTGATGGTAAAGTAGATGGAGGGATATTAGGAGTTAGAAGAAGTGGGGGTAGATTGGATGGTGGAAGGTGTATGATCACATGCTTTTGACATTTGTAGGATGATGGAGGTGGAATGGCAATGCATGTTTTGGTGGTATGATAAGATTTGTGATGGAAAGTAGTGGACTTAGGAGAAATGGAGGAATTACCAACATCTTTATATTGTTTACCTTGGGGTGTATATCCAAGGCCATATGAGTGGGGAGGGACTTTGACATGGATGGTCTCCAAAATACCTTGTTCATGAAGGCGTAAGCCTGTACCTTGGTAGTTCATGTTTTGGAGTATGTGATGGACAATGGGACTAGGTGTAGTTTGGGAGCTAGACTTGAGTTTATTATTGGATGAAGAAGGTGAAGTGGTGGAGAAAGATTGTTATGTTCCTAGGGAGGAACATTCATGAATGAAGGTGGATAGACCAAGTGGAAATATGAAGGTGGACTTGAAATGGGGTCGATAGTAGATGTGGACGGATCATTAGGATATTGATTATCATTATGTTAATTTAGATCCAAGTTATTTGTTTGATCTTCTATGTGTGCTTGGGAGGCATGTATCTCATCATGAGAAGTGGAAGTTTGGGGATCATGGGTAGGTAGAGTGATAATCTCTTGACCATGGAATGCATAGAGTTGGCTAAGAGGATCATCATGGTCTTCTTGATCATAAGCAGGATCTTGATCATACATGGGAGCTTGATCATTAATAGGATTGAGTGTGTTATGAGTGAGATCATTAGGAGAGCTTTGATCTTTATTAGAATGAGGTCTTGATATTTCCACATGCTTAGGATTAAACTCTTGACATAGCTCTTGGTTTGCTTGAATGGAAGTGGATGACTCTTGGGTAGACTCTTGGTCAACAACATGAGAGGGCAATGAACTCATGGGAGGAAAATTATTAATAGGCTTGAGGGGTTGTGGACCACATGATGGGGTTGAAGAAGTGGACATGGAATTTAAAGTTTCTTTGGTAGGCTCATCAATGGGTGCTTGACATGGGGGTGGTATATTTCGTGCTAGTAGTCTTTGGAGAAAATTGTCAAAGGATTCTTTGGTTGATGGATTAGAGCTTGGGAAGTTTGATGGTGGTGTTGGTGTAGGACTAGTATTCTTTGGGATAGGCATTCTATTGGGTGGTGATGGACTAGTAGATGGATTTGTGTATGATTCCAAACTTGAGATGGTATTTCCCTTATCAAGAGTAGCATTAAGATGGCTTAAGGATTTGTAATTTGGTGTGAGGAGTGACTAGTAATAGCATGTTCATGTTGTGGAACATTTTGAGATGGATATTGCATGAGTTGTTAGATTTCGACTAGGAGTTGTATTTGTGGTGATTGGTTTTTTTGAAGTGGTTGGATGATGGTTTGCAATCATTGTATGATTTATTGGTTTAGGGGTTGTTCTAGTTGGCGGAAGGTTTGGGCAATGTCTTGTAGTTCTTGTGCTAGGATCTTTTTCTCTAGTGTTGGGATGGAATTAGACATAGATTGAAGTATTTGGATTTTAGCTTGTTCCTTCAAGTATGCCACAAAATCTACAAGATCCTCATCATCAATACGAATGAATTATGGGTTACCTCAGAGGATATATGGTTTTGGATTTGGCCTAGATTTGTTGATGATCACAACCAATTTGACAAATGAAGATTGGACTAGGTTCAAGGATGAGAATATGAGTAAGATGATGCTGACTAAACTTCAAGTGGGTTGATGATGACAAATTTGAAATATATCAAGGTATCTCTAGGTCTGAAAACAATTGTGATGTTAAGGTTGGAATGTTATAGGCTCTAGGTGTGATGTTTGGTTGAGATTAACAATGTTTTTTTTTTAAAAACATGCAAAACATTACAGACTGAATATTTTGGCTGACTCTGATATATAATCAGAGTAGAAGTCTAAATGGGGGCCTATATTAGCCCCAAATTTTTCACTAGTCTTGAAAATTTTGAAAACACTCGTAAGCATGCACAACTTAGACTGAAAAGAGGATACTACTTGTTGAGTCCCTACATGGATTTCTCCATATATTGAGATAAAGTAGACAACTAGAGATATTGATGACACTGGCTCCCCCTTAATGGCACGGGTACACCAACTCTCTTACCCCAAAGATCCAGAGATATTTGAACCAAGGGATTTTTGTCTCTATAATGAATAGTACATATAGGGCAGCTTCAAAGGTTTGACCTCCTACATTGGAAAGCAAAACAAATTTTGGCCCTACAGCAAGTGGTTTCTAGTCTGTGTTTCAGGATAATCTGGTGTCTATACATGCAGTGGTTCACTCATTTAAGAGGCCTCCTAGCCCTCAGAAAGGGTTTTCATGCATCACATGGATATTGAGGGAGACTTCCATTGGTATAGAATAGAGGCACCAGGTGATTGATGACTTTCATCACAACCACAATTATTTATATAGTAGACCAAAATGAAAGTACCACTTGGGTTGTTCCCTCTCACAAATCGGGAGGCATGCCCTCTAAGGGATTAAAACATAAAAGAGATGGGTTTGGCTTCTGATCACTAAGTTTGCACAAGGTGAGAGCATACACCTACCATCCTTACAAGCACAACAAACAATGATTAATTATCCCCCTAGTTAATCTATGTGCAAATAGACATTGAAAAATATATCTAATGAATGTCGTGCAAAACCATTGTTAGTAGTTTTAGTTTGGAATCTTTTCCCAGTGATTGCCACAATGTTGCAAATCAAATATCAGTAGCTTAAACTTTCTACAAAGGTGTGAAACATATGAAACATCAAGTGAAATACCCCCTTTTCAAGCCACAAAGATGAGAAGGCCAAAAAAGAATATCTAAAAAACCTATTAGTTATAGAAAAACTAATAGCAGCATCAAGAACTAGACAAGATTCTAAGCACTTTCAAAACAAGTTTCGTGAGAAATAGATTACATTTGCAAAAGTTTTAAGTGTTTGAAGTTTGCATGTAAGTTTGACTTTGACTGGGAAAATACCTAATGAAATAGCCCCGTTACCTAGTGAAACTTGTACCATTAGGTAATTGACTCAACTAGCTTTCTGACACGTCCTCTTACACAAATTTTCAATGTCATATGCATAAGTTATGAGCAAAAGAAAAAAAAATGCCCCTATTAGGGCATGTAGAGGGCAAGGAGAGACTTGACAGTTCAAAAATTGATCGCTAGTTGTCACTTGTTGATCAGTCACATGTAATATTATCTCCATCGGTTTATGGTTAGATTGGAGGTTTGCTGCTAGCACAACCCCTAGTAATCCATATGACCAAGGAGCAAGGCAAATAGAAAAAAAAGGCACACCAAGTGGGGGTCGATAGCCCCTACCCCTCTCCACTGTTGTAGCTAGTCACCAGCTAGACCATTGGTTGATCAGGGCATTCAACAAAGACTACAATATGTTTAAGTTTAGGTGGGAGGGATGGTTTTAAAGTGGAGTGGCAAATGCAAATATAAATGTGGTCTAGGTTTAGGTCGTCGTTGTAGGTAAAGGCTGAAGGATAGAATCTAGTGGCAACAAAGACTGGGGTGAGCATAGGTTTAAGAGGACAACAGGAATATTGAATGCATGGTGGTGACCAGGAAGAAGGGAGTTAGGGTTTAAAATGGAGATTGAAGTTGTAGGCAGATCATGGTTAGTAGATGAATAATGGTTAAGGTTTAGTAGTCAACGATCCCAAATAGTGAGCAATGGCGGCAATGGAAACTTAAACCAGTGGTGATGGGAGTTTTAAAGAAATGATGGTGGGAGTTACAAGGAGCAGAGGCAACATGGTTTATGCTAGGCAATGCCATTGAAAATCTAGGTTTTCGGTCATAGAAAATAGGCAGCAACACAAAAAATAATGGTAGATGGTAGTTGAAGTCGCAGAAAAAGAAGCTGAACAAGGTATCATAGGGGATTTGGAGTTAGAATAATGGTGGTGCTAGGGTTTCAACAGGAGGATGCCAAAAAAATGTGAACATGCAATAGCAACAAAGATTTAACATGCAATTAACACAGATACCTTCAAGGCACCAGTCAGTGCAAATAGACCTACAATTACTCAAAGCGAAGTAAAAAAAAAAAACCCATGATAAAACTTGCAATAAAAATTCAAAGAAAATTAGATGGTCTAAATAGGGTAAAGGCATATCCATATGGTACGGATCTGCTACCTTAAAAAATTTCAAAAAATTGCAAAAAAAAATTTGGAAGCGAAATATGGCAAATTTTATATGCTTCCTAAGGTTTTGGAGTCTTCTAGACTCAAAGGTAGTGTCAAATTGGAGCTAGGAGGCCTCCTATAAAATTTAGTCACAAAAAGTCAAGCAAAAATGTTAGATTTTCACATTTTCATGTCAGGTTCACCATTTTATTCTTAGGGAAAATTAGATTTAATGTTAAACATAACAAAAAAACTAAACCCTAACTAGCACCATGAAGGACAAACTAGCACGAATATGAAAAAAATGAAATTCAAATACAAACCGAATCCATATTACACGTGATTGATCTCCATGGCTCTTCTCGATCTTGCATGAGAATGCATGATGTCGAAGGGTTGTTGATTGCTCACAGTTGCAGCATAACATAGCTAAGCATTGCACGATTGTATGAAAATGAGTGAGGGTTTGGAATTCAAATAAGAGTTTAAATTTATAAATAGAGGGGGAATCGAATGGATGGCCAATATTGAAAGCCAATTATGTGATGTGGATGGCTAGGATTAAAATCCAAACTTAGTGCTTACAACACACCATAAAGGGGTATGACAGGTAGCCAAAATTAGGAGAATAGTGGAAATAAATAGGATTTTAGTTATGTGACACTTGTAGGATAAGTCTAATTTAAATAAAGGTTTATTTAAATTGGCTATGCATGTAAGTGGTTGAAGTCATTTGACACTTGTTTGCATGTGGTAAAAGATGAGAGAATAGTGATTTAATTCAAATATTTTTTTTGAATTGTTTTGAATATGTGATAAAGGAGAATTTTTTTTGTTAAATAAGTGCTACCATTGGGGTAGCTCCCATTATATTATATTCAAAAGTTTATACACAAACCTGCATAAATAGCAGTATGGGCTTACAAGTAATTATGGGCTTACAAGTAATTAGGAAAGGCCATCTCTAAGACTTGTCATGCTAGAGCACACAAAGGCATTCAACCAGCTCAGCTGCCCTCTCAACTTGGATAGGTGACAAAAGATCACCATAGTTGCTTACAAAATAGGAGAAGGTCTCCATATTGTCATGCCTGATGACTTCCCAAAATAGAACTAGAGCTTGGGCAAAGATGGTCGGGGTTTTATTTTTCCTATTTACTACTGCTGTGTCAAAAACACCACTAATCAAACCCTGAGTTGGATGCTTGTTGAAAGTAGAAATTGTGGCCATTGCAGCTTCCCTCATATCTACAATATAATCTATAGATGTCATGAATAGGTGCTTAATCTCCTCCATCTTGGTTTCCTTTGGTGGCTCGTCTAGGTTTCCTTGATCCCTCGGGTCCTCTTCTTCTGGCATGTCCTCATATTCAGAATTCGCGGTGTTCTTCGGGCTCGGTTCCTCCCTCTACTAATAGATGCAGTCACATTTGATCTCCATGATGTCCAATGGTGGATAAGTCTTCCTTCAACCACCATATATAGAATGAGTAGGGGACCTCCCAGTATGCTGTCATTGCCAGTTTGAGATTGATACCATATCTCTGCAAGTCTAGGGAATCTAAGCATCAATTATATTAGTAGTCATTCAAAAGGCAAGTCCATCTAGGGATCACATGATCTAGCCATGATTGTCTCCTCTCCTTGTACACATGGCCAGTTAGCTAGGTAATCACCTACCTTATTCCCTTCTTGGTAGGTGTGGGCTATGGAAACATTGCCTAATTCATCTAGACATTCCCAAATAGCCTCCGCTAGATACTTCAATTTCTATTTTGAGATGCTCCGGTATATTATGGAATTAATGTGTATTAGGGAATCACCTTTTATGTCCAAATCAGTTAAGTGGTGTTCCTTACAAATTCGTAACCCATAGAGTAGGGCAAAAAATTCAGCTTCGTTGTTGGTGCCAGGAGATAATTTCTTCGAGAGGGCCCAGATTATGTTACCATGAGAGTTTGGAATGATGACCCTAGCTTCAAAAGTGCTTGGGTTTCCCTTTTCTACACCATTAAAGTTTAGTTTCAACCTTACTAAAGGCAGAGCAACCCATTTGGAGAGGGCACACTACTTCTTTCTTTACTCAGTCTTATCTAGTTGGTAACATTGGCTTGGAATTCTCAAGTCTGGCCAATTTTTCCTCATTTCCCCATCCCATTCAGCAAATGGTGTCGGGGAAGAATCGGTCATCCTTGCATTAATGATCTCACAAATACCTACCTCCACCTTCCTGAGGACTTCTTCTAGCTTTGAGGATTTATCCCTAAAAATCCTAGAGTTCCTTTCATGCCAAATGTACCACATCAATAAAGAAGGGCTAGTTTGCCATAGACCTTGCCAAAGGGATTTGGGCCCTCTCAACCAGCCTTTGAGTAAACATGTTAACTCATTGGGGAGCATGCTGATCCATCCTAGCTTCCCACACAGCCATTCCCAGCATTCAGAGGTGAAAGGGCAAGATACAAGTAGATGATCGACTATTTTCTCTGCATTATTGCACATTACACATCACGAAGTCCCAACAATTCCCAAGTGTTTCAGTCTTTCTCCTATTAGGATTCGCTTGTATATGCTTGTCCAAGTAAAAGCACCTAAAACACTTGTATATGTATATGTTCAATCTTTCTCCTATTAGGATTCACTTGTAAATGGTAGATGGGAATTGTAGTTAAGACTACTTTTATCATCTGGATTTTCCCTAAGATAGTCAGCCATCATGCTTGCCAGGAGGATGCTTTAGCACAACATTTTTGGATGGTGTCTTCCCATAGGGAAAAGCACATTGTTCCTTTTAAGAGGGGAGCTCCCAAGTATTTACTTGGCATCTCAGCTTTTTCAAACTGAAGAATGGAAAGAATTTGTTGTAGCAATCTTTTGCAAGTAGTAAAGAAAAAAATGTTAGATTTGGCATAGTTTATTACCTGTCCAGAAGCTTTCGCATAATGGTCTAGAAGTGTGGATATCTCTTTGGTTTCCTATAGGTGAGAGGACACAAATAGTAGAGTGTCATCAATGAATTGCCGATAAGAGGCTCGAGGGAGATTGTCTGCAATTTGAACTCCTCTCCATCGACCTTGGGTGACCAAATTTTGAATACATTGTTGGAAACAATGTAGATAACTGAGAGGGGGGGTGAATCAGTTATCTTAAAACTTTTCTTACTTTCACTTTCTTAACATTCAGTGCTATATCAAAACATGAAACATAAGCAACCATAAGAATTGAAATGAAATTAACACACATAACACGAGGATTTTACGTGGAAACCCTATTAAGGGAAAAACCATGGGGTGACTAACCCAAGATTGTATTCTCTATTTAAAGAATAGAAGAGTACAAAATGGCACTTGTCAGTTAGGGCTCACTGCCTAAGCACACTACTCACAAGAGGCTCACTGCCTACTAAAGACTGACAGATGATACCAATGTGTTTGAACTAATGAACATCTACATATGCAAAAATTTAGTTTCGATTAGGCTCAATATACTGATCTAGCACATTTCATTCTTCTTCTGCTTAGTGTCACTCTTCTGTCAGATTCTGAGCTTGGATTACTATCTTATCACTTTTCTCTACTTTTCTTTGCAGTCCATCCAATCTACCATCACAATTACACCTCCACAAGCTTGAATCCATCAGGTATATATATCTGCATCAAGGATTTCCAACAACTTTTTAGTCGGCAAGAAAAGCACTCAAGTTATTTGCAAGTTACTATTCTGCCAACTGAATCCATACTTGATTGATGATGCATATCAAAAACTTAGGCATAGAAATCATTAATCATGTTGACCAATAATGTACAATGTCACAAATTACTTGATCAACACCTTTTACACATCTGGATTGAAGTCTGATACTCTGTTGGTTAGTTCTTCCTCTGTCTGCTCTATCTGACTGGAACCCAACACTCAGATGCTCATATCTTTTGCATGGTTTGTCACTGGAGATTAAATCTCTGGAATACAATAGTTATGACGCCCCTCTTGACTTGTCCAAATCTATAACTCACTGAGTTACACCATCTGAGAGATCTAGACCTGATTGTCTAATCAAGTTGCATACTCTGTTCTTATCTACTAGACCAAGACAATCTTCAATCTAACCTCCGGTATAGGCATATTGCAAATGTGTGGGATAGACTTTGTTGCCATCAATGACAACACTTATGAAGCCAAATGGTGTTTCTTGCCAATAATCTCCCCCTTTGGCATTGATGGCAACACTTAGTGAAAAATGACTAAGTGTCATAGTAACTCCCCCTTTGCTTGTGCCCTACTGATTTATCGGTGCTCCCCTCTTGCTGGATTCCTCATTTTTCACTACTCTTCACTGCCCCTTTGACATCAATGGAAAAGGGTGGGATCCACAAACTAAAATTGTACAAAAAGATTACTATATAAAGCCGCATATGTACATACAACCCATAAGAAAAACTTACATATACTTAAGTATATCTACAAATGTAGTCTTCAACTACACAAGCTTTGTGGCCCAACTTCTCTTCAGCCTATCTAAATGGAGATGTGTCCACTCAACAAGAACGCATATGTTTTTTCCCTCTTTAAATCTATTGGATCACTGGTCTGGGCTATACTTTGTCCATCTGCCAAGGCATCAAGCATTGCCTCTAACTTAGGGATGATTATCCCTCTAAGTTCACCCATTCTATCCATTATGTTCTCTTTAACCAGTTTCTTTATTTCATTTATTATAACAATAGCTTGGCATTCTTGATTCGCTAGAGAGGTGGTGAGGGGATCAAAATTTTGAGATAGACTTGACAGTTTTTCTTCTTGTTCTTTCATTTTCTTCTCAATGTCCTTTGCCACTTTAGTCCAAGTTAAACAAAATTTGTATATGTCCCCACCATCCTTAAGAGCATTTATAATGCTCTTTATGCCAATGTCTAGGGTTTTTCTATCATTAACAATTAGTCCTTGTACCTCACTAAATCTTTTTCCCAAGAACTCCTTCTGCACCTTGGTTTCTGCTAATTTTTCTAAGGATTCAAAATGTGTATTTATAGAATTAACTAGTTTTTTCAGATTACCAGATGGAGAAGTTGATGGAGCCTTATGATAAGTGGGCATGATCTTCTCCAGCATTCTGGAAGTAATACTTAGCAACTCACTATCCTCCATATGAGATTTCAGGATTTTTTCTTTGGCTTTGGCCCGAGAAAAAGATGCTATCTTCATTATCTGAACTAGAGAGAGAGAGTATAGATTTAGTGGCCCTTGAATCAATTCATGTTCATCCAACTCCGCAACTTCCTTGTCCAATAAATTTTGTACTGCTTTTGCAGTGGCTCTTGTTGACTCTACTTCCTTCCTTTTGAGGGCATCCAGACTGACTTGCTTATTAACATCAATGGTATTTGTTTCTTATTTCTATCCTTCCTCTTCCAGAATAGAGGAGTCTAATGCCTCAGATGGCTCTTCATCATTCTTTAATCCTTCAACATCCTTATAAAAAAATGTTTCTTCTTTCTGCCCTTCCTCTTCTAGAACAGAGGAATCTAATCCCTCAAATGACTCTTCATCATTTCTCCTTAATCCTTCAACATCCATGTTAGAAGGCTCTTCATCTGTTTCCTCTACAATGGGAAGATTAATCCTTTTCAAGGCTTTTCAAAGAATTTCTTTTGTTTTATCAACATTGGTCAGTTTCTCCAAGCATGAGTTTATTCATTCTAGACTTGCTCCAGAAATCATCTTTACTATCCTTGAAAACCATGTTCATTTGTTTTGGAGTGATAGAAGGACATAGTTGTATCACAATATGCTCCTAGATCTCCAAATCTTTTGCCTTTGCATTTTCTTTTCTTAGCTCTAATACTTCTTCTAGGCTCTTAGGAATTAATGAGATTATTTCAATGAAGGATTTGTTATAGATGTTCAAATACCTGATAGTTGTTTCCTCAAGTATTCTCTTATCTGCATCATTGTATTCATCATAGAATTCTGTCACCGGTTGCAGGTTTCCATCCACAGTGACTACTTTGATGATGTCATCAATTGAAAGAGTGGGTTTCTCAACAAACTCTTCTATCTTCTGCTCATCATTCTTTTCATCCTTGGAGAGTTTGTGCTTGGCTTTATTTAATTCTCTGACCTTCATATCTAATTTTGTTTCTTCATCATCTTTGAGGCTTACATATGTTCTTGTGGCCTTAGTCTTGTTTCTCTTTTCAGTAGGTTTGGCTTTTGATTTTGTAGACTTTGACCTTTCAGAGGTGACAGGGGCAAAACTTCTAGTAGATCTTGTCTGGGTAGAAGCTTTCACCGGAATGCTTTCTTTCTTTGCTCCTTCCCCTTCCCTTTCAGTTCTCTCTATTCTTTCTCTATTTGCAGCAACTGCCTCCTTTGTTATGCCAAACATCCCAGCAAGCTCTTCAACCTCCCTTCTTACTTTCCTTTTTTATTTCCAGCTTCCTTAACTCAACATGCAATTTTATGTTTAGCTCATCAAAGGTGCCAAACCTTTCTTCTTTAGTGTCCTTGGGTTGGCTTAACAAATGTAGAACATGAGCCTCTAATAGGTTTTCATCTGCTTCATAACCCATGGGCATCACCCATACAGTCCTTGGCTCAACTGCCTCCATTAGGCATTGGTCTGTATTAACCATGAAGCAAACTGTGTCTTTGTATTTATCAACTATTGATTTTGGTATTCTCTCTCTTGCATGCTAATGCCTTGGAAATTCTTGAAGTTACCCCAGAGAAATACCTTACGGGCTTGTGCATCACCAAGTGCA
Source organism: Cunninghamia lanceolata (assembly GCA_027924645.1). Lineage (NCBI taxonomy): Eukaryota > Viridiplantae > Streptophyta > Pinopsida > Cupressales > Cupressaceae > Cunninghamia > Cunninghamia lanceolata. Next base: position 1,359,346 of record BSBN01001418.1, on the reverse strand, counting down.
TATAGATAATCCTTGATTTGAATGGCCACTGGTTATCATTTGTCCAGATCAAACCTCTTGAACCTAGTAGCTCATTCATGAAGTAGAAGAATAAGCATAATATCAAACTGCCATCTTTGAAGGTATTTTTCTTGTCTTTCTTGATCTTCTCCAGATTTTCCATCAGTTGATTCAATAGAAGCTCACATAGATTATATAGTCTGTATTTTCTCTCAACATTTTATATGCAGCATAGATTGCTATACCAGATACTGAATTCTCTCTGCTTGATTGGTAAATTTTGTAGCTAATTATGATTGATGCAAACTTGATATCCAGATCAATGATATCATCTATAGTCATTGCCCTCTTGTCATATTTTGATCAAGTGGCTTCTGTTACCATTTGATTATTCATAGCTTTGAGTGCAGTTAATCCACTAGTGGAGTGTAATCTGGTTATAGCCCTGATGGCATCTTTGGTTATCTTGAATGGACTCATTAACCACATGAAGTTATCATGTATCCTACTCAAGACATACCGGACCCATTCCTCTTCTCCAAATGACGAGAAATGTATGCAATGCACAAAGTACTTATCCTTTAGGGCCTTGAATTCCATCTTGAGTTCAAAGTTCTCCTTACTTAGATGTTTGCAATACAATTCTACCAATTCTAGGTCTCCCATTTCCTTAAGGTTTGTATGAATGTAAACCTTAACATCTTCTACATGTAAAACACCATGCAGGATATGCGAAAATGCACCCAAGGGATCAACTTCTAGAGATTTGAATGGATGTTTCTTGAATTTTGATCTCGGCCTCTCAATGACATTCACAACCATGGGAGTAGCCATTTTAGCAATGAAATCCAAAGAGATTTTGTAGAAGGAAAACACCTTTTTACCCCTTAGGGTTTGAAGCAAATGCAGGAGTGAATTTCAGCTTGATTTTGATCTTCAACGAGAACTAGAGTAATCTATAGGATCTCTTCTCAAAGCTCTTCTTTCTTCTTCATGAGTGCAAAGTGTTGTAAATGACGAGTGAAAAATACTTTTATCCTTGCACAAAACCTAATCCCTTTTTGTAATAAATGCATATTTTTAAGTCATCTGATAACCCTATTTTGAGTGAATTTCTCATGAATTACTGTGCAGATCTTCAAGTCATCATCCAAGTGAGTTGGAAACATATATTTTTCTTTCCAAAACATGTCTCTAAATCTGAAGATCATAAGCTTGGATTTTTAGACCATACCAGATTTGTTTGTGTAGTTTTGGTTTTACTCGATGGCTACCAGAGCAAGATCTACTCATAATTTCTTCAAATCTTTATGCGGATTACTGAACCTTCGATTGAATGATTTTGATGAAACCTTCAAGACCCCTTTTAATCTGCCACCTCTAACTCTTACCCATTGTGCCAAATTCACACACTTATTAACTGGATGGGGAAATTTTATCTTCTTTGCAGCTCCTCCTAAGCCATACCTCACCTTTTAAGTTCTGGAAGGATTATCAACACCGGATTCCGGTGCGGGCCCATCACCAATGTTCATCACATTATTCTTTATCCAAATTTTGTTCATCTCCTTCTGAACCTCATCCGCATTCACTTTACCTTTGTCTTTATCTCGTTTCAGATTATGTTTCACCGGATTTTTTCCATTATGATTTTTGCTCCTGCAGAATCTAGCTATATGACTAGATCCATTGCAATTGTAACACACAACATTTCTTTGCTTATTTGAATGATATCCTCTTGATCTACACTCATTAGCCATATCTCCAATTCTATTGCATGCAAAGCATCTACTATTGAAAGAATTGTTCATTTGCATATTTCTGCATTCATGAGATTTGTGACCATACCTTTTGCAACTAAAACATTGATCGAAGAAGGATGGATTGTTCTGATTCATTCTGTTCTTGCACTGAGTTACTTTATGACCAAATTTGTTGCAATTGAAGCAGTATCCATTAAAACATGGATATCTTTGAGCATTTTCTTGCCTTATTAGAGGTCTTCTAGGCCTGTTTCTTTGACTTCCTGATCCAAAGCTTTCACCTTTCTCATATCCCAAGCCACGCTTATCATCTACTCTCTTTTGACTTTCAAGAAGAACTTCAAGTTGGGCTGAGCTTATCTTAAATTTTTCTTTGTATTCATTTGCAGATTGAAGATCTTGTTTAAGAGTGTCAATCTAGTTCTCAAGTTGTTCTTCATTATATCTGGCTTCTTCAGGATCAGATTCAAGATGTCTAATTATTTTGTCCATTTTGTGGCAGTCCTCTATTTTCTCCTTGAGGGATTGTTTTAGGTTATCTTTAGTCTTTCTCTTCTCTTCAATTTCTTGGGTAAATTTCATAACCCTTGATTCCATTTCATGTCTCATCATAATGACTTCTTTTGATAGCTTCTCACATAGCTTAGTTTTCTCATTCAGATCCTCATCAATATTTTGGCTTCATTATGATTTGCTAATTCCTGAAGTAGTTCCTTTCTTTTTTTCACAGAATTATTGAGTTTTTCTTTCATCTCATTGATGAAATCATCAACTTCCTTGAGTCACTCTCTTAAATTATTGACCTCAGATTGGGATTGTTCAAGATCATCTAGGGCAGACTGAAGTTATTCTTTCATACCATATGCATCCATTGAGGTTCCCATATCCTCCTCAAGCTGTTAGGCTTTTTCTGAGGAACTTAGCTCTGATACCAATTGTTGGAAACAATGTAGATAATTGAGAGGGGGGGTGAATCAGTTATCTTAAAACTTTTCTTACTTTCACTTTCTTAACATTTAGTGCTATATAAAAATATGAAAGCATAAGCAACCATAAGAACTAAAATGAAATTAACACACATAACACAAGGATTTTTACGTGGAAACCTTGTTAAGGGAAAAACTATGGGGTGACTAACCCAAAATTGTATTCTCTGTTAAAAGAATAGAAGAATACAAAATGGCACTTGCCAGTTAGGGCTCACTACCCGAGCACACTGTTCATAAGAGGCTCACTGCCTACTAGAGACTTACAGATGATACCAATGTGTTTGAACTGATGAACAACATCTACATATGCAAAAAAATAGTTCCAGTTAGGATCAATATATTGACCTAGCACATTTCATTCTTCTTCTTCTTAGTGTCACTCTTCTATCACATTCCGAGCTTGGATTACTATATTATCACTTTTCTCTACTTTTATTTGCACTACATCCAATCTACCATCACAATTACACCTCCACAAGCTTGAATCCATCAGGTATATATATTTGCATCAAGGATTACCAACAACTTTTTAGTCGGCAACAAAAAGACTCAGGTTATTTGCAAGTTACTGTTCTGTCAGCTGAATCCATACTTAATTAATGATGCGTATCAAAAAATTAGGCATAGAAATCATTAATCATGTTGGCCAATAATGTACAATGTCACAAATTACTTGATCAACACCTTTTACACATCTAGATTGAAGTTTGATACTCTATTAGTTAGTTCTTCCTCTGTCTACTATGTCTGACTAGAACCCAACACTCAGATGCTCATATCTTTTGCATGCTTTGTCACAGGAGACTAAATCTCTAGAATACAATAGTTATGATGCCCCTCTTGACTTGTCCAAATCCATAAATCACTAAGTTACACCATCTGAGAGATCCGAACCTGATTGTCTGATCAAGTTGCATGCTCTATTCTTATCTACCAAACCAAGACAATCTTCAATCTGACTTCCAGTATAGGCATATTGCGGATGTGGGGAATAGACTTTGTTGCCATCAATGACAACACTTATGAAGCCAAATAGTGTCTCTTGCCAACATACCTCTCCCTAAGGCTTCTGCCATGATGACAAAAAGGAAGGGTGATAATGGGTCTCCTTGTCTAAGGCCTTGGGTAGGCTCAAAGAAACCGCAAGGGCTCCCATTTACCAATATTGAGTAGTGAGCCATGAAATACACTCGAAGGTTCAATCAAGCCAGTGTCTGTGGAAACTAAAATTTTCCATGATTTTGAGCAAGAATCTCGAATTAACCCGATCATACGCTTGGCTCACATCTAGTTTTAGGATCATACTGCTTGGATTGCCAGAGGTGATGGAGTGCACTGTTTCATGTGCAGAGATGATGTTGTCCACAATATTTCATCCAAGAATGAAGCCACTCTGTTCCTTTGAGATTATGGATAGAAGAATGCATTTCAATTTGTTTGCCGTTACTTTGGTGACCATTTTGTAAATGGTGTTGCACAGTGAAATAGGGCGAAAGTCACGAAAGGAATTAACCTCCAGCTTTAAATGGGTATTTAAATAAAGAGGATGTATTTAATTAATTGGAAAGGTGATTAAATGGGATGTATAAGTAAGATTATGCTAGGACCTAGGGAAAAATGTTACAAGATATCTCTAGGTGATGTGTCAACTAGGTGTTGTATGACATGGACAATTTTAGGTGTCTATAGTGTGGACCGCTTCCTTCCAGTACATGTCAGGGAGATATGCATCTTTCAATGTTTCCCTAGCCATCTCTTGCATAGTCCTATTCTTCCTTTCTATCACCCCATTCTACATAGGGGTCCTAGGAGCAGATAGATGTCTCCTAATGCCATGATCTTCACAAAACATTTCAAATTCATTTGAAGTAAACTTAGCTCCTCTATCAAACCTCAAGCTCTTGATCTTAGCATCGATTTCATTCTCAACTATTGCTTTGAAAATATTAAACTTATCAAAGGATGAACTAATTTTTATCTCAAGAAAGTAACCCAAGTCATTCTAGAATAATCATCAATAAGCAACATGAAATACCTTTTACCTTATTGACTCTTAGGTTAGTGTGGATCAACTCCAATGTCATCAAAGAAGAATATTGCTTTCTCTTAAAATTTGTCTTTGTTTGCTTTCCCATTTTACATTCCTTGCATAATGTGTTTGTAGGTTTGGTTATCTTAGGCATATCTCTCACCGCATGAATAGAGTTGATCTTTACCATATTACTAAAGTTGATGTGTCCCATTTGCTTGTGCCACAACCAACACTCATTGGATTAAGCCTATAAACATGTTTTTCTATTTACCTCCTTTAGATGATAGATATCACCATATGTATTGATGCCTTCTGAAACTAGTTTTATAGACCCTACCTTCCTGATTTCACATCCTTTGGCATGAAAATTAAGATTTTATGCTTTGCTGCACATTTGACTAACACTAAGAAGATTATGCTTTAGCCCTTTGACATAGAGGACATCCTCAGTCCTATTCTTCCCATCAATAGTTATAGCACCCTTTCCATAGATTTGTGTTGACTCATCACCACTGACTTAACAGCTCCACCATTCCACTTCTCAAGGTTAATAAACTCATTATCACCAGTCATGAGGTTGGAGCAGCAACTATCAATTACCCAAGTATTGGCTTCTTCTTTTGCATGAAAGGCAGTCCATACAACCATTGATTTTTCATTGTCTTGATCATTCTTCAAGGTATAAGATTTTTCACAATTCCCAAAATCATCCTTTTTGTAACCAACATTCAAGGCCATGAAAAGTGTTTCATCATTTAAGTCATCATGATCCTCATCTTCTAAGAACAACTACTCTCTATGGAATACATACTTCTTTTGAACTTGTCTCTCTTGTTACTACACCTTGATTCTTTGAAAGGACATTTAGAAACAAAATGACCAATTTTCCCACAATTGAAACGTTTGAAAGGTAACTTACCTTTGTATTTTTTGGTGCCCTTATTCAATCTTCTTACAAATTTTTCCTCTACCTCACCAAGGTCATCATATTGACCAGCTGATTTATCTTCTATCTTATTATTTGCTTTGAATATCGCTTCCTTGTTTGGAGCACCTTTGTCAAATTCTCTCATTTCAAAGGTTGTGAGAGAGCCAAACAATTGATGTACTATATATGTATCCAAATCCTAAGTCTCCTTAATAGAAGATACCTTAAGACTATAAGATTTAGTAAGAGTTCTTAGTACCTTCTTTACAATCTCATCTTCTTTCACTTCTCCACCAATACCTCTGATGTCATTAACTATTTCATCCACCTAGGGCATGTAGCTAGCAATGTCTTCATCTTCTGTCATCCTCAGGGTCACAAATTTGCTCTTGGAGATTTGCACTTTGGCTTTCTTCACTTTAGTATCTCCTTCATAAATGCTTTCAAGTTTTACCCAGACATCCTTAGCATAATTGCAACCCATTACCTTCACAAGTTTTGAATTAGCTAGCCCACTCACGATAGCACTCTTTGCCTTGGCATTATTCTCATACAACTTAATCTGATCTGCATCTGTAGGATCACTAGCAGGAGTAGTTTAACCCTTCTTGACTAATTGCCAAATACCATACCCTAGAGAAGATAGATAGTTTTCCATCCTTAGCATCTAGAAGGAATAATTTGTTCCATCAAACATAAGTGCCTTGTGAGATCCATTATGATCCACCTTGGCCCTTCCTCAAGCTGTTAAGCTTTTTCTAAGTAACTTGGATCTGATACCAATTATTGAACACACCAAGATACTGAGAGGGGGGTGAATCAGTATCTAAACAAACTTCAAATCTTTTGGAGCAAATTAAAACTTAAACATTACATTACATAAACATGAAATATCAAATCAATGCACACATAAACACATAGCACTAGATATACGTGGAGAACCCAAGAAGGGAAAAACCATGGTGAGGATTAACTCACAATATATGAAGTTCAAAATTACAACTTCATTTTAGGGCTACAACCCAAGGAAGCTACTACTCCCTGCTGACTTTGTTTTAGGGCTACAACCCAAGGAAGAAACTACTCCCTGAAGACTTTCTTTTAGGGTCACTCCCAAGGAAGATACAAATCCATGCTGACTTTGTTTTAGGGCTCCAACCCAAGGAAGCCACTACTCCCTAAACTAAGAATTAACTAAAGTAAAGATTACAGCATGGCAGTCCTTCTACTGTCTAAAACTAACAATGAAGCTCACACCTTTGATGATTACAATTTTCCCTCTTCACTCTTCTTCTAATGATTGGATCAATTAGGCACACTCTTCATTTCCCTCCTGTCACAAGAATGTCTTCAAGACGAGTACATCCCTTATTACTTCTGCTCTTTCTCCTTCAATTGCACATCATAATGCATATAATATTCATATTTTTCTCTTCAACTACTCATATGCACAATCATACTTCACCTAGATCAACTAAGTTTACAATATATACATGACATTACATTGATTACATTACAAGTCAACCAATACAACAATAATATTACAATTTAGAAGTCATTCATAGATCACACAACATGAAACATGCATAGGACAAGCCCTATCATCAACTACACACTACTCTAGGAAGAGACACATACTTTGCGGATCCCAACACATGCTTAGATCAGTCCTAAGAATCCTTCATAGCAACATCTTTCAAGGATAACATCTACACATTTCATAAATTTGCATTAGGTCTCCTTTAAGCAAGAACACATGAAGCTTGTAACACATCAGTCTTCATACTCTTGGCGTTACTGATGACTGATTGAACACTGCTTGTTCTTCCTCTAGATGAGTCGACAAGACCAATAAGTCATCTCCAGATGCTCCTTGAACTCAACACAACAACAACTTTCTGGAGCACATCATCAATACACCTCAGTTGGTTTCAACCACAACAACTATTCATATATTGACTTGAAAACTTTGTGCAATACTAGAAACATGAAGGATCTTAATGAAATTATTCTAGATGATTTAGCCTAATCCATACAACATCTTCAAGCACTCCTTAAACTCCACACAAAAAAGATTTTACGCTACACAACTTCAATCATGTGACCTGGGAACCGTTAGGCATTCATAATTCACTTTTACACTTTTGTTATTTCAAAAATGAACGTGTGGACCTCCAAAATGTCTATAACTCATATGTGATGTAGGATCATCCTTTGTTCAAGAGAAATCTTGCATCAACCAAAATATTTTCATTTCAATTTGTTTGAAGTTCAGTTTGTTTCTTTTCATTTTCCAATTCAAGCAGTTAAGTCAATAGCAGTTTCTATATTTTGGTCTGCATTCTACCACGGTTGCATTTTAGATCATGTAGAGCTAGAATTAGCATCTAGATTCATTCATATATAGTATATTTGAATCTCAGAGCATTTAAATTAGTTATCAGAAAGTTATCGCTATCAAAAGATTGACTATTTTCTCATAATAGAGCATCCAGATAGTCTTAGACAATCAGCTAAAGGAGAAGACTTGCAAAGCATTCCTCAAATTGTGGAGCCTAATTGCACATCAATCAATGTTGTTTGGTTTGTTTCTAAACTTCCTTGAAATCTGCACATCATTCCATGCATGTACAGAGGTGTTCTACATGAATAGGTCCAACCTATCTGTGTACACACGTTACAACTCTTCATTGGAGTTTGTGATCTTCCAAAGTGGAGGAATCTATTGTTCTGGAGATTATATATATTGATGTAATATATCCTTAGGAAAGCATATTTTGGATAGTTAGAAATTCATTCATAAGTTCATAGTCTGGATTCATTGCGAAGGAGATTCAAAGCTATATCTTGTGAATATTCTGATATTATGTAATTAGGCCTATGAGCCCTAATTGTAAGCCCACATGTTTTTGGCCAATTTGTATCTAAATTATATGATATACTGAATGACTAAATCTCCATTTATTCCATATCTTTGAGTTGTTTTTGTTGTGTTTACTCTTGCTGCATGACCTGGATAGTTCATTATGTGAACCCTCCTACCGTGACTGGACCAAGTGGTATTAGAGAAAAATTTTGAAACTTTTGGAGCAAATTGAAAAAAGTTGGTGAAGGAATTCTATAAGATTTTATTATGGACAGATCACTAAATTGAGGTAGGTTACTTGTGTCACAAATGATCATTGATTGTGAGGTAGTTGTCACCTTGTAGGCTGATCTCTGAACTTGAGACAGTTTACATTTGATCCTAGGAAAATTGCCGCCGAGTAGAATCCTAGCTATTGGAACAATGGCTGGTAGAATGGATGAGATGATAGAAATGATGAAAATAATGTGAATTCAACTAGATGTTGTTGAAGAAGATAGGAGAAGAGGATTGACACTGAGACCTAATGTTAAAAGTAGATGAAAAAGAATTTAAATCTATTGAACAAATTAGTGAAACCCTAGGAAGTGATGAAGAAGAAGAATCATATCAAGTCAAGATGTTGTAAGCTATTTAAAAATTTGGAAACAGACCTAGAGTTGATGTGCCAAACTATACTGGTAATTTGAACCCTGAAGAGTTGATTGACTGGATAAATGACATGGAAGAATACTTTGAATATGAAGAAGTTGAAGATCTGGAGAAGGTAAAATTTGCAAAGATAAAGTTGAAAGGACATGTTGCTATATGGTTGAAAGAAGTTCAGTTGATAGAAACAAAAGATGATAAGAAAATATTACAAAATGGGATAGAATTGTGACAAAATTAAAGAATTAGTTTATACCTACTAACTATGAGTTGGAGTTGTTGAAAAGATTGCAGAACCTGAGACAAAAGGAGAAATCTATGAAGGAGTATACTGAAGAATTTCATAAAATGATCAAAAGGATAGGACATAGTGAAGAAATCAAGGATAAATTGGCTAGATACATTAATGGATTAAGATTGAACATTCAAGAGGAACTAAGTTTACTGAGGGTGACATCTTTGGAGGAAGCATATTAGTTTGCCCTGAAAGTTGAAGAAAAGTTAAATAAGAGACATGATTAGAAACATAGAGGCATAAGAGGTAAATCTCAAAGAGGTAGAACATTTTTTAGAGGAGATAAATCATTTGCAAAGCAGAACAAATAGGAGAACACATTCAAAAAGGGGGATAGAGATAATAATGCATACCAGAGAGATGATAGAAATTTTTACTGGAGAGGAAACCCTAGTGCATACCAGAATGAAGCACACAAAAGAGAACGAAGAGGTTTTGATAAGAGAATATTTAGAGGCACTTGTTTCAAGCGTGGAGGTGAAGGACATAGAGCATTTGAATGTAATCAAGGGAGTACAAACAAGAGAACAAAGAACAGTGGAAGAGCAACCTATGTTGAAGCAGAAACTATTGGATCACCAAATTCAGTTGGCAAACTGGAGCAAGAAAAATCACTTGTGATGAGGAGAGAACTATTTCAAGTAGAGAAAAATGAAGAACCACCACAGAGGAAAAGTTTGTTCAGAACCATATGCAAATCAAGAGGTAAGTGTTGTAAAGTTGTTATTGATCTAGTGGTAGTTTTGATAACCTAGTTTCAGAGGAGATGGTAACTAAGCTAAAGTTGGAATGATTGAAACACCCTAAGCCCTATCAAATAGCATGGATTCAGGATGATCATAAAGTACTGGTGAGTGAACAATGTTTGGTGAAATTTTACATTGGATCATATCATGATGAAGTCTTGTGCGATATTCTACCTATGGATGTATGTCATATCTTATTGGGTAGACCTTGGGAGTATGATAGAAAAGCTATACATGATGGGAGAAAGAATACATATATTATAACATTAAATGGGAAGAGAATTACCTTTATTCCTTTGGAAGATGATCTTAAGAGTGAAGTATGTTGGAATGTTATAATCTATTTGGTAGATGGAAGAAAATTTTTGGATGGTTTGAAACATGAGAATATGTGTTTTGCCTTGATTCCTAAGAAGCCTGAAGCATGGAAGGAGACTGAAGACTCACAACCAGAGGAGATAACCAAGTTGCTGACAGAGTATGAAGACATCACATCAGACAATGTACCTAAAGGATTGCAAATAAGGAGTATCAATCATCACATGGATCTTATACTGGGAGCTAGTTTGCCTAATAAAGCAACTCATAGAATGACACGAATAGAGAATGAAGAATTGAATAGGTAGATACAAGAATTGTTGAGGAAAGGTTTGATCAGAGAAAGTTTGAGTCCTTGTGTAGTACCTATAGTGTTAGCACCTAAGAAAGATGGAGAATGGAGAATGTGTACTGACTCTAGAGCAATAAACAAGATCACAGTTAAGTATAGATTTTCTTTACCTAAGATGGATGATATCATGGATTGTTTGAGTGGAGCAAAATATTTCACAAAGATAGATTTGAAGAGTGGATACCATCAGATTAGAATCATAGAAGGAGATGAATGGAAGACCTCTTTTAAAACAAATGAAGGATTGTATGAGTGGTTAATGATGCTCTTTGGATTGACAAATGCACCAAGTACTTTCATGAGATTGATGAATGAAGTCTTGAAGAAATTCTTAGGTAAGTTTGTGATTGCATACTTGGATGATATTCTAATTTTTATTAGACAAGTATTGCAGAGACTGAGAGAAGAGAAATTGTTGATAAACATCAAGAAATGTAGTTTCATGAAGGAAGAATTGTGATTTCTGCAGAAGGATTGAAGATGGACCCTGATAAAGTAAGAGCAATTGTTGAATGGTCTACACCGTAGAGCATTAGAGAAGTTATATCATTTCACAGATTGGCTAGTTTTTACCAGAAGTTCACTAGAAATTTTAGTTCAGTATGTAACCCTATGACAGAAACAATGAGAGGTGATAGGAAAGAATTTAAGTGGACATTAGGAGTAGATAAAAGTTCTGAACTATTGAAGTAGAAGGTGACAGATCAACCTTTCTTAGCATTACTAGATTTCAATAAGATATTTCAAGTTGATTGTGATGCAAGTGGCAGTGCAAATGGAGCAGTATTACGTCAAGAAGGTAGACCTGTAGCATATTTTAGTGAGATGCTGAATGATGCAAGGAGAAGATATTTAGTTAATGATCAAGATTTCTATGCCATAATTCAAGCCTTGAAGAAGTGGAGACATTATTTGTTGCCTAAGGAATTTGTGTTGTATACATATCATCAAGCTTTGCAGTATTTGAACAATCAAGGTAAGTTGAATCGGAGACATATGAGATGGGTAGAGTTCATGTAGAGGTATACATTTGTGTTGATACATAGGAGTGGAAAATTAAACAAAGTTGTTGATGCATTGAGTATAAGAAGAAATTTGTTGAAAGAGATGAGAGTCAAAGTGTTAGGTTTTGATGAATTGAAGAACATGTATGAGGGAGACACTAATTTTGCAAAACCTTGGAAAGAATGTAAGGAACCTATTGTGACAGATAGGAGTAAGTGGGTAGACTATTTCATTCAAAAAGATATGTTGTTTAGAGGAAATCAGTTATGCGTACCTAGAAGTTTAATTTGAGAGACAATTTGATCAAGGAGAAGCATAGTGGTGGATTGGCAGGAGATTTTGGCATTGATAAAATAGTGGCTTTGGTGAGTGAAAACTACTTTTGGCCTTAGATACATAAGGATGTTAGGAAGTTTGTGCAGAGTGGTAGAGTTTGTCAAGTTGCGAAAGGGAGTAGTCAAAATACTAGATTGTATAAACCTTTGATAGTACCAGAGAGACCTTGGGAACATATAAGTATGGACTTTGTGATGGGATTTCCTAAAACACAAAGAGGACATGATTCAATATTTGTAGTGGTAGATAGATTTTCAAAGATGACTCATTTCATACCTTGTAAGAAGACAACTAATGCAATGCGTGCAACAGATATATTTTTCAAGGAGATTGTGAGATTGCATGGATTACCTAAGAGTATAATTTTAGACAGAGATACAAGATTTCTTGGATATTTTTGGAAGACACTTTGGAAGAAGATGAAGACAGATTTGAAGTTCAGTTCAACATTTCATCCATAGACTAATGGACAGATAGATGTAATGAATAGGAGTTTGGGAAACTTGTTGAGATGTTTGGTTAGAGAGAAGACAGGAAGCTGGGATTTGATTCTTTCACATGAAGAATTTGCATATAATAATTCAATAAATAGGAGTATCGGAAAGAACACCTTTTGAGATTATTACTAGAGTAAATCCTAAAGGAGTTGCAGAATTAAGAGATATCAGTGCAAAAGTAGAAGAATTTGTAGGACATATGAGGACAATGCATGATCAGGTGAAGAAGCATTTGGAGGACATGAACAACAACTATAAGGAGCAAGCAGATGAGAAGAGAAGAGATAAGGAATTTACAGTTGTAGAAGAAGTGATGGTATACTTGAGAAAAGAAAGATTTCCAGTTGGTACATATAACAAGTTGAGGATGAAGAAGTTTAGACCTAGTAGGATACTCAAAAATTTTGGTTCAAGAAATGCATATGAAGTGGAGCTACCGGAGACATTGGGTATTTCACCTATTTTCAACATTGTAGACCTATACCAATATCATAAAGTAGAGTTCAGTGACATGACAGAGGACTTGAAGAAGTAGTTACCACAATAAGCATCAGAGAAGATTGAAGGCATTTTGGACAACAGAGTTGGATGCAGCACCGAAGGAAGACAATACAAAGAATACCTTCTAAAGTGGAAAGGTAGACTGGAAGAAGATTCATCATGGATTTCTCAGGCAGAGGTGGACCATCTTGGTTTTCCTCTAGACCTAGCAAAGTGAGGGACTCACTTTTTTTTAATAACCCATTATGTTTGATGTAGGAGCATCCCTGGTTCAAGACCAATCTTGCATCAACCAAAAACATTTGCATTTTAGTTTATTTGTAGTTTAGTTTGTCTCTTTTCATTTTCTAATTCAGGCAATTTAGTCAGTAGTAGTTTCTATATTTTGGTCCGCATTCTATTGCAATTGCATTTCATATCTTGTGGAGATGTACTTAACATCTAGATTCATTCATCTAAAACATATCTGAATCTTAGAGCATTTGGATTAGTTACCTGAAAGTTATCTCTATCAGAAGATTCACTATTTTCTCAGCTTAGAGCATCCAAATACTCTTAGACAAATAGTTAAAGGAGAAGACTTGCTGTGCATTCCTTGACTTGTGGAGCCTAATTGCACATCATCCAATGTTGTTTGGTTCATGGCTGACCTTCCTTGAAATCTACACATCATTCCATGCTTTTGTGGAGGTGTTCTACATGATTAGGTCTGACCTATCCATGTACACATGTTACAACTCTTCATTGGAGTTTGTGATCTTCCTTAGCTGATGTGGAGGAATCTATTGTTCCGGAGATGATATATATTGATGTAATAGATCCTTAGGAAAGAAGATTTTAGATAGTTAGAAATTGATTGATAATTTCATAGTCAGCATTCATTGTGAAGGAGCTTCAAAGCTATATCTTGTGAATATTCTGATATTCTATAATCAGGCCTCTATTCCCTAATTGTAAGCCCGCATGTTATTGACCAATTTGTATATGAATTCTATGATATACTAAATGACTGAATCAACATTTGTTCCCTATCTTTGAGTTGTTTCTGTTGTGTTTACTCTTGCTGCACGACCTAGATAGTTCATTCTATGAACCCTCCTACCATGACTACATCGATATGGATGCACTTATACACTACTTTGAACATCTCCTCAAAATTGCATAGCCATATCTATCACTGTGGAGAAATGTGGAGCATTCCAACATGCGTTCATCATCACTTTACTTTGCCAGAGCATAGACCAGAACCTTGTCACTTATAATCTTCACTGCAGAGGATAAAATGAAATGAAACTTTGGATTTAACACTTTTATAACATACTAAACTTAATGTCTAAACCACATGACCATATCTTCAAATGCAGAGGAATGCAGAGCATTTTACCAGCAAGACTACTAGGTAACATCCTATAACAGGAACCTTCACCAACTTCTAGAGGTCAGAATCTTCATGTAACAACTCATACTTTCTTAGGATCATCAAGAAAGAGCATATAGTATGCTACAGATCATCAGCAACATCTTGTCATCCTCAACATAGCTTCTAATTCCCATCTTAATATATAATCATTCATTTTAATGCTTCTAATTACCATCTTAATATTTCATCATGAAATCATCTTTTCTTACCACAAGAATGATCAAAACAACTTTACTTGACACTGATCAAGGCATGACATCCATCAATGAACATCAACAACCCTGAACAACAACATCATCACTACATCTCACTGTATCTCTATGTGTTGACCTCACTCTAAGTGTTGACATCTCATTGCATCTCAGTGTACTAATCTCAATCTCAGTGTTGACATAAATGACAACACATATTGCCAACATAAATTTCAATTTTGCATCCAAATTCAACTAGTTAGGGCTTTCAAAATAATTCATAAATCACAACATTCACTTCTAAAAATGTGTTGAATCCGTGAAAATTTGCCCTTGAGCCCTTGCAATGAAAATTGGAAGAGGAACCAAGCATTTCCTACTTGAACTAGGTGGATACAAAAGTCAAATTAGTCATTATTAGAGAATTATAAGGTTGGTGAGTTTTGAGGATTTTTGGAGAAGTTTTAGAAATTTTGTGGGGATTCAATGTAGGAAATGTGAGAATAGGATATGAGTGGATGGAAGAAATCTTGCAAGATGAGGAAGTATTTCAAAGGAATGAAAATGAATAGGGAGAAAAGGTGGGAAAAGGATGCAAGACGAGATCTGGAAGTAACTCAAAGAAATTTTGCAACCTATTGGGTTCCCACAAAGGTGAATTTGAGTGATTTGAAAGTGTTGAAGGAAGATTATTTTGAATGTGGGACTAGACATTGGGATATGATGTGAGGTGAATAGAAGACATCCTAAAGTCCCTCAAAAGTCTCACATTTTGAATGTAGCAAAGGAATTGGTTCAAGAGATAAATGTGAGAATTCAACCTAGAAAAGGACATGGGAAATAGAGGTCAAAACTGGATGAGATCTTGGAGGAAAGAGAATTTTCATAGAGGGGATTGAGGAGGAGTGTAGAAAAAGGGATAAGGACCAAATGTGGAAAAATGGATGATGATGAGATCAAGAAGTTAGAGCTTGAAATGTGAAGTCTAGTGCTCAAGCAAAGTTTTGCAAATGAGGGAATTGGGTGAGGAAAAAAGATTAAGTCATGACAACTATTTGTCAGGCTTCCATGTGAAAGTGGAACTAGATACAAGATGTGATTCCATGGGGAATGATCTAGTAGTAGGTTTACACTATGAAAATGAAGGGACAGGAAATGAATGGAAATAAGGTTCAAAGAGAAATTTGATTGAAAGAGATGATGGAAATAGACTTGGAGGTGAAGAAGACATTCTTGTAAGGGGTCAAGGTCCCACAAAATGAAAGGCAAAGGGAAATGAAATCTGTGGAGATTTCATGTGGGAAGGGAAGTTGATTTTAGATGGAAAGCAAATAGAAAACATGTAGTAGCTAGTTAGAAACTCAAAATAGATGAGATTTGATAGTAGAGGTAAAACCCACAAAACATTGGAAATACAACAAAATGACCCAATATCCTCCAAACATAGGATTTGTTATGATTTTTGCAATGCTCAACATTCAACAAGAACAAAAGGGATGCCCTTGAGAAAAACCTAGGAAAATTTTACAAAATGGGTAAAGGCTTAGTTAATTTTTTGCATTTTCAGAATGGGTCCTAAAACTCTCTTTGATTTTTTCCAATAAATTTATTCCTACTTTCTTATTCCTACATATGTAGCCTTCATTTCTAGATCTATAATTGTCGAACCTCTTAAAAATTAATGATTATGTAATTTCACCTTTCATTATTGTATTTGTGTTTACTTTTTATGATTGTGAATCCTATACAAAATAAGTCATATGCAAATAAGAGGGCTTTTAAATTGGTACATGTCGCTTTTTAGTTGGAATTTATTTTAAAGTTTTCCTCTTCCTCTTTCCTGCAAGTTAGAAATGAATTCATTGAAAATCCTACAAAGAATTGGCTTCCAATATTTCAAAGGTCATTTTACAAATCATGTCCCACATTTGCAAAACTTCCCATGTTGACACAAGTTTGAATGCAAGTGCAACATTCAAGTGTAGATTTGAACATCAACAATGACTAATAAACCATTAATAATTATGTTCCTATTAAATTGGACACTTGTTTTAGATTGGTCTCAAAATTAGGAAAATCTATGCTTATTAATAAAATCTAAATTAATTTTTTACTAAATGTTGGGTTTTTTAATGTAATCATAAAACTTTCCAAATGGAGGAAAAATTATCTTATCTTTTTTCTTTGCAATATTGAGAGATTTAAAAGTTAGATAGTAATTTAATGTTTAAATATTGGTTCAATCCATTATCTTATTTTATTGGTATTATGATTTTATTTGAGAAATTTACTTATTATGTAAACTTATATGAATATATACAATTTTTGAGATTGATTATCAAGTACTTTAATTTTAATTACCTAAATGTCATGATGATAGTATTACAATATTTATTTCTATTAGTAAATGTGGGTTCTATGAAGGCCCTTCCCATGAATATAAAATTAATGTATACAAAATATAAATAAAAGGGAAAAACTAACATCAATAAAATTAAGTGCTTCTACCTTAGAAGCTCAAAGGCACTAAAGTCATATACAAACTAACCAAGAACACAACGAACAAAGAAAATAAAATTTTAAAAAAATCAAAACTAGCTAGAATTATAATTCATGGGGCCATCAAATATCAATTGATAAATATAAGAGCCTCACCTCTTAGTGATCTAAAAATCTTAAAGTAGTGCCAACAACTTCATCACCACCCACTCCTCTAGTTGTAGTTGTTGTAGTATTTCTAGAGCTATCACCTTAAATGTGTTTCTTCTTTTGTGAAACATTCTCTTCATAGGCATATTGCACCCTTGGTTTAACCTCAAAATATTTTTTGTCTTCCATAGAATGTCATCCAACAAAGAGACATTGAAAACTAGTTAGAATTTTCTCTCTTATTATTCTTATGGGTGATCTTGAGAATGTGATAGCCATGGATAGATCCTTGCAAAACGATGTCAAATATTCTTTCTAAGGAAACACAATTTAGATTGTCTTCCTTAAGACCAAAATATCCTCCTACAAATAATAAATTGAATCATCACATTTAGCATGCTCTACAATTTGGTCAACAACCCCAAAAAACAACTTAGCCTCATGTTATTAAAGGACCACATGGAAAATCTAATGTTGAGTGGATTTATCTATATTAAAATCTCCCATCATACTCTCAAAGTTAACCACAATCAACACCCTCAAATTAAAAACCCTAGTACTCTCTAGACTATTTGCCCAAAGGATAGAATTATCCAAATGGAGCATTTGTGCAAGAGACAACATAACACAAACTTTTGGAAGAGATTTCCACACTATATAATGGTCCTAAATTCCTCCATCTAAAGAATTACTTTCCATCAATTGGGTGGGAGCAATAAAATGGGGGAGGAAAAGTGGCAAGGTTTTGGTACCAAAATTATTGGCAAAACCAAATATTTGATCAACCTAGACTAGAAATCCAATCAAGATTACATACACAAGAATGATTTGATATATTGTATGACTAGATATCTAATAGTTTGGACACCCAAACCTAACCAAATATATAAACTACCAGATATCCAATCTCAACCAAGTATTTGGTCTTGAAAAATTAAAAACCCTACCAAAGGCCTACAAAGGTCATTTTCACCTTCCACTAACAAAGATAGAACCATGAAATAGGTATTTGAGTTAATCTTTATATCTAACTTGAAAATCCTCCTCCCTAGATAGTAGAAACAACCTTCTATGCATCTGAGTATGTTGGTTTTAGAAAATTTTGTTATTTTGCTATTTTATGTTTAGGGTTTAATTTTTTTTTTAAATGTAAGTAGAATAAGTATCTTTTTTTAATGTATAAAATGAAAGTATATTTTCAAATGAATATTATGATATTATCAAATGAGATATAGCCTACCCAATCTAAAATATCCCTAATAGACCTCCTCAAAACTTCTTCTACTCATAGAGCCATCCTCTAGCAAGTCTTACAAAAGATCTCTATTAAACCTTCTCCCCTCCTTGATCAACTCACTTCCATGTTAGAATCTATGTAATATATTTCTCTCTTTAGATGAACTCCCATCACCATCAATTCTTCAAGAATCCCTTCCATTAATTATAGTTGTAAGATACAAGAAAGTTGGTGTTAAAGGTGTTCTTATTGACAATGGCTTATGATTAAATGTTTGTAGTACCGATTATCTTGATCATGTCCATGTCAATTACTACAACTTAAATGAATCTAAGATCTTTTGATAATGTTAGTCTTGAATCTATAGGGTGAATTACCTTGCATATCATAATAGATCTTACCACTCTTAATACGTTGTCTCATGTTATGCACCAAGTAAACACACTTATAATATCCTTCTTAGTTTTTGATGGATCCATCAAATGCATGTTGTCCCATCTACCCTCTATCGATGTTTAAAATTTATACATAATGATCAAATTTATACCATCTATGCTGATAAAGCTCCTACAACACTATTAAACTATTAAATCTTAAGCTCTCATTAACTTGATTGCATGTAACTCACCCCTTTCCTAAATATTTACCAAGGAGACCTCATCAAAACCATTCCTTGATACTTCTACAAATACTTCCACTTCTTTCCTAAAAGATATGAAAATACTTCCTCCACCATATTTGAGTGACATACCTTATACACCTAATACACCTCTCTAGAATTGATATGGTTCCTCTTCTCCTTCTCAAACTTATAACCCCTTGTCTAGGGACAATTGGGGCTCTTTAGACTTCAACCCTCATTATTCCATCAAAGACAAGTCTCCTTTATACTTCCACCTTACATATGAACCCTCATACTCATGGTTTATGAATTTAATGTCACAACCATTCATCTCCGCTGGTTCAAAATACCACAATCCACACCATAGGGGAATCTTGTTCAATAGCCATTGATTAGTTCTTAGCTCTCAAGATTTATTTCCTTAGCTTTAGTAAATACAAGGTAGATTATTCCAATTTTCACATTCCTACACTAACTAACCACTCTTCTAGAGACATCACTAAAGACACTCATTGTAATGAGCTACCCAAACAAATAATAACAATTAATGAAAAATATGAAATTTAAATAACACATAAATATAACAATTTTGAATTTTATTTTTCCAAACATATATAGATTTAACATTTCATATAAAGAATGTTTTCCTCAATAGATCAAAGAGCAAGAATGAGTGTGAGAAGAAGTAGGAATGCTGGTAGTTCCAACGTAGCAGAGGATGGAGAGGGAGACGTACACAAGGATGGGGAAGCAGTTGTCTAGAGGTGCATTGAAGTTTGCTCCCCATACATTGTTGAGAACGATCAGTTCTTTGTTAAGACATGCCTTATAGGTGGAGGCATGCCAATTTGTTCGCGGAAGCTTTTGTGTATCAGTGTCCTCCATTGGGAAAGGGTGCAGTCATGATCCCTATTGAGAATGGTTTCCCCTTAGGCCTTAGTGGTTGCAAAGGCTTCCTCTATTATACAAAAAATACAGAGACTTATTTCAAGATGTCAACCAAGGAGAGTGAATGCTTGGTGTTGGTTGCGACTGACAAGTTGATGTGAGACAAGGAATGACAACCTCCTCTCTTGCCTATGCTAGAGAATTGATAGGTGATGATGGTGAGGTTTTATGGTTGGGGTTTCTAGTTGTTCCCTAGTGCCAAAATATGTAGGATTTAGACATGGATATGACAGTCTCTTCTCTCTCTTTAGGTGAGACTCTGGGTGTGATGATTTAGGTCCTTGAACTACTGTGGAGAAGGTTTTCTTCAAGAGTAGGTTTTCCCTATTTAGGAACAAACCTAATATTAATGTTTTTAGATTATGGGCCAGAATAAAATGGAGGCCTTATAATTATACACTGCGTGAGGAGCAATAAAGAGGTGTGATGGGGGACACATCAATTTGTGGGTATGATTGATGTTTGTCCAACCCTATTGAGGGTTGGTTGACTAGGTTTATCAATGTCCCAGTGACTTTTTTAAAGGTGTCTAGGTTTCTTGCGATTGAGCTACCTTTATTGTTCAAGTGTTCTCAAGGAAGGAGAATGCTTCATTGGGTTAGTTTCTTGGATCATGTCCCAGCAACTGATTTAAAGCTATCTAGGTATCCTGCAATGGAGCTGCCATTCTGCTGGGTACATTTATTGGTTCCAAATCTAATATTTTTTAGATCCTGGGACATAAGGAAAAGGGGTTCCTTGAAATTTGTGCAATGTCCAAGGGGTTTCAAACCCTAGAGAGTGTGTGGCATGTTGTCTCTTATTCTAGCAATAAGAGTGATTTGACAAAGAAGGAGATGATTTATGAAGTTGGTGTTAGTGAGTCTTCTCATTAACTATTGTTCTTGGTTGTAGTGTTTTTGCTATTTCTTTGTGGGTCAACATCAGGTATGCTCATCTTTGGCTATTTGTATTAGGTTCCAGGGTCCTCACAAAACCTAGTGTTGTGGGTTTGTTGTAGGCATTCGTTTTGTTGTTTTTTGGCTATGATTATTTTATTTGATAGTATTTGGTTGTAAAGGGTTTTAGGTCCCTTTAAAACCCATTTTACCCCTAATAAAAATCATTTAATATAAAAATACCATCATAACATCATTACATAGATTTTTATGGTAGAAGTTTACAAATGAAAGAATAATAAGATATAAATCCATATAAAGACTATTATCCATCAAATCCACTTGAGTACATCAAATATACATGGTTGACTTTTCATTACAAATTTAATTGACCATTAGTCATAAACATCTCATTTGAGTGCATGCAATAAGGTTGTCTAGTTGTAGGAGGGAGAGCATCATCAGAGTGCTTTACCTCCAACCATAGACCTAGTGGTCCCCCATAAATCTTCCTATTGGAAGAGGCCTGACCCTTCGATAAGTGTGATAGATAGGGATGTCTGCAGTAGAACCAAATCTAAGAGCTAAGTACAAATGTGAATTCCTATCACATGTAGTCAATAATTTAGTCCCTATATACCCTCTAGCTACCATAATTTTTTACTAACATGAGTCTACGGCTATAGTGAACTAATGATGCCTACAACTATTGTATCACTTTAGCCAAAGCATTAATCTGTTCATGCACTATTATCTCTTGCTTGACTTCCTAATGAATAATATCTACTAAAATATAAGTATAGGCTAAAAATTATATTATCATTCAAACACCAACTTCCTAGAATATCATACCCTTAAATGGTCCTACTAGTCTTTTGCTATAAAGGATGGTCTTAGATCGACATATAACCAACAAGCCTCAATCTCTTGGTATTCCTTACCATAAGATGGTCTCATCCTCTAGAGTTTTATAATATAAATAATGACACAATAAGTATTGTTTTTGAATCTCCTAGTATGCTCTGTGTGTCCCACTTCTAGGACATCTCATTTTTTCCATAAATCCCATATCTTTTTAAAATAATAATCATTTAAGCCTAGATGTGTTCCATCTAAGGGGGTTTGATTGAAGGGGTTATATCAAAACCCCTTCGATCAAATCCCCTTGGATAGAACCCTCAAGGATTAAATCAATCCGCCAATAAAGTCTCCTCCACACCTATCAAAATGCTAACAAAAAAACTAATTTTTCTTTATTTTTTTGGGATCAAATGAAGTCATTTGGAAATTTCATTTTGTAAGCATGTATCCATTACTACTACCATTCCAACAATTATAATATTTATTATGTTTTCATTAATATTATAGTTTTTCAAAAATATATAATGAATGGAGGTCTATTATGAAAAAACAATGACTTGTATTCAAGACACTAGGAAATATAAAAAAACTTTGATAAAAAAATCTACAAAAAATGCACTACACTACATATAGATGTCCTTATTTCAATTAAAAAATTAAAAAATATTTTTGATATATAAGCTAAGAGAAATGAGTTATGGAATAAAATAGGTTTGAGATTTTTGTTACTACTAACTCAAAAATTAATAATAAATAACATATTTGGTAAAAAATTACCAAAAAATATCCATGCACTAGATAGTGGAGTTAAAGGTCTAATTCCAATAAATCATGAAAAATGTTATTTGTAGCGAAAGGTATGCATTATGCAATAATGTCACTCAATAAAAAATAATACAAAAGATAAAAATTGATTAATTTTTTTAAAAATGATAGAAATAGTTATTTTAACAATCTCAAAAAAATTTGTTGTGGAAGTCAACCCTTGCAAAGAGGACATTCAGGATTCTAGGCCCTAGAATGAACATGATTTGGTCAGGGAGGGACCCTCAAGAAATTTGAAAAAAGTCAAACTAGAAAGTAAATTTGTTGTTGTTAGGCGGTCTGGTTGTATTGCTGGCAAACCGACTCCTAAGTTGAAATTGATTGACTACTCTGAAAGCAATTTTGAAGCCTCTACTCAAGAGGGGGAGGATAAGTCCAAGAGTGATGATGTTCAGGAGGTTGTTGATGATGATTCAGGTGGTGATGTGGAGATTGATGGGCAAGAAATTCTTGCAGAGACCTTTGATATTGAGGATAATAAAGGGTTTGATAATTCTACCCCCATTGATGACTATATGGATGTGGGTGCTAATATTATTCATGTGGAGGCTACTGGCATTGATGATAACAATGGGAAGGATGTTCACGCTCCTACTAATCCTAATTTTGTTCAGGAGGATTACAACATTGCTACAGATGGTATGGAGGAGGAAGCTAATGACGAAGGTTATCATCCTAATGTTTTGACTTAGTTGAAGGAGCAGGTTGATTTTCTGGAAAAGAGAGTCCTTTGTCTTGGCAGACTCATTACAAGCATGTTGTGTAGGCCGGCTATGGCTAATCTCTCTTTGCTGCTGGAACATGAAGTTCTCACTCATGGTGTTGATGATGACAAGGCTAAAGAATTCAAAAGAATGTTTGAGTTTCTTTTCAAAGACTGGGAAGACACCCTCTCTTAGCTTTCTTTCTAATCTTTCTGTTAGCTAGTTTTTTATTGATAGTTTCTTTTTGTTGTATATCAGTTGTATGTAAGCTGTCTATGGTGGTTCTGGCTCTTTTTGTCTCCTGAGTCTCTTTTTCCTTTTTTGGGTTCTACTTTTTAAGGGATGAGCCCCTAGTTTTTCCGCCTTATAATATCAAAAACAATCTAAAAAAATTATAACTTGAATCTACATAGAAAATTTCACAACTCATTAGTTTACATCATCCTTAAATTTTTGACCATTTGTTCCCTACAACTGACACAAATTGGAAAATGTTAAAAATATTAATTTTGAGCATCCCACTTTAGCCAAAATGTGGGACACACTATTGTGTTGTCACCCCAGGATAACTATTATTTTAAAAGCTTCTAGTATAATCTACCCTTGAGATGGTTTAATAGATACAATATTGCAAAAATATGAATAACCATGTTTTCCATTACTTGACATAATCCTTAAATTCTTGACCATTTGTTCCCTACAACTGACACAAATTAAAAAATGTCGAAAATATTAATTTTGAGCATCCCACTTTGGCCAAAATTTGGGACACAATATTGTGTTGTCACCCCACGATAACTAATATTTTCAAATATTCTAGTATTATGTACCCTGGAGATGGTTTAATAGATACAATAAAGCAAAAATAGAAATAACCATGTTTTCTTTTCTTTTGGTGCACCATAACCCTTTAGATGAGTGCAATAAAGCAAGGTACAAGAATAACTTTCATTTATAACCGTGTGAATAAACCCACATAATAACATTGACACCAATGATAATACATCGTACATACCCACAAATAAATGCTAACCTCAATCCTCATGACCCTTAAAAACTAATGCACTATTGTCAACTTTTAAATGATCGCATGCAACCTACCCATAAATCTTAGAGCATTTTCTAGGCTATTTAATTTTACCATAGTTAGGTAGCATTATGCAAGTATTAGATTGTTTTTTCCTCTATATTATAGGGTTGATTAACCATCATTATGAATGATAATAAGAATAGAGTAAATAAGGTCATATTTATTCCTAGACCATACAATAATATTAAACAAGTAGCAAGGCCGTTAACTCTAACCAATCAAGTTAGAGATTGTCTAACAATTGGACTCATACAACCTTTTCAATGCCCTATTGACACTTTAATAAAACATAGATATAAGAAGGGAATGTATTCAACTTTTCATAGGTAACATAAGTTTTTTAGCCAATTTAGGATCTTTGAACTCACTAACAAGGTCATTATAATACAAACATAGTGAATATATAGCTAACATAGGTATTGACTCCAACCAAGAGTTTGAGTTCTTTCTATGGTGGCAGTAGCGAGTAGACAAGAGTGCTAGATCTATATCCAAACACTAGCACATCTATATAGATAGAACAAATGATCATAATAATATCCAAATGAATCAGTAGATTATAAAATAAATAATAATATCTATTGTAATAGATGTTCTCATGGAATTCCAATAGTCTATCTAATTGCCACATAGAATACCAATAGTCACACAACCAAAACATGGTTGCACAATGGTATTAGCATAATACACATTCTATCATGACTTCACATAGATATTCACTTTATTTAAGTAGCCACTACTAATCACACTTGGTCATAGGTTGTTGACCATCTTCATCTAAACCACATACATGTCTTCCTACACTATAGATAGACACCAACTATGGCTTGTAGTATTAGAGACAAAAACCAAATTGCTTCTAACTACTTGTGGTGCCTTTGAGAATCCACTAAAACATCTCCGTTCTCTAAACAATCATTGTATGTGCTCTAATAATGTTGTATATTCACCTGCACTATCATGCACACTCTAGTAACTACTTAGACAATTACATGGTTGTCATTTCTCTATCAAATGACTTGTGGTTGCAACCATAGCAACAATAGACTCAGATAAGCCTCCATCTAGACTCCAACATTTGAAAATCACAACTTACTAGAACTCATTGAAATTAACTTTGTAGTTTTTTAACAATTTATGACATGAACTAGAAAAAGTTCACCATTTAACAAAGGGATCTAGGAAAATCCGTCCAAGTGAAATGATTTGATAGTTGATCCTATGGTTTTTGGAGTTCTCCAAACATGATGATAAGGCTAGGTCTAACCCATATTCATTCTATATCCCTCGTTCACTCATTTCGTAATGAATGCTTAGTGTAAATCCACTTGTTTCTTGTTATAATCACACACATGTTATCATGCATGATTCAAATCAACCTAACAAGACATATCTAGATTTATCTAAATCAACCCCCACTTTCAGCCCTAGGAATAAAGTTTTGGTGCAAGAGTACCCTTAGAGCATACCTTGGTCAACTTGTTCAAGAATTAATTTTTGTTTTTCTTTGTGTCTTGGCATGTAATAAGACCATTATTAGGCCATTCTTGTCCTTTTGATCACTTGGGTCCATCAATGTAACCATTGGTCATCAACTCGTTAAAGTTCTCCTAGAAGGTGAAAACACAAAAATAAACTTGTGAGCAATTTTACAAAAAATTTAAAACAAAAATGGTAGTTTGGGTGTTTGTACCATACCATCCATTTGTGGAGGCATTACATAACCTTGATTTGTATGGATCCAAGGTTGGTTGATAAGTCTTTGTGAAGGAGAACAAACAAACTTCTATTTTTTTTGCATTTTCTAACAATTTCCTATTGTTTTGATGTGTGGTATGGTACTGTATGAATATTTCCTATCCTCAAACAAGATGGGAATGAAAGTACATGGAGTTTACTACATTTAATCTTTTGATTGCATTCAATTTCACTACATAATAAGAAAGTTATAAGGATTTTTCTGAAAACTATTTTAAACTGTCAAAAACCCTAGTTAGGGTAAACAGTGGACAAACAAAATGCAAAATAAAGGCCTTCCATAGTTGGACGATGCTAAAACATTGTGGAATGTCTATTAGTAGCACAAAATTTCATTTTTTAATACTTGCATGAGTAGAGGTGCAAGTTTGCATGTGCTATGGAGTCATGAAGGTCTGATATTATCATGTATCAGGGTGACAGGGTTAACAAAGAGGAGAATTTGTATACTTGGATGTTGGTTTCAGACTCTATCATGATTGGAGGTGCTTGGGGAATGTGTTAAGAGTCCTAAGACAACACAAAAGTTAGAGTTGGGTCAACTATGGAAGATTTGTATTCCTTTTTGCTGACTGTCATGTCTTGGCAGGGTTAGACAAAGTTAAGCAAGGTTGAGTTTAGTCCAAGTTGGAGTCTTCTACCTTGAATAAGTACAAAAACCATTGAAAATGTATTTT
Source organism: Cunninghamia lanceolata (assembly GCA_027924645.1). NCBI lineage: Eukaryota > Viridiplantae > Streptophyta > Pinopsida > Cupressales > Cupressaceae > Cunninghamia > Cunninghamia lanceolata. The sequence goes on along the minus strand of BSBN01001418.1, from coordinate 1,332,210 downwards.
TTGGAGTGCTATGAATGTCTTTAGTCTTTTTTTGAAGTCCATGGTATCCATTTTTTGTATTGGTGTTATAGTGAACTAGAGTGGAACAAGCCTTGGAGGCCTAATTAGGCCTAATTGTATGGGGGACAGTAAATTTTTAAGGCAAACCATACAAAATAACCCACCCCATTTCTTAGTATGTGTTGTAAGGCCCAAACAATAGGAGTTATGGTAAAAAATGCCTTTTTGAAAGGCCAAAAGGGAAAGGGGTTAGTTATGAAGGAAATCCCTATGGATAGAGGTCTAGGGTTTTGGTAAATGGTTGATTGGTGTTGTATAGATATTTCGTGCCCCTGCTCTGCATTAGATTGGTATCAGAGCCTATGTTTGGTTAGAAGAAGGAAAAGTTGAAGAAAAGAGAAACAAGGATGCCTCCAAAAGGGAATAATACAATTGCTAGAGAGGTGAGTGAATTGAAGGAGAGACATGCAAGAGAGATAAGACAAATGAAAGAGTTGATAGGAAGTCTTCAAGTCAGGCTTGTTGCAGTTGAGGTAAGTCAGAAAAGAGGAATGCTCATAGGAGATTTGAGTGACCGAGAAGAAGAAGAAGAGGGGGTGGAAGAGAACTCCCAAGAAGGGTCCCAAGAAGAGTTGGATCCTGATGACTTGAAGATACCAAAGCTGTTGAGGGCTGTCAAAGGAGAAGGTCCCAAGATCAATATGGATCTACCAATGTATGGAGGAAACTTGGATAGTGAGGAACTCCTAGATTGGATAGGAGCACTAGACAACTACTTTGAGTATGAAGATGTACCAGAGGGACAAAGAGTGAAGTTGGCCAAGACAAAATTGAAGAGCCATGCCTTACATTGGTGGGACTATGTACAAGATGAGAGGAGGAAGAAGGGAAAAACCAAAATCACCTCTTGGGATAGGATGGTTTCCAAACTCAAAGGCCAATTCCTACCAGGTGACTATACCATTCAATTGCAAAAACAACTTCAAAATTTGAAGCAAAAAAATATGGATGTGAAGACCTATACACAGGAGTTCTACAAACTAAGTATTAGATCATGTCACATGGAGAATGATGTGGACAAGATTGCAAGATACATCAATGGTCTCAAATACAATAGACAAAATGAAATGAGTCTCACATGTCCTAGGATGTTGGAGGAATGTTACCAATTTTCCATGAAAAATGAAGATAAGTTGAAAAGGAGACAAGAAAAGCAAAGTAGGGGTAGAGGAAGGACAAACTTCAGAGGAAGAAGGACATTTTTTGGTAGGGGGCAGTCTCAAAGAGCATAAGGAGAAACGAGTAGTGGTCAACAACAAAATTCATATTCAAGGGGCAGTTTTAGGGGAAGAAGATTCAATTCAAGGGGTAGATTTGGAAGCCAAAGAGGTGGATCAAGTGGATTCACCAGAAAATGCTACAAGTGTAATAAGTTTGCAGGTCATCAAGCATGGCAATGCCCTGAAATTCAGTCCACTAATTCATTTGGAGGTGAAAGAAGAAATCAGATTTCACAAGGAGAGGATAGTGAAAGTGTGAACTCTCCACATAATGTTGATCCATAAGTTGGTGAAACTCTCATGCAGAGGAGAACCTTGATCAAAGTACCTATGGAGAAGGAAGCACCACAAAGGAAATCACTCTTCAAAACTACATGTAAGTGTCAAGGTAATTCTTGTAAGGTTGTGATTGATTCTAGTAGCACTAAAAACTTAGTTTCTATTGAGATGGTAGATAAGTTGAAGTTGAAAAGGATGCCTCATACCACTCCATATAAGGTCTCTTGGTTGAACAAGGGGCAATGTTGGTTAGTGAACAAGCTTGGGTAGAGTTCCACATTAGAGGGTATAAGGACAAAGTTTTATGTGACATCATTCCCATGGATGTTTGCCATATGTTTCTTGAAAGGCCATGGCAATATGATAGGAATGCACACCATGATGAGAGAAAGAACATCTATGTTATAGAGAAGAATAGGGTCTCATTTACTCTCACACCATTGAAGGATGAAGGCCAAGAATCAAAAACATGGTCTAGTGTGATGTTGGTAGGAGAGAAGGAGTTCTTAAAGATAATGAAAGAGGAGAAAGTGGGTTTTTCTATCATAGCCAAGCCTAGGACTGTTATGACAACAGTCAAGTTGGATGAGTTGCCTTTAGAGGTCCAAGACTTGTTAAATGAATATGCTGATATAGTGGTTGATGAGATTCCCAACACCTTGCCACCTATGAGAGACATTAGCCAGCACATTGATTTCATTCCAGGGGCTAGTTTGCCTAACCAGGCTTCTTATAAAATGACTCCACAATAGATTAGAGAGATAAAGAAGCAAGTACAAGAACTACTTGACAAGGGGTTGATTAGAGAAAGCTCGAGTCCATGTGCAGTTCCTATATTAGCACCAAATAAAAGAGGTGAGTGGAGGATATGTATTGACTCCAAATCCATCAACAAGATCACCATAAGGTATAGATTTCCTATTCCAAGTATTAAAGATTTAATGGATTGTTTGGGTGGTGGATGTTATTTTTCTAAGATTGATCTTAAGAGTGGTTATCATCAAATAAGGAATTAGACCAGGTGATGAGTGGAAAACAACTTTTAAGACTAATGAAGGGCTATATGAATGGCTTGTGATGCCCTTTGGTTTATCAAATGCACCTAGTACCTTTATATAGTTGATGAATGAAGTGCTCAAAACTTTCATTGGTAAATTTGTTGTAGTCTATCTTTATGATATTCTTATTTTTAGTAGAACTAAGGAAGAGCATCTACACCATTTGAATTTGGTTTTGAAAAGATTACATGAGGAGAAACTGATGATTAACTTGAAGAAATGTGAGTTCTTGAAAATAGAGTTGGTATACCTTGGTTTTGTGATCTCCAAAAGAATACTCAAAATGGATCCTTGCAAAGTTGAAGCCATTCTGAATTGGCCCACTCCAAAATTACTTTTTGAGGTAAGAAGTCTTCATGGCTTAGGAAGTTTCTGTAGGAAATTCATAAGGGGTTTCATTCATGTATGTTATCCAATCATAGAAACTATAAAGAGTGATAAAAAGAAGAAATTTGTTTGGACTAATGAGGCTGATCAGAATTTTCAATATTTGAAGAAGAAGATTGCAGAGTAGCCCATTCTTGCTTTGCCTGAATTCAACAAAGTATTTCACTATAGAGTGTGATGCAAGTGGCTATGCCATAGGTGCTATTCTAAGCCAAGATAATAGACTGGTTGCCTTTTTCAGTGAGAAACTCAATGAAGCCAAGAAAAGGTACTCATCTTATGACCTTGAAATGTATGCTATGGTACAAGCCTTGAAGAAGTGGAGGAATTACCTTCTTCCAAAGGAGTTTGTAGTGTTTACTGATAATCTTGCCCTCCAGTACATTAATAGTAAAGAGAAACTCAATCATAGACATGCCAAGTGGGTAGAATACTTGAAAAGTTACACTTTTACCATCAAGCATAAGAAAGGACAATCAAATAAAGTGGCCGATGCACTAAGTAGAAGGTCACTTATGGTCCAAGAAATCCAATTACATAGTGTTGGGATTGAGGCATCAAAATGTATGTACAAAGATGATGTTGATTTCAAGGAGATTTATGAATCTTAAAACTCATCTAATGGTGATTTTCATGAGTTTAGTTCTAATTTTCTGATTTCAGAGGGTTTACTATTCAAAGTGGCACAATTATGCATTCCTAAATGCTCAATGAGAGATAACTTAATCAAAGAAAAGCATAGTGGCAACCTTTTTGGTCATTTTGGTCTTGATAAGACCTTGGAGTAGTTAAAGAGGCACTACTTGTTGCAAATATGTGCCTAATCGGTGTTCTCATTGATGTCAACATATCCTTGTTGTCATTGGTGTCAACTGTATCCTATTTTGTTGCCTATTTAGAAGATTAAAATGTTGAGGATATTGAGAAAATTAATGAAGATCAATGTATACAGACCATATGGCTATGTAGAGGATTGTCTAAGGTAGCTCCAGTTAAGATTTGAGAGGTCCGCATAAAGATTTGAAGAAGTTATGGCCATCTGAGTAGAACCAGGGTTTGTAATGTTCAGAAGAGATAGTGTCAGGAAATTGGTCTGGATTGCTCCCAAAATGAAACACTATGATATGTAGATCTAGAGACATGTTTGGGAAGTCAGTGTGTGTCATCAACTCAAGTGGTTTATGGTTTGGAGGTTCACAAGCAATCTTTCTAGTGTGACAGTCATGGCACACAGTGTTCTTAAGGTATCAGATGAAGATGCAAGTGATTATATTGATTTGGAGTAGTGCAGATGTTATTGTTGAATTCAATGTGCTTGTGGAGGTCTCTAGATCATGTGCCTGCTATGTTGGAGGTCCGCATTGAAGATTGAGCTTGTTGTTGAAGATTTCTTCCTTGGTGTTGCTATTCTTCCTAGTCTTTGCCGACCGGATGATTCAAGTGTGTTATAGATGATCTAAAATCAATTCTATGGATCGTGGTATGTTGATCAAGGAAGATTTGAGTCCCAGTTATGTTTGGCCAACAACTTAGTGATTCACATTAAGTCAAATGCTTGTAGTACTGATCTTGATGTTTATTCCAAGGTTGATGAAGCATATAAAGGCATGTAGTTGAGTTGTTGAAAATTATCTTTGTGTGAAAATGATAAAATTCTAAGAAAGGATTTGTGGTAGAACAGAGAAGAGGAGGAGCAAAGAACAAGAGCAGTAAAGGATGAAGAGATAGTGAAGAAGTGTTTTGGGGTAGAGCAGAAGTTTTGATGAGCCTTTAATGAGACTGAACCAGGCATGATGAAGATGCTATTTCTCAGTTAAATCTTTCTATACTAAACATAAATTCCTATAGGCAGTAAGGTTCTTTGATTAGTGAGATCTGGGTAGTGCACCTAAAGGCAAGTGCCTTCCCATTTCCTTCAAGTACTTTAACAAGGTACGAATCTTGTGGGTTAACCCCCACCATGGTTTTACCTTAACTGGGTTTCCACATTAAAAATCTTGGTGTCAAGTGTGTTCATTTTATTTTTGCTCATGTGTTATTGATTCATGCTTTAATGTTTACATCACTAATCTGTTTGTAAGTTATGAAAGAAGATTAAAGTTAGAAAAGGTTAAATTTGTGGGATAATTGATTCACCCCCCTCTCAGTTGTTCAGACTAATTTTAACAATTGGTATCAGAGCCGATTCCTCTAAAAGAAGCTTGACCACTTGAGGAGATCCAAGATGTCAACTTACAAGAAGGAAAGTCTGAGATTTGATGGAACAAATTACTCTCTTTGGAAGGTGCGTATGCAGTGTCATTTGGAATGTATGGGTGATGCCTTTTGGTTGATAACTAAGAATGAGTATAAGATTCTGAAGAATGGTCCTACAACTCTAGACAAACTCAAGGAAGATGAATACAATATTCGAGCTAAAGAAGCATTGTTGAGTGCTCTGAATGATACAGAAATGACAAATGTCCTAGAATTCAAAACTGCTCATGAAATATGGAATAAGTTGCAAAATCTGTATGAAGGTGATAAACATGTCAAATGTGCCAAGCTACAGAGCCTAAAGGGTAAATACGAATGGTTGATGATGAGTGAAGATGAAAACATTACTTCCTACATGCAGAAGGTAAATGAACTTGTGACTGGTATCAGGAGTGCTGATGGAGTATTGGATGAATCAAACATTGTTGCCAAAGTACTCAGATCCTCACCTCCACCATACCAGCATAAAGTTGCTACCATTGAAGAGATCAGGACTGTGACAATTGTTACAAGGGATCAGTTGGTTGATAAGCTTTCAACATTTGAAATGAGTGAGTTTTCTGATTCTCTTCCTAAGTCTGAATCTACATTTAAAGCCAGTATTCATGGAAAACAAAGATATGATCCAGGTGAAAGCTCTTCAAGAAGATCAAATAGATTCGACAATACAAGAAAGAATCTTGAAGATGATGAAACTGAGTTCGATGAAATTGAAGCGCTTTTTGCCAAAAGATTTCCAGGAGGATTTGGTAAGTATGAAGGAAAATTGCCATTCAAATGTTTTGCATGTAATAAGATTGGTCATTTTGCCTCAAGGTGTCTGGAGAGGGGTTTAATGCCAAACCATAATAGACCTAGAGTTCAAAAGAAATACTACTATGCCCAAGAAGCTGGTGAAGAAAGAGTCACAAATGATGAATTTGATCATGGAGGTGCCACTAAAAGTGATTGGGTGTTCATTTCTATCAAAGAAGAAGATCCGGTGCCTACTGAATCTGCTAGCTGTGCAAATGTGGAAAGTGATGCAGAGGTAGGAGGACTAAAACTATCCTCAATAACATTAACAAATCAAAAAACTAATACAATTGCTTTTTTCAGATTGAAGAGAACATTAATACAGACTTTTCATCCAATTTTCATGAAGATCCAATGGTAGGAGAGAAAGTTATGACTCTTTTCCCAAAACTACAAACCCTAGGCAGCATTCAGACCTGCCCTCACCAAAAATGCCATAACTTATTCAAATATTAATAAAATTTGATGCAACAAAAAGAAATGGAAAGTAGACTCAATAATATTTCCAACCATATATAGCTTGCTCCTGTATATGTCCATACAAAACCGTACCAAACGCTGCAATGGGACTGTTGCAGGAAAAATCAGAAAATTACAGTCCATAAAACACTCATATCTTTCACAAAACTAAATAAAAATGCATGGGACAAGAAGCAAATGGAAGGTGGTTGAAGGATATAACATTTTAAATCCATTAGAAATCCATTCAATTCCATATAGGGCTGTACAATAGCAAAAGACAGCAAATTTATGAAGGAAAATACAGGAAAACATTGTTTTTTCTCATTCCATGCTCAAATCTTCAACCACCCACGAATTCTTCATGGTTACAAGGCCTTTTAAAGGCATTAAAATATGTCTCTTCAGTTCATAACCAATTTGGAGTGAACCAAGAGCCAAATGACTCTTCACCTTCCAAGTTTGCATCTTTTTTCTAATTTTACATTGACAACCTTTACATGGTTTGCAATATTTTGTATTTTTGAAACTCCTAATGACCTAAACACATAAAAAATGACTTGATAAACCTCATTACAATGTTGAAGCATACAAATTTAATCAAACTCAAAGATTGTCTAGGGTAACCTTAATTTGCCAAGGTGCTCCTACACCAGAAAGTGCCTTGGCTGCTCAAGTTGTAGAAAAAGATGAATGGGTAATTGAAAGTGGATGTTCTCATCATATGATTGGTGATAAAAGTAAGTTTGTAAGCTTTAAAAAATATGAAGGTGGAATTGTAAAATTTGGAGACAACTCAGCTGGTATAATCCATGGCAGAGGATCCATCTCCTCTGATGGTAAGAATAACACTAATGATGTTCTATATGTGGAAGGATTGAAGCATAATCTTCTTAGTGTTGGACAGGTTATTGACAAGGGTTATGATATTCGATTCAAAGATGGAAAATACAAAATCTTAGAAAGCTCTGGAACTGAAATTGCATCTGGTACTCAAACTAGAGGTAACATCTTTCATTTAAGTAGTTCTAGCAAAAGTTGTTTGATTGCTCAGATTGATCAAAGTTGGTTATCATGGCATAGGAGAACGTGTCATGTGAATTTTGATAACATTGTCAACATAAGTTCTACTAGGCTATGAGAAATCTACCAAAACTTGTGAAAACTGCTAATATCATGTGTAGAGAATGTCAATTGGGTAAATAGAACAAAACTTCATTCAAGAGTAAAGAATAATTTTCAAGTGGATGGCGAACTTGTGTATACTGATCTATGTGGTCTTACTAGAATTAGGAGTGTGCAAGGAGATAGATATTTTATGTTCCTGATTGATGATTACTATCGGATGATGTGGGTAACCTTCTTGAAAGAAAAATTAGAAGCTCTTGACAAGTTCAAAGTGTTCAAGGTTATGGTTGAAAATGAGATTGGTGAGAAAATAAAGTGTCTAAGATCCAACAAAGGTGGAAAGTTTACCTCCAGTGAGTTTGATACATTCTATGAAAAGCATGAAATAAAAAGACAATTATCTTCTTCTAGGACTCCTCAGCAAAATGGAGTTGTGGAAAGAAAGAACCGGACCAGTCAAGAAGTTGCTCGGACCATGATGACGGAAACAAATGTTTCACAAGTCTATTGGAGAGAACCTGTGAGTACTGCTATCTATACTCTTAATCGAGTACAGATCAAAGGCACTTCTGATATGACACCTTATGAATTATGGTTTGGTCATCCTCCCACTATGAAATATTTCAGAGTTTTTGGTAGTAAATGCTATATCAAAAGAGACGAGGATCTAGGGAAGTTTGATACAAGAAGTGATGAAGGAATATTTTTGGGTTACTCTACTCAAAGCAAGGCATACCGATGCTTTAACAAGAGATTGAAGAAGATTGTTGAAAGTGCTAATGTTAGAGTTGATGAGAGAAATGGACATTCCAGGTCTTGCGGATATGATTCAGATGATCAAGATAAAAGTAAAAGTCAAGGAAGGCAAGTTCAAACCTAGACTCAGATCCAGATTGATATGGAAAATCTAGTGACTCAAGAGGATAGTACAGATGTTGAGAAACAAGCTCAAGATATAGAGGTTCAAGCAAATCCAAAAACTCCTAGGTATGTAAGATTGAATCATCCTAAAGATCAGATCATAGGAGATAGAAATAATGGTGTTCAAACTAGGAGAAGAATTGTTGAAGATCAAGAGGAGATTTGTTTGTTTTCAAAGATTGAACCAAAATCAGTAAGTGAACCTAATAATGATGAAAATTGGGTAAAATCCATGGAAGAAGAATTAATGCAAATTGCAAAGAATCACACTTGGGATCTTGTTCCTAGACCTAAAGACAAAAATGTGATTAGAACTAAATGGGTCTTCTGGAATAAACTAAATGAAGATGGTGAAGTTGTAAGAAACAAAGCAAGGATGGTATGCAAAGGATATTCTCAAGTGGAAGGAATTGATTTTGAAGAAACTTTTGCTCTGGTGCAAGAATAGAGGTAGTTAGATTATTTCTTACATTTGTTGTGTATAAAGATTTCAAGGTTTATCAGATAGATGTCAAGTCAACATTCCTAAATGGAGAATTGGAAGAAGAAGTCTACATTGAGCAATTGGAAGGGTTTGATTTGTCTGATCAGAGAGATATGGTCTACAGGTTGAAGAAAGCATTGTATGGACATAAACAAGCCCCAAGAGCCTGGTATGCAAGATTAGATAAGTATCTGTTAAAGCTAGCATATAGAAAAGGCACTGCTAACAGTAATCTTTACTTTAAGATTGATCATGAGCACATTCTGATTGTTGAGGTATTTGTTGATGATATCATTTTTGGTGGAAATGAGAGTATGTACAAAACATTTGCTGATCAAATGCAGAGTGAATTTGAGATGTTCATGTTTGGTGAAATGAATTTCTTCTTAGGTCTACAAATCATTCAATCAGATAAAGGTATCTTCATATCTCAATCTAAGTATGTGAGAGAATTGTTGAAAAGTTTGGAATGGAAGATTCAAAGCCAGTGGGTACACCCATGGTAACCAGATGCAAATTGAGTAAAGATGATGACTCCCCTAAGGAAAATCAGAAAAGGTATAGATCAATGATTGGAGGACTACTCTATCTGACTTAGATAAGAGCTGATATCATGAATGTAGTTGGACTTGTTGCTAGATTTCAAGATAATCCTAGAGAATCCCATATTGTAGCAGTCAAAATATTTTTTAGATATCTCAAAGGGACACTTGATTATGGCTTATGGTATCCAAAGGATAATAAATTCACCCTTCATGTATACATAGATGTTGATTGAGTAGGAGATGTGGATGACAGGAAAAGTACTAGTGGTGGTGCATTCTTCTTGGGAATGAGATTGGTTCCTTGGATGAGAAAAAATCAAGAGGCAATATTTTTGTCTACTGTAGAGGTAGAGTATATAGCAGCATAAAACAATTGTACTCAAGTTTTGTGGATGAAGCAAATGTTGAAAGACATCAGATTTGTGTTTGAGGAGCCTGTTACAATCTTCTATGATAATTCAAGTGCAATAAGTATCTCAAAGAATCTAGTGTTGCATTCAAAGACAAAGAATATATCAATCAAGTTTCACTTCTTGAGAGAGAAGGTTAATGAGAATGAAGTCAGATTGGAGTTTATTTCTTCAAAGGATCAAATTTTAGATATTTTCACTAAGCCTCTACCCAAAGATACTTTTGAGTATCTCAGAGAGAAGTTAGGGGTTATTACCCCTCCTGATCAGAACTAAGATGCACTAGGGTGCATCAGTCTGGTGGAATTCACAGTCATATCTTGTGATCTGGATTGATGTTAAGGAGATACTACTTAGGGGGAGTAGTTAGTATGTAAATTTTGGAGATCAATCTAAAACAAAAAGGGGGAGAAAAGAGTGCAAATATGTGCCCTTTTCCATTGATGTCAAAGGGGGAAAAGAGTCATGTGAAAAACTAGTTGCTCATGAAAGGGGGAGTAGTGAAGAAAGTAGTTGCATAGAAGTGATAAGAGAAAGGGGGAGAAGTTCTTGTCTTGATGGTTGAATTATTTTTTCACATCATATGTTGCCATCAATGACAAAGGGGGAGATTATTGCAAATATGTGCCTAATCGGTGTTGTCATTGATGTCAACATATCCTTGTCATTGGTGTCAACTGTATCCTATTTTGTTGCCTATTTGGAAGACTAAAATGTTGAGGATATTGAGAAATTTAATGAAGATCAATGTATGTGGACCATATGGCTATGTAGAGGATTGTCTGAGGTATCTCCAGTTAAGATTTGAGAGGTCCGCATAAAGATTTGAAGAAGTTATGGCCATCTGAGTAGAACCTAATTTTGTAGTGTTCAAAAGAGATAGAGTGATAGGAAATTGGTCTGGATTACTCTACAAATGAAACACTATGATCTGCAGATCTAGAGACATGTTTGGGAAGTCAGTGTGTGTCATCAACTCAAGTGGTTCATGGTTTGGAGGTCCAAAAGCAATCTTTCTAGTGTGACAGTCATGGCAGATAGTGTTCTTAAGGTACTGGATGAAGATGCAACTGATTCTATTGATTTGGAGTAGTGCAGATGTTATTTCTGAATTTAATGTGCTTGTGGAGGTCTTTAGATTGTGTACCTACTATGTTGGAGGTCCGCATTGAAGATTGAACTTGTTGTTGAAGATTTCTTCCTTGGTGTTGTTGTTCTTCCTAGTCTTGGTTGACTAGATGATTCAAGCATGTTGCAGATGATCTAAGAGCAATTGTGTGGAGCATGGCATGTTGATCAAGGAAGATTTGAGTCTGAGTTATGTTTGGTCAATAATTTAGTGTTTCGCATTAAGTCAGATGCTTGTAATGCTGACCTTGATGTTTATTCCAAGGTTGATGAAGCATATAAAGGCATGTAGTTGAGTTGTTGAAAATTATCCTTGTGCAAAAATGATAAAATTCTAAGAAAGGATCAGTGGTAGAGCAGAGAAGAGGAGAAGAAGAAGAACAAGAGTAGTAAAGGATGAAGAGATAGTGAAGAAGTGTTTCGGGGTAGAGCACAAGTTTTTATGAGCCTTAAATGAGATTGAACTAGGCATGATGAAGATGCTATTTCTCAGTTAAATCTTTCTGTACTAAACATAAATTCCTATAGGCAGTAAGCTTCTTTGAGTAGTGAGATCTGGGTAGTGCACCGGAAGGCAAGTGCCTTCCCATTTCCTTCAAGTACTTTAACAAGGTACGAATCTTGTGGGTTAACCCCCACCATGGTTTTCCCTTAACCAGGCTTCCATGTTAAAAATCTTGGTGTCAATTGTGTTCATTTTGTTTTTGCTCATGTGTTATTGATTCATGCTTTAATGTTTACATCATTAATTTGTTTGTAAGTTATGAAAGTAGATTAATGTTAGAAAAGGATAAATTTGTGGGACAACTAATTCACCTCCCCCTCTCAGTTGTCTGGACTAATTCCAACACTACTATTGGCCAAAAATGCAAACTGATGTGAGGAACTTTGTGGATAAGTGTACTATTTTTCAAAGGGCCAAAGGATATAGCACTAATGTAGAGTTATATCAACCTCTTCCCATTCCCAATAGACCTTGGGAATCACTTAGCATGGATTTTGTGATGGGGTTGCCTAGAACTCAACGAGGATTTGATTTGGTGTAAGTTGTTGTGGACAAGTTTTCTAAGATGACACACTTTATACCTTGTAAGAGAACTAATGATGCTTCATACATTGCAGGTCTCTTCTTCAAAGAGGTGGTAAGAATCCATGGTTTACCCCTTAGTATTGTATTAGATAGGGACAACAAGTTTTTGGGTCACTTTTGGAGAACCCTATGGAAGAAACTTGGTACAAATTTGAGTTTCAGTTCTACCTATCACCCTCAAACTGATGGGCAGACTAAAGTAGTGAATATGAGTCTTGGAAACCTCCTAAGGTGTCTCACAAAGCAGCATTCAACACAATGGGATCTAGTTTTGCCTCAAGTCAAGTTTGCATACAATGATTTGATGAATAGAAGTGTTGGAAAAAAGTCCTTTTGAAATTGTTTATGGTATGTAGCCTAGGGGTGTGTTTGATTTGAGAGATGTTAGTGGAATGGACAAGAGGAGTGCTAAAGGTGAACAATTTGATGTGGCAATGCAAGAAATCCACCAACAGGTTAAGGAGACTCTTCAGAAGAATGTTGACATGTACAAGCACAATGCTGATCTAAAAAGGAGAGAGGTTGACTACAAGGTTGGAGACTTGGTGTTGGCTCATTTGAGAAAAGAAAGATTTCCTAAGGGGCAGTACTCTAAACTACAAATGAAGTGTTGGATCTAGGACATACAACTGAGAGGGGGGGGGTGAATCAGTTGTATAGAACTTGTTCTAATTCAAACACTTAATTCTCTGTTGTTAGTTAGCAGCATATCAAATAATCATTCATGGAAGCACAATACATAAACACAAGAGCAGATAAGCATCAACACATTGAACACCAAGATTTTGACGTGGAAAACCCGGTTAAGGGAAAAACCACGGGGTGATTAACCCAAGAATTATTCTCTGTTAGAAGAATAAGGAAAAATGAATGGCACATGCCAATAAGGGCTCACTGCCCGAGCACACTGCTCACAAAGAGGCCCACTGCCTACAAGGAGACACACTGTCTACAAAGTGATAAAAATCACAGTCTTGAACTGGAGAATGACATCTCTACCATGTCCGGATCAGTTCCAATTAAGCCCAACAATCTCTGCTCCGCCTTTCGCACCTTTCTTCGCTATATCATGCTCATCCACATGCCACACCTTGAAATGAACTCACAAACCGTTATTTATACAAGACATCAACTTAGGAACAAACATCTAAGTCGGCAAACAACCATAGGAGTATCCGCAAGATGAATAACACATCCGGTCGGCCATCACAAGAACATTCGCAGGATGAACAACTCATCCGGTCGGCTAAACAGAGCAATAACTTCATCCGGAAGAATAACTTCAATTCTGGGCTCTACCATCAATGCGGACCAACAACACAGCCTAAACATGATCCAAGAACCTTCACAAGCCTGTCTGAATGTCCGGATACATCCGCACTTCCTCTGCTTACTGGGATCTCTTTGTCTTCCTCATCCGGAACTTCAAGAACACAGTCTGTCGCCACTGTCATAATGCAAGAGGTACTTCCGGACCTCCAAATAACACACAAATCAGGATGACACATCACAAGGACATCTAAAACACTCCTTCCAATCCGCAGATTATGATAATACAATTCCGGACCTCACCGGACCTTTTTGTGATCCTCTGTCACCTCCGGATACTTGCCGGACCCGGTTCTATACCGGCAGCCATAACTCCTTCAGATCTTCATGCGGACCTCTGAAATCTTAACTGTAGCATCTCAAGACTCATATCTACTAACCCTTTAATCCGCATCCTCCGGTTCTCATCCTATACAGTATATTTACCTTCTTCTCATCACTGTTCTTCACTGTTCCTGACTGAGGCTAATTTTCTCAATATCCTCAGCACAAAGCTCATCAAATCCTTCTTGTCAGTGCAGTATGAGTATGTTGACATCAATGACAACACTGGCTCACCTCATACTTGCCAACAATCTCCCCCTTTGTCATTGATGGCAACATATGATGTGAAAAACCATCAAGACAAGAACTTCTCTTTTCTGTCACAGCTCCCCCTATCAACAACAACTCTTCACATGTCTTCCTTTGCTGCTCCCCCTTTGATCATCAACCACTTGTTTTTCACATGTCTTCTCTCCCCCTTTGACATCAATGGCAAAGGGCTCATACTTGCAATTCTCATGCATCAGAATCATACCAGCTGCTCCCCCTTAGTTGCAGCTCCCCATTAGTCCGGATCACAAGATATGACTGTGATAGCCACCGGACTGATGCACATCAGTGCATCTTAGTTCATCACCGGAGGGGCCATGACCCCTAACTTTTCCCGGAGATATTCAAAAGAGTCTTTGGGAAGAGGTTTTGTAAAGATATCTGCAATCTGATCCTTGGAGGAAACATACTCCAATCTGACTTCTTCCTTGTTTACTTGTTCTCTTAAAAAGTGAAATTTGATAGATATGTGCTTAGTCTTAGAATGCAATACCGGATTCTTGGAAATATTAATTGCACTTGAATTATCACAGAAAATTGTGATAGGCTCCTCATATTCAACTTTGATGTCTCTTAGCATCTGCTTCATCCATAAGATTTGAGTACAACTGCCTGCTGCTGCAATGTATTCTGCTTCAGTTGTAGACAGAGATATTGCATCTTGTTTCTTGCTTAGCCAAGAAACCAATCTCTTCCCCAAAAAGAATGCTCCACCACTAGTGCTCTTCCGGTCATCCACATCTCCTGCCCAATCTGCATCTGTGTAAGCATGAAGAGAAAAATCCGGATCTCTAGGATACCATAGACCATACTCAACTGTCCCTTTCAAGTATCTAAAAATTCTTTTGATTGCCATAACATGAGATTCTCTAGGATCAGCCTGGAATCTTGCCACAAGACC
Organism: Cunninghamia lanceolata; assembly: GCA_027924645.1. Lineage (NCBI taxonomy): Eukaryota > Viridiplantae > Streptophyta > Pinopsida > Cupressales > Cupressaceae > Cunninghamia > Cunninghamia lanceolata. The sequence goes on along the minus strand of BSBN01001418.1, from coordinate 1,317,166 downwards.
AACAGCTTGCATTATATCTGGTCTAGTTTGAGTGAGATACAACAATCCACCAATCATTGATCTATACTTTGTCTGATCTGCCTTTGGAGAATCATCATCTTTGCTTAACTTACATCCGGTTGCCATAGGAGTGTTCATAGGCTTTGAGTCTTCCATACCAAATTTTTTTAACAATTCTTTCACATATTTGGTCTGAGAGATGAAGATCCCTTCTTTTGTTTGAGTAATTTGCAGACCCAAGAAGAAATTCATTTCACCAAGCATAGACATTTCAAACTCACTTTTCATCTGATTTGCAAAAGTTTTACACATACTATCTCTTCCTCCAAAAATGATATCATCCACAAACACTTCAACAATCAGAATGTTTTCATGATCAATTTTGAAATATAAGTTGCTGTCAGCAGTACCTTTGTTGAATCCAATCTGCACAAGATGCTTATCCAACCTTTCATACCATGCTCTTGGGGCTTGCTTCAATCCATACAAAGCTTTCTTCAACTTGCAGACCATATCATTATTATCAGACAATTGAAATCCATCCGGTTGTTCAATGTAGACTTCTTCTTCCAGATCACCATTTAGGAAGGCAGACTTGACATCCATCTGATATACTTTGAAATCTTTGAAGGCAGCAAATGCAAGAAGTAATCTGACTGCTTCAATTCTTGCTACCGGAGCAAAAGTCTCTTCAAAGTCAATTCCTTCTATTTGAGAGTAGCCTTTGCAGACCAATCTAGCTTTGTTTCTGATTACTTCACCAGCTTCATTTAGTTTGTTCCGGAAGACCCACTTGGTTCCAATTACATTCCTGTCTCTAGGTCTGGGAACAAGATCCCAAGTATGATTTTTCTCAATTTGCATCAGTTCATCTTCCATTGCTTTGGTCCAGTTTTCATCATTGCAGGCTTCATTTATTGTTTTAGGTTCAATCTTTGAAATCAGACAACATTCATTCTGATTTTGAGCAATATTCCTTCTAGTTTGTACACCTTTGCTTCTGTCACCTATGATCTGATCTTCAGAGTGATTCAGTCTTACATACCTTGGAATTTTGGGAATATCCAGTACTGCTGTTTCTTGATCAGGCTCATTCAAACCTAACTCTTCTTCCTGATTTACCGGATCAGGCTGACTCTGTCTCACCGGAGAGGATTGAGGTCCTTGAACACTATCTTGGTCATCTTCATCAAACTCATAAAATCTTGAAGGCTTCTCAATTCCTTCATCCACCTTTACATTGGTGCTTTCTATCATCTTCCTCAATCTCTTATTGTAACACCGGTATGCTTTGCTTTGAGTGGAGTAGCCCAAGAAAATTCCTTCATCACTTCTAGCATCAAACTTTCCTAGATCTTCATCTCTTTTAATATAACACTTGCTACCAAATACTCTGAAATATTTCACAGTAGGAGTGATGCCAAACCAAAGTTCATAGGGGGTCTTACCGGTGTTGTTTCTGATTTGAACTCGATTGAGAGTGTAGACTGCAGTGCTGATAGCTTCTTTCCAAAACATTTGAGGAACATTTGCTTCCAACATCATTGTCCTAGCAGCTTCCTGGATGGTCCGGTTCTTTCTCTCAACTACTCCATTCTGCTGTGGAGTCTTAGGAGCAGACAACTGTCTCCTTATACCCTGTTTCTCACAAAAGTCAATGAATTCACCAGATGTAAATTCACCACCTCTATCAGACCTTAGACACTTTAGTTTCAATCCGGTTTGATTCTCCACCATAGCTTTGAAGATTTTGAACTTCTCAAAAGCTTCTGATTTTTCTTTTAGAAAGGTAACCCACATCATCCGGGAATGATCATCAATTAACAACATGAAATATCTATCACCTTGTAGACTCTTGATTCTTGTCGGACCACATAGATCAGTATGTACTAATTCCAACAATCCGGTAGAAGACTGATCTTTGCTTTTAAAAGAGACTCTGCTTTGTTTGCCTAACTGACATTCTTTACACACACTGTTTGTAGGTTTTATCAACTTTGGAAGATCTCTCACAGCCTGAGTATTGCTTATTTTGATGATGTTATCAAAATTTACATGACACATTCTTCTATGCCATAACCAACTCTGATCAATTTGAACAAACAAACAACTTTTATTTGAACCAACCAGATGAAAGATGTTACCTCTTGTCTGAGTACCGGATGCAATTTCAGTTCCGGAGCTTGTAAAGATTCTGCATTTTCCATTCTTGAACCGGAGATCATAGCCTTTGTCCACTAACTGACCGACACTGAGAAGATTGTGCTTCAATCCTTCAACATACAGTACATTTCCTGTTTTGCTCTTACCATCAAAGGAAATAGTTCCCCTACCTCTGATTCTGCCAGCAGAATTGTCACCAAACTTTACCATTCCTCCTTCATATCTTTCCAAGTCTAAGAACTTATTCTTGTCACCAGTCATATGGTGAGAACATCCACTGTCAATAACCCAATCATCCTTTTCTTCCACTTGAGCAGCCAAGGCTTTTTCAACAACTTTGTGATTGACAGATTCAGAGAGCAAGGAATCTTCTTCCTTGATGGCTATAAACACCCACTCATTTCCGGATTTGCTTCCTGGATCTGATTCATCATCTGTTACTCCTTCATTGTCATCTTCTTCATGAACATAATAGCAATTCTTTTGAAACCTTTGTCTGTGAGTATTAGATCTTGCAGATCTCTCCGGACATCTTGAGGCAAAATGACCAATCTTATTGCAGTTGAAACACTTAAAGGGTAGTTTTCCTTCATACTTACCGGATCCTCTTGGCAGTCTCTTTGCAATGAGGGCTTCAAGTTGAGCTGTTTCTGCTTCTTCTTCTTCCATGTCTCTTCTTGCTTGATCATACCATGACAATTTCCTTGATGAGTTTTCACCCGGATCAAATCTCTATTTGCCTTTCACATAGGCACTGGCTTTAAAAGCAGATTCAGTCTTGGGTGGATCATCTCCAAACTCGGTCATTTCAAATGCAGCTAGTTTGCCAGCCAGTTGTTCTCTTGTGACAGTTGTGTGGGCTCTGAATTCATCAATGGCAGCAACTTTGATTTTGTAGGCAGCAGGAAGGGATCTTAGGATTTTGCAGACAATCTCATTTTCATCTAGAGTTCCACCAGCATTTCTGATTCCACATACCAGCTCATTTACTCTTGGCATAAAGGTAGTAATGTTTTCATCATCTCTCATTTTCAATCTTTCAAATTTCCCTTTCAGACTTTGCAACCTTGCACTTTTGACAAACTCATCTCCTTCATACAGAAGTTCCAGTTTAGTTAGGATCTCATATGCAGTGGGTAGGTCAATGACATTCGAGAGATCTGAGTCATTCAATGCACTTAGAAGAGCTTCCTTGGTCCGCAGATTGTTTTCAGCTTCTGTGATTTCATTCAGAGTTGTCGGACCACCTTGTGGAGGTACATATGGTTTTGAAATCATACCCAGATATGCTTTTCCCATGCATTCCAAGTGACACTTCATGCGACCTTTCCAGAGAGTAAAGTTGGTTCCATCGAACTTCGGACTATCCTTCTTGTAAGACGACATCCTGGATCTCCTCAAGCGGTTAAGCTCTTGTCAGAGGAACTTGGCTCTGATACCAACTGTTGGATCTAGGACATACAACTGAGAGGGGGGGGGTGAATCAGTTGTATAGAACTTGTTCTAATTCAAACACTTAATTCTCTGTTGTTAGTTAGCAGCATATCAAATAATCATTCATGGAAGCACAATACATAAACACAAGAGCAGATAAGCATCAACACATTGAACACCAAGATTTTGACATGGAAAACCCGGTTAAGGGAAAAACCACGGGGTGATTAACCCAAGAATTATTCTCTGTTAGAAGAATAAGGAAAAATGAATGGCACATGCCAATAAGGGCTCACTGCCCGAGCACACTGCTCACAAAGAGGCCCACTGCCTACAAGGAGACACACTGTCTACAAAGTGATAAAAATCACAGTCTTGAACTGGAGAATGACATCTCTACCATGTCCGGATCAGTTCCAATTAAGCCCAACAATCTCTGCTCCGCCTTTCGCACCTTTCTTCGCTATATCATGCTCATCCACATGCCACACCTTGAAATGAACTCACAAACCGTTATTTATACAAGACATCAACTTAGGAACAAACATCTAAGTCGGCAAACAACCATAGGAGTATCCGCAAGATGAATAACACATCCGGTCGGCCATCACAAGAACATTCGCAGGATGAACAACTCATCCGGTCGGCTAAACAGAGCAATAACTTCATCCGGAAGAATAACTTCAATTCCGGGCTCTACCATCAATGCGGACCAACAACACAGCCTAAACATGATCCAAGAACCTTCACAAGCCTGTCTGAATGTCCGGATACATCCGCACTTCCTCTGCTTACTGGGATCTCTTTGTCTTCCTCATTCGGAACTTCAAGAACACAGTCTGTCGCCACTGTCATAATGCAAGAGGTACTTCCGGACCTCCAAATAACACACAAATTAGGATGACACATCACAAGGACATCTAAAACACTCCTTCCAATCCGCAGATTATGATAATACAATTCCGGACCTCACCGGACCTTTTTGTGATCCTCTGTCACCTCCGGATACTTGCCGGACCCGGTTCTATACCGGCAGCCATAACTCCTTCAGATCTTCATGCGGACCTCTGAAATCTTAACTGTAGCATCTCAAGACTCATATCTACTAACCCTTTAATCCGCATCCTCCGGTTCTCATCCTATACAGTATATTTACCTTCTTCTCATCACTGTTCTTCACTGTTCCTGACTGAGGCTAATTTTCTCAATATCCTCAGCACAAAGCTCATCAAATCCTTCTTGTCAGTGCAGTATGAGTATGTTGACATCAATGACAACACTGGCTCACCTCATACTTGCCAACATGAAGAAGATAGGGCCATGCAAGGTGGTGCACAAGTTTGAAGAGAATGCATATGAAATTGAACTTCCTCCTGGAGTTGCCATTTCTCCTATTTTTAATGTTTTTGATCATTACCCTTATAAAGGGGATGTTGTTACAGGTGGCAATGCAGGCTCATTAGTGATCTCATATGAAGATTGGATCAGGGATCTCCCACGAAGCCAATCCTTGGGTTTGGCATGCATCTTGGACATGAAGGAGCTTAACAAGACAAGGTGAAAGGTATACTATCAATATTTGGTTAAATGGTAAGGTATCCCCATGGAGGATGCAACTTGGATGACTGAGGATGATATTATCAAACATGGTTGTGCAATTACAGCTCTGTCCTCAAGTGGGACTTGAGTTTTCTCTCCCTTGGGAGTATGGTGCAGGAGCACCCTTAGAGCACACCTTGGTCAACTTGTTCAAGGATTAGTTTTTGTTTTTCTTTCTATCTTGGTATGTAATGAGGCCATTATTAGGCCATTGTTGTCCTTTTGATCACTTGGGTCCATCAATTCAACCATTGGTCAACAACTTGTCAAAGTGCTCCTAGAAGGTGAAAACACAAAAACAAACTTGTGAGGAATTTTTCAAAAATTGTAAAACAAAAATGGTAGTTTGGGTGGTTGAACCATACTATCTATTTGAGGAAGCATTAAATAACCTTGATTTGTATGGATCCAAGGTTGGTTGATAAGTTTTTGTGAAGGAGAACAAACAAACTTCTATTTTTTCTGCATTTGTAACATTTTTCTTGTTGTTCTGATGCATGGTATGGTACTATACGGATGTGTCCCATCCTAAAATTGGCTGGGCATGAAAGTACTTGCAGTTTACTACATTTCATCTTTTGATTGCATTCAATTTCACTTCATAATAAGAAAGTTATAAGGATTTTTCTGAAAACTATTTTAAACTGTCAAAAACCCTAGTTAGGGTAAACAGTGGACAAACAAAATGCAAAATAAAGGTATTCCATAGGTGGATGATGCTAAAACCTATTGGAAAGAGACACTACTTTGCATGACAGGTGTTGTCATTGATGGCAACTAAGATTGTTCCACCCATCCGCATAAGACAATTTGTTCATATTGGAAGTCAGAAATAGAGCAGGCGATAGGGACTGGTATCTTGGTCTGGATCTCTCTGGTGGTAAATTAGAGTTTGTTACGGATCTAAGGGAGTCATAAGCATTGTTAGGATAATCCAAATCTAGAGTTTTGGCCTCTAATGATGAACGATTCAAAAGTTATTAGCATCTGAGCATCGGGTTAAGAGTTTGAAAGAGCAGACAGAAGAAGAACAAACTGACCTTGTAATTGATCTTGGTTCTGGATGTATGGAAGTTGTTGGTTGGATAGGTTGTGATGATCACTGGTAGTAGCTGACTTTATTGATGATTTTTGAGTGCAAGTTTTGGTTCACATTACAAGTTGTACAGGGATTTAGCTAATAGAGTAGAATCTTAAATAAAGTTCTAAGTGTTCTTGAAGCTGACTGAAAAGTGGTTGAAGATTAGGATGTGGATATATATAGCTGATGGATTTGAATGATTTTGGTGTGGTTGTGATGTGACTATGGAATAAGTGCGAAAAGGGCAAAGATCTAAGGTTAGAATATTAGAAGAATAGTAAACAAGGCAGAGTAAGGATGAAGTGTATCAAGTCAGTATTATGTACTTAACCAGAACTGAACCTTTGCATTGGTAGATTCTAATTATCAGTTCAAATTCATTGTAATCTTCTTTCTATAGGAAGTGAGCCTTCTTTGAACAGTGAGCCTGAATGCATGTGCATTCCCCTTTTTAATACTTTTAATAGAGTATAATCTTTGTGGATTAACCCCCACCATGGTTTTTCCCTTAACTAGGTTTCCATGTCAAAATCTTGGTGTCAAAGTGTGTTATTTATGTTTCTGCTCATGCGTTATTGATTGATATTGAAATGTTTATATCATTAATTTAATTATAGTTGCAAAAGAAGATTAAAGGTAGAAAAGTTTAATTTGTGTGACCACTAATTCACCCCCCCTCTGAGTTGTCCAGACCAATTCCAATAATTGGTATCAAAGAAAGGTTCCTTGAAAGAAGCCTAATAGCTTAAGGAAAGTTCTTGGAAGGAGTTTCAACGGGTTCACTCAAAGATCAACTTCAGTTGGCCCTAGAAGATCTTGGTTAGTCTAAAGAAAAAGTATCTAATATGAGAGATGAGCTTAAAGATGCTGATGATAGATGGAGGAGCATCCTTGGTTCAAGAGTAAGCTTGCATCAACCAAAAACATTTGCATTTCAGTTCTTTCATTTTCCAGTTTAGTTCAAGTAGTTCAGCTTGTGGTCTGATTTTGGCATTCACATCTTGTGGATCTGGAATTAGCATCTACATTAATTCATCTACATCATATCAATAATTCAAAGCATTTGGATCAATTACTGGAAAGATATCGCTATCAGAAGATCAACTATTTTCTCAAAGCAAAGCATTCTAATAGTTTCAGATAATCAGCTAAAGGAGAAGACTTGCAGATCATTCCTTGACTTGCGAATCCTAATGACACATCATTTAATGATCCTTGGTTTGTGGCCAACATTCCCTGGAGGTCCGTATGTTGTTTCATTCATTGGAGGAAGTGCTCTATGCATTTAGGTTTGACCTATCTATGAACATGTTACATCTCTTCATTGGAGTTTGTGACCTTCCTTGGTTAACACAGAGGAATCTATTGGTTTGGTAATGATATATATTGATGTAATAGATCCTTAGGAAAGAAGTTCTCATAGCTATTCACATAAGAAATATCTGATAGTTTAGATTTTGTGTGAATGAGCTTCAAAGCTTTATCTTGCGCATATATGTAATCAGGCCGGTGAGCCCTAATTGTAAGCTCACATATCGCCGACAGATCTCTATTTTGAATTCTATGATATACTGAATGACTGAATCTACATTTATTCTATTTCCTTGAGTTGTTTCCATTGTGTTTACTCTTGTTGTATGGTCCAGATAGTACATTTTGTGAACCCTCCTACCATGACTGCACCAAGTTGTATCAGAGCAAAATTTCAATTCTTTGGAGTGAAATGGTGAAGGGGATTCCATAAGATCTTGTTGTGAGTAGATCACCGATCCGAGGCAAGTTACTTGTGCACAATCGATTGCCCATTGAGAGGTAGTTGTCTATTGTAGCCTGATCGCCGAACCTGAGGTAGTTTGCACTTGATCCTAGGAAGAATGCCACCGCGAAGAGTTCCTCCTATTGGTACAATGGCTAATAGAATGGATGAGATGATGGAATTGATGAGAACAATGTGAATTTGTTTGGATGTTGTTGAGGAAGATAGGAGAAGAGGATTGACACCAAGGCCTAATGTTGAAAGTGATGATGAAAAGGAATTTCAATCAGTTGAACAAACTAGAGAAACCCTAGAAGGCACCGAAGAAGAAGAATCAGATCAGATAAAGATGTTGTGAGCTATTTCAAAGATTGCAAAGAGACCTAGAGTTGATGTTCCAAATTATACTGGTAATTTGAACCCTAAAGAGTTGATTGATTAGATAAATGATATGGAAGAATACTTTGAATATGAAGAGATGGAAGATCCAGAGAGAGTTAAGTTTGCAAAGGCAAAGTTAAAAGGACATGTTGCTATATGGTGGAAAGAAGTTTAGTTGGAAAGAAATAGAAGATGAAAATAAAAGATTACAAAGTGGGACCGAATGGTGACAAAGTTGAAGAATCAGTTTATATCTATTGACTATGAGTTGGAACTATTGAAGAGATTGCAAAAACTAAGACAAAAGGAGAAATCTGTGGAGTATACTAAATAATTTCATAAGATGATCATAAGGATAGGACATAGTAAAGAAAGCAAGGAGAAAGTGGCGAGATACATCAATGGACTGAGATTGAACATTCAAGAAGAACTAAGCTTGGTACTAAGGATGACATCTTTGGAAGAAGCATATCAATTTGCCCTGAAAGTTGAAGAGAAGCTAAATAAGAAACATGATCAAAGACAGAGAGGCAGAGGAGGTAAATTTTAGAGAGGAAGAACATTTTTTGGATATGATAGGTCATTTGTGGAGCAGAACAAGTTTGACACCCCATTGAAGAAGGATGACAAAGATAACAATTCTTATTGGAGAGATGACATAAATTTTTATCGAAGAGGAAACCCTAGTGCATACTGGAATGAAGGATACAGAAGAGAAGGAAGTGACCTACTTGTTTCAAGTGTGGAGGTGAAGGACATAGAGCATTTGAGTGTAATCAAGGTAGTACAAGTAAGAAGACATAAAATAGTCGAACAACAGCCTATGTTGAAGAACCTATTGAATCATGTTGTTCAGTTGGCAATCCCGAGAAAGGAGAATCATTGGTGATTAGGAGAGCACTATTTCAAGTAGAGACAAATGACGAACCATCATAGACGAAAAGTCTGCTCAGAACCAGATGCAAATCCAGAGGTAAGTGTTGTAAAGTTGTGATTGATAGTGGTCAGATAACCTAGTTTCGGAGGAGATGGTGACTAAACTGAAGTTGGAAAGATTGAAACACCCTAAGCCCTATCAGATAGCATGGATTGAGGATGATCATAAGGTATTGGTGAGTGAACAATTTTTGGTGAAATTTCATATTGGGTCATATCATGATGAAGTCTTGTGTGATATTATGCCTATGGATGTTTGTCATATCTTGCTGGGTAGACCTTGCCAGTATGATAGAAAAGCTATGCATGATGGGAGAAAGAATACATATACCATAACAACAAATGGAAAGAGAAATACCTTGATTCCTTTAGAGGATGATCCTAAGAGTGAAGTATGTGGGAATGCTAGAATCTATTTGGTAGATGGAAGAAAATTTTTGGATGGTTTGAGACATGAGAATATGTGTTATGCCTTGATTCCTAAGAAGCCTGAGCATTGAAGAAAGAGACCAAAGAAGAACAGCGGGAGGAGATAAAGGAGTTTCTGACAGAGTATGAAGACATCATATTAGATAGTGTGCCTGAAGGATTACCACCTATAAGGAGTATCAGTCATCACATGGATCTTATACTGGGAGCAAGTTTGCCTAACAAAGCAGCACAAGAATGACACTGACAGAGAATGAAGAATTGAATAGATAGATACAAGAGTTGCTGAGGAAAGGATTTATTAGAGAAAGCTTGAGTCCTTGTGTAGTACCTACAGTTTTGGCACTGAAGAAAGATGGAGAATGGAGAATGTGTACTGATTCCAGAGCAATAAACAAGATCACAGTTAAGTATAGATTTCCTTTACCTAGGATGGATGATATCATGGATTGTTTGAGTGGAGCAAGATATTTCACAAAGATAGATTTGAAGAGTGGATATCATTAGATCAGAATCAAAGAAGGAGATGAATGGAGACTGCTTTTAAGACAAATGAAGGATTTTATGAGTGGTTAGTGATGCCTTTTGGATTGACAAGTGCATCAAGTACTTTCCTGAGACTGTTGAATGAAGTTCTGAAGAAATTCTAGGGTAAGTTTGTGATTGTATACTTGGATGATATTATGACTTTTAGTAAGACAAAAGAAGCACATTTGTGGCATATTAGATAAGTTTTGCAAAGACTGAGAGAAAAGAAATTGCTGATAAACATCAAGAAGTGTAGTTTCATGAAGGAAGAACTAGTGTATTTTAGATTTTTGATTTCTACAAAAGGATTCAAGATGGACCCTGAGAAAGTAAGAGCAATTGTTGAATGGCCTACACTAGAGAGCATTGGAGAGGTTAGATCATTTCATGGATTGGCTAGTTTCTACTGGAAGATCATCAGAAATTTTAGTTTAGTTTGTAACCCTATGACAGCGACAATGAAAGGTGACAAAAAAGATTTCAAGTGGACATCAGGAGTAGACAAAAGTTTTGAGTTGTTGAAGTAGAAAGTGATAGAGCAACCTATTTTGGCATTACCGGATTTCAATAAGGTATTTCAAGTTGATTGTGATGCAAGTGGAAGTGCAATTGGAGTAGTGTTAAGTCAAGAAGGTGGACCTATAGCATATTTTAGTGAGAATTTGAATGATGCAAAGAGAAGATATTCAGTTTATGATCAAGATTTCTATGCCATAATTCAAGCCTTGAAGAAGTGGAGACATTATTTGTTGCCTAAGGAGTTTGTGTTGTATACAGACCATCAAGATTTTAAATATTTGAATAGTCAAGGTAAATTGAATCAGAGACATATGAGATGGGTAGAGTTCATGTAGAGTTATACATTTGTGTTGAAGCATAGGAGTGGCAAATCAAATAAAGTTGTTGATGCATTGAGTAGGAGAAGAAACTTGTTAATAAAGATGAGAGTTGAAGTATTGGGTTTTGATGAATTGAATAATATGTATGAGGGAGACACTGATTTTGTAGAACCATGGAAAGCATGTAAGGAACCTATTGTGATAGATAGGAGTAAGTGGTTAGATTATTTTATTCAAGAAGATATGTTGTTCAAAGGAAGTTAGTTATGCATACCTAAAAGTTCAATGAGAGATAATATGAGCAAAGAGAAGCATAGTGGTGGATTGGCAGGACATTTTGGCATTGATAAGACAGTGGCTTTGGTGAGTGAAAATTTCTTTTGGCCTCAGATACATAAGGATATTCAGAGGTTTGTGCAGAGTTGTAGAGTTTGTCAAGTTGCAAAAGGGAGTAGTCAGAAAACTGGATTGTATAAACCTTTGACAGTACCAGAGAGACCTTGGGAAGACATAAGCATGGATTTTGTAATGGGATTACGTAAGACATAGAGAAGACATGATTCAATATTTATAGTAGTTCACAGATTTTCAAAAATGGCTCATTTCATACCCTGCAAGAAGACAACTAATGAAGTACATGTAGCTCACCTATTTTTTAAGGAGATTGTGAGATTGCATGGATTACCTAAGAGTATAGTTTTAGATAGAGATACAAAGTTTGTTCAATACTTTTGGAAGACACTGAAGAAGATGAAGATAGATTTGAAGTTCAATTCTACTTTTCATCCATAGACATATGGAAAGACAAAGGTAGTAAATAGGAGTTTGGGAAACTTGTTGAGATGTTTGGTTGGAGAGAAAACCAGAAGTTGGGACTTGATACTATCACAAGTAGAGTTTGAATACAATATTTCAGTAAACAGAAGTACTAGAAGAACACCTTTTGAGATTGTTACCAGAAAGAATCCTAGAGGAGTTACAGAATTGAGAGACATCAACATGGAAGACAAGAGAAGTGCACAAGTAGAAGAATTTGCATCACATGAAGACGGTGCATAATCAGGTGAAGAAACATTTGGAGAATATGAACAATAAGTATAAGGAAAAGGTAGATAAGAAGTGAAGACACAAAGAATTTGAAGAGGGGGATGAAGTAATGGTACACTTGAGAAGAGAAAGATTTCCAATTGGAACATATAACAAGTTAAAGATGAAGAAGTTTGTACCTTGTAAGATACTTAGGAAATTTGATTTAAGAAATGCATATGAAGTGGAGTCGCCAGAGACATTGGGTATTTCACCGATTTTCAACATTCCAGATCTTTATCAGTATCATGAAGTAGAGTTCAGTGATAGCATGGACGAAGACCTGAAGAAGTAGTTACCACAACAAGCACCAGAGAAGATAGAAGACATTCTGGACAACAAATTTGGATGCAGCACTAGAGGCAGACAATACAAACAATATCTTGTGAAGTGGAAAGGCAGACCGAAAGAAGACTCATCTTGGATTTCTCAGGCTGAGGTTGACTGTCTTGGTTCTCCCCTAGCCCCAACAAAGTGAGGGAATCAGTTTTCAATAACTCTGGATGTCTGATGTAGGAGCATCCCTAGTTCAAGAGTAATCTTGCATAAACCAAAAACATTTACATTTCAGTTTGTTTGCATTCAGTTCTTTCATTTTCTAGTTTAGTTCAAGCAGTTCAGTCAGAAGCAGTTCAGTGTGTGGTCTAGTTTTGGTATTTCACATCTTGCAGATCTGACTTAGCATCTACATTAATTCATCTACATCATATAAAGAATTAAGAGCATTTGGATCAGTTATCAGAAAGATATCTCTTTCAGAAGATCAACTATTTTCTTAGAGCAGAGCATTCTAACAGTTCTGGATAATCAGCTAAAGGAGAAGGCTTGCAGATCATTCCTTGACTTGCAGATCCTAATGACACATCATTCAATGATCCTTGGTTTGTGGCCGACCTTTTTCAGAGGTCCACATGTTGTTCCATTCATTTGAGGAAGTGTTCTATGCATTTAGGTTTGACCTATCTGTGAACATGTTACATCTCTTCATTAGAGTTTGTGACCTTCCTTGGCTGATGCGAAGGAATCTTTTGGTCTATAAATGATATATATTGATGTAATAGATCCTTAGGAAAGTAGTTCTCATATCTATTCACATAAGAAAGATCTGATAGTTCAGATTTTGTGCGAATGAGCTTCAAAGCTTTATCTTGTGCATGTATGTAATCAGGGTGGTGAGCCCTAATTGTAAGCCCGCATATCACCAGTGGATCTCTATTTTGAATTCTATGATATACTGAATGACTCAATCTACATTTTTTCTATTTCCTTGAGTTGTTTATGTTGTGTTTACTCTTGTTGCATAGTCTGGATAGTTCTTTCTGTGAACCCTCCTACCATGACTGTACCATGATACCATTGAAATGTTAAAAGATAAATTAAAGAAATCTATGGAAAAGTGAAAGGAGCTACTTCTGCAGTTATCTAGTTTAACTGAAGAAAATGGCATGAATGGAGCTTTGGAAGAAAAGACAAAGGATTGTGAAAAGTTGTCAAAAGAAGTTGTTGTTCTGAAAGTTGAGATGGAATCTGGGGTGATGAGGAAAACTAAAGAAATTGAAGATAGGAAGAAAACTAAAGAAGATCTGAATCAAAAAATAAAGAAAGAACTAAAGAATGCTACAGATTGGATGGAATAGCTAGCCATTTAGAGTCTGATCTACAAGAAAGTAGAGACTATGAGAGAGAACTTGAAAGGCAAATTGTCATTCTTAGACATGACCTAGAAGTTGCAAATGAATACAAGGACAAGGTCAAAATAAGCTCAGCTAAACTTGAAGCACTGCTCAAAGGATAGAAAAAGGTTGATGACAAGCATGGTCTTGGATATGAGAAAGGTGAAAGCTCTTGATCTGGACAAAGAAATTCTCAATCAAGAAATGGAAGAAACAGACCTAGAAGACCTCTGATAAGACAACCAAATGCTCAAAGATATCCATCCTTCAATGGAATTTGTTTCAAATGCAATAAATTTGACCATAAAGCTACTCAGTGTAGACACAGAGTAAATCTAAATGGTCCATTCTTTGCCGGTCAATGCTTCAAGTGCAAAAGGTATGGTCATAGATCCAATGAATGTAGAAGTATGTTAATAAATAACTCTAATGGCAATTCTTTCAATGGCTATAGTTTTACTTGCAATGGATTTGGACACATGGCTAATCAGTGAAGATCAAGAGAAAATCAAGTATATAAGCAAAGAAATGTTGTGTGCTTTAATTGCAATAAATTTGGTCATATTGCAAGATTATGCAGAAGCAAGATCAATGAAAGAAGGGGTTTGGTAAATAGAAAACTAGATGAGCAGAGACAAGACAAAGACAAAGAAAAAAATGATGTGAATGAGATCCAAAATGAAATAAGAAAGACATGGGTCAAGAAAATAATTGTGAACAATAGTAATGGGTCTGCACTGGAATCCAGTGCTGATAATTCCTCTGGGAATTGAATTAGGAGCTCTGGCTCAGGGGAGATGCATTGAAAATCAAATTCCCCTAGCTAGTAAGTGGGTGCCTAGATATGGAACAATGAGAGAAGATATTTTGGATTGATTTAGAAACTTTGGAAGGATTTCTAGAAGAAAAGATGTTGATATGGAAATGTGTAGTGATTCATGAAGAACTGTTCAAGATATAGAGTAATCAGATGAAGTTAGGGGGTAAATGCAAGAAGTTGTGTCCACTTAAGGTGGAAGTTTCAGAGTTAGAAAAAAATTTGAAATCGGGGAACCAAAAACAGGATCTAGTTTATATAAAACGGGATCCCGTTTATATAAAATGCGATCTCGTTTTGCTTCGGGATCCCGAGCCTAGAAGCAAAAACGCAATCCCATTTTTTCCCGGGATCCCGAACCTAGAGGCCAAAAACAGGATCCTGTTTCAAAATATGGGATCCCGTTATAAGTAAGATCGCATTTTATATAATGGGATCGCGTTATATATAACGGGATCCCGTTTTATAAAATGGGATCTCATTTTTGAAAAGTATTAAATTTTTTAAAAAATGGCAGAGACCCCATTTTCAACAGTGACAGTCGACAGGTGAAAATGAGATCCTGAGTTCAGAGAACATCTAGCCACCAGGTAAGTGGATTTTTCCACTTCTACAAATTACCCATCAATTGTTTTAAGCTTCCCTTGTTTGTTTTGGTGTAAAATACAATCAAAATTTAAATTTTGAATTGTTATTTAGGGTTTAGGGTTTATGAAATCAGTAGCTGATTTTTGATAGTTTAGTTGCAAAATACAATTGAAATTTTGAAAGACTATATCATAAAAAGGATAGAATTTGAACAAACTATCAAAATTATGTTTAAAATTAAGAATTGAATAGATATATTTAGACATTTTAGCTGTTAAATACAATTGAAATTTTGAAAATACTGTATCATATGAAAGGAGATATTTTGAACAAACTGTCAAAATTTGAGTTCAATTTGAGTGTTGAATAGTTGTATTTAAACATTTTAGCTATAAAATACAATTGAAAATTTGAAAATACTATATCATATGAAAGGAGAGATTTTGAACAAACTGTCAAAATTTGAGTTCAATTTGAGTGTTGAATAGCTGTATTTAAACATTTTAGCTATAAAATATAATTAAAATTTTGAAAATACTATATCATATGAAAGGAGAGATTTTGAACAAACTGTCAAAATTTGAGTTCAATTTGAGTGTTGAATAGCTGTATTTAAACATTTTAGCTGGAAAATATAATTAAAATTTTGAAACGTTTGTTTCATATGAAAGGAGAGATTTTGAACAAACTGTCAAAAATTATATAGCATTGGGATGATATATATATTTGGTTTTTATAAAATTTACTCATAACAATGTATGTCATTGTATTTTAAAGGCATTATTGAATAGCTAACTATCATGTAAAAAAATTACAACAAACCATAATAAAACCAAGTTATCACATCCTTCATAATCAAACATTTAGAGACAACCAACTAATCAAGAATTGAGAAAATTTTATAGTTTTTGTGATAGCCAACTAATCAAGAATGAAATGAAGCCAACATTTATGTAACTTTTGATATACTCAAGTAGCTGTCCTCACTAGCTAGGTTATGCCCCTGGAATGAACATCGTGATGTTAATTGTGATACGAGCTCAACCTCATTGGTAATGCTTTCCCTAATCTTAATGACATTGATGTAGGCTCCACTCATGATCCTTACGAAGATCTTTCCACCACTAACCTCTTTCATGATAGGTCACTATCCTCACCATCTCCTTAGACCTATAATACCTTAAGCTTATCGATTGGGACCAACACGACCCTTTATGATTTGATGTTTTCCAAAATGATGAAGCCATCATGAAACTTATGAAGTGTCAAGACCACATCCCCATTGTAATCATAAGAAAGACTTTTCCACCATACTTAACACCTACATATGCTTATTTTGGAGAGAAAGAAAGAACCCTTTAGTCCTGAGGCACCCTAGTCTAGGCAGAATAGCAACAAGATATAAGAAGAAACTTGTGATCGATTAAAATGATACAATAAAAATGGACACTTCCCAAGAGCTCCTCAATTTGAAAAACTTCACCTTCCATTAGATACCACTTAGATACAAGACATGACTCCCCTCTCCTTGTTGAGGACATGCTATAAACATCAACCCGTGAATAGAAGCTTGGACCCTAAACTCTCTAAGATAGTAGCTCCACTGGACCTTGACATCAAAGAAGGCATATATAACCATGTCACCATGTTAAAGATTATGTTGATTTCTTCATGTGGTCTTATGGTGATATGCCTTGAGACTCCATCTTTAAAGTCATGCATCATCTTGTGGTTCACCTCAATGCCAAACCTATTCAATAAAAGCTACACAAAATGCACCCCAAGTAGCCCTCGTGGTCATAGAAGAATTGTATAAACTCTTGGATGTCCAGGGTTCATTCAGACTATTACTTATCCTAAATGGGTAGATCTAATGTGGTCTTAGTTAACAAGAAAACTAAGGGAATTCATGTTTGCACTAACTTTTGAGACATCAAAAAAGGATCTACCCCAACTTAGATAACTTTTCTCTACCAAACATTGATATGGTCGTGGATCCTGTGCATAGCCATATATATATAATTTTATCATTAATCTGGATATAATATGGACCAAGTTGAAACATTTGAGTTAGACATGGAGACACCTAGATTATGGAGCTCGGTCTATGTAAGAAAACACCTCCTATAGACTCAACACAAACTTATTCCTCAACCCTCTAAATTGTGACTTACATCATTTGATTACCTTGGAACACACTATAGACAACTCTATACAAATTTGGAAAAATATATTTTCTCCTAATAGAAACTTGTATATGTAGAAGTATCTACTACTACATTAGATTTGATATACTTCTTAAAAGGAAAGAGTTGGGACTAACAACTAAATAGAAAACAATAACTAGTTTTGCATTTTCTAGGAAATAGGAAACAAAATTGAGCTAGAACCATCTTGACTAATTTATCTATTTCTAGCTAGATTGAACCCTAATTCTATATGCAATTCCAACTCTAACCCTAACACTAATTCTAACCCTAATCCTAACCCTAATTCTATATGCAATTCAAACCCTAACCCTTATTATAACCCTAATCATAACCCTAACCCTAACTCTACTTGTAATTGTAATTGTAATTGTAACTCTAACTCTAGCCCTAACCCTAACCCTAACGAGCTACTTGTAATTGTAATTGTAACCCTAACTCTAGTCGTAACCCAAACCATAATTGTAGCTCTAATACTTAGCCTAACCCTAATTCTATATGCAATTCAAACCCTAACCCTTATTATAACCCTAATCATAACCCTAACCCTAACTCTACTTGTAATTGTAATTGTAATTGTAACTCTAACTCTAGCCCTAACCCTAACCCTATCGAGCTACTTGTAATTGTAATTGTAACCCTAACTCTAGCCGTAACCCAAAACATAATTATAGCTCTAATACTTACCCTAATTTAGCAACCCTTGAATTCTAATTCTAACCCTAACCTCAATTCTAACCCTAAGCCTGATCCTAATTGAAACCCTAACCCTAACTTTAATTAATCACCAGTCATGCTACAAGGATTTCTTCTACATATTTTGTATGCATGTGTTATTCCCTTATTGCATGTGAGTTCACCAATTATTTGGAAGTCTCCTAACTGGGAGGTGGGCTTGTATTCAAGCCCTATAAATTTTGTGTTTATAGGTGTTATGTTTAAAGCTATATGGAGACTTGTAATAGGAGGTCTTGAATTTGGTACCAATGATTGTGAGTTCCTTGTCTAGAATATGATGAACCTTTTGAACAAGAGAACCTTGTAGACCATGATGCATATCTTGAAATTTAAACTTGAACATTATCATCATGTGAATGCTTTTAGCCATCCTACAACCTCCTATCACCCTTCATCCTCTTATAGGGATATGCCACACAACCTCTCCAAGTTGACCATGCCAAACCCAAAGTCACAATCGTAAGAGATAAAGAATCTTTTGGCCCCATTCAAGTCCACTCCCTAATAGGAGTGATACAATGCTAATAGGGTTGTGAAAGTAATTAAGTTCTTGATTAGCATGTTGGGTGTATCTAAGCATAATGATGATATAGTTAGTCCTGATTTCATTAATCTTAAGATCATTGAGCTAGAGTACTTAATATATATGGTATAGTTTTGTTCAATCAATAGTGGTAGGGAAAATTAATATACTACAATGACATCAAACAAAAACCAATAGGTGTCTTAAGATATATTAGTGGTAGGGAAAATTATAGTGGCCCTAACCCTAGAGTAATAAGTTGAAGTAGTGTTAGAATTACTAATAAACTAAAAAACTTTTTCCTAGGGTGGTGGGACAAATTACACAAGCCTTACAAAGCCTCTACCACTTCCTTGACATTTTTAACATTGTTCGAATTTGATAGGAGGGATTTATGTCACCTCCTCCTCATCTTAATTCTCATAGTGGATAGAATCATCCAATTTAGCATCAAGACATGAAGGTTTATCTTCATTATCTTAGAAATATCCTCCAAGGCTTTGTGCATATGCTCATGCCACACATTGAAGATGTGGAATTTATCTAAGTAGCAATATAGAAATCCTTAGCCTAACCTTCTACCCCTTCAATATCATTGTATAGAAGGTAGATACAAGTAACATTTGATAGCATGGAGGCACAATTTAGGGATTTCAAGTTGAATGTAAAAAAATTATTCTTCCCAACAAATGCTAGATGTCTAGGAGCAATTTAATGATTTCTTCCATTATCTGCCTAGTCTAGAATATAATTACCTTTTCTTTTGATATGTTTGAAGGAGATAGATTTAAACAAGTATTCACCAAGTTTCTAGCTTCCAATATATAATAGTTTCCAATAACCACAAGCTTCATCTATGCTTTTTCATATGATCAATGTTGATCTTGGAATCTCCTTCCACACTAAGGGATATCTTGTTTAGTTTCCAAGTCATCTTGAGGCCCTGGATACCATGGCCCTAGAATCTACCATATTATTGTTCTTGACACTAAAATCATAAGCTTTAAGATAGGTAGAGGTTTTCCCTTATCATCTCTTAATAAACATACTCCTCCTACTTCACTAGGATTACCCTTGGCTACCCATCAAAATTTCAAGCTTAATCCATCCCAATGTAGGTGTGGACCAAAGGGTGTGAATATCAACATGGGTATCTCCTTGTTTTAACCTTATTCAAAGCAACCTTGGCCAATTATGAGCCTAATCAGTGCCTCTTCTAGCATGATCATATATTCCTCTTTACCCCAACAATCACCAAGTTCCTAAATGCACCATATTTCTTTAAAATAGTCCAAAATTTGGGATGCATATTCACATTTAAGAAATACATGATGATTGTCCAGAGAAGTTTCCTTACTTAAATGCACATTGAAATTTTGAAATATATATTGCCCATTGTATCAATCATTATGGTAGTCCTAATAGCTCTCTTACATTTTGAAATTTGTACATGCATGTATACATTATTTCTATGTTTTTAATTTAAATTTATTTCAAGTGTAATTTCTTGAAACATATATATATATTCTTGATTTAATTTTAAATTTGTACTGAAGTTTGTATGTTTATATGTATATATATGCAGGTTCATATCTAGATTTTTTATATATACATCATGAATCTAGCTGATATTCACTTTGATGTTGAGGACTTCCTTAATGCACAAGATGATCTAGCCGCACCCCCACCCCCACCCCCACCCCCACCCACACCCGCACCCCCAGCACCAAATGCCCCACCTCTAGATGCCCCACCTGCAGATGACCCGCCTCCACCTCCACCTCCACCCCCACCTGGAACTGACCAGGCTCGCTTGCGAGCCATAATAAATGAAAATGTGGATTCGATACAAGAAAAACTGAATTCCATTCGCAATGAACAATTCATGCCACCTCATGTAGTACGTTTTGCATCTTTGATGCAAAACATTGTAGATTCTGTGAGGTCTATTGACTCGGATTTTGATGGATTTTGGAAATGGAGAGAGGAGAGGCGCCAATTTTATGCTGATGGCCTCTCCTATAAGACTATTTTGGATCTTAAAATCATAAAAGCTCATTTAGCACAATATTTTAGACATCCCATTACAAATGAACCTATTCTTGCAAATAAGAAAAGAATATCAATCAGGTGGTGTAGGCATGAAGGAATGTCTGTCAATTTTTGGGATAGATGGTGGAAGGTGTTTGATTATCCACCTCATGCTAATTGTGAGGTTCCTTTATATTTTTTGAGAAAATTATATGTAGAGTTTGTTATGAATAAAAAACCCAACTACTTTGATTTTAGATCATTCCAGGGTGTTGGTGGTGGCATGCCACAACAGAGGTTGGGGGCACAGGTTGATCCCCAATGACCAGTGCCTATTCAACCTCTTATTGACCCTCCTGTTGCTACCATTCCTTCGCCCTTCGAGCATCGTGAAGTGGTATCCACACTAGGCACATTAAGTGCACTCTCAGGTAGCCTACATGAGCAGACTTCTATGATGGTAGCTCGAGTTAGAGAGCATGGAGGAGTTGATGATGGAAGTGGTCCTAGTGCCACTCCACATGTGTCGATGCCTCATACATGTACGAGTTGCAATCAGTTGTGTTATGGACCTGATCAGGCAGTTGCACCCACTTCAGCTACACATGCATCATCTGATAATGTGGGCACTGAATCATTTGTTGATTATCTATTTGCTGAGGATCATCCCACTGATCATTCGACACAGGTATATATAGGTTATGTACACATGTTGAATTTAAAACAATTTTTTAACCACGTGTTTTTAATCAACATATAGATGATCAATTAAATTGTAATATTTTAACAATCGAATTGTTTGGTTTCTTTGGTGTAGATGATGGCAACAGGGGTCACAATTGATTGAATTAATTTTTCATCGACACCTGTTCATCTCGGGCACCCATTTGGGGTACATTTTCAATGATTTGTAAATTTGTAAAATTCAGTCTTGAATGTGTGTACAATTAAATATTTATGAACTTATTTATGAACTGGTTCAGGGTTCTTCCACATTGAATCCTCCATCTCAGGGTGTCTCGAGTGCTCCTCCATCATTGGGCATCTCACATGACACTCTTACAGTATGTATATTGTTTTAAAAAAATGTATATATACTTAAATTTTTCTATTTTGATATCAGTGTATCTAAAAACGTGCACATGTACTATTTAATATTTTATAAATATGTCTATGCAGGTTAACACAACTATGAGGATGGGCATTGTAGCACACTTGGATAATCCAAGTTTATATCAAGAGTCGACTGCATTTTAGGTTGTTGAAAAACATATTTAACATGTACACTGTAAGTCAATTATATATATGTTTTAAAACCTAATTTGTAGACACATGTGCTAACTTAAATATAAATGACATTGTAGGAGCTTGTTAGTGACACGTTTCATGATCAACACATAGCACATGCAGAGCAGGAGGATAGACGAGATGGGCAGCCTGATATGGTATAATTTAAAATTTAGATTATATTTAAATTGAACAATTAAAATATACGTTGTGAACTTAAAGTAAATTTCTTGATATATATATATATATATATATATATATATATATATATATATATATATATATATATATATATATATGTTGACATGTACATTCAAAATTCTTTTTTCTTTTATAGCTCGATACATGTCATGGAGCTAAGCCTGTAGAGACAGGTCCTGGAATAGAGGATTCACAACAAGTTCCTCTTACGGTATAATAATTTTTAAATATGATAGTTCTTATAAATTAAATTGAATTCAATCATTTTTAAAATCGTCAAGTATATCTAATTTCAACTTGAACTTTCTCTTGTATTAAATAGATTGATTCAGAGCATGGAGACACAGGTCCAGGTGCACCAGAGCATGCCTCTCAGCCTCACACGGTAATTTAATTTTATGATAAATTATAAATTTAAAAATTGTCATTAAATTAGATTTCCTTATCATCTTACATCTAATTTCATCTAAATCTTTCTCTTTTGCAGAGTGATTCAGGTCATTTGAGTAGTTCGCATGGTGTGAAGAGGACTCTTGATGATAGAGATAGTATGTGATAGGTTATTTCAAACATGGGCTATGTATAATTTGACTATTTCATGGACTATTTGTTATATACTGTTTGTCATGGACTTTATATATATATATATATATATATTGTTGAACATGGACTTTATATATTTTTTTGAACATGGACCTAGACTTTATATATTTGACTATTTCATGGACTATTTGTTATATACTGTTTGTCATGGACTTTATATATATATTGTTGAACATGTGGACTTCATATATTTTTTGAACATGGACCTGGACTTTATATATATATATTGTTGAACCTGGACTATATATTTTTACATGTCACACAATAAATGCAATCTTGTCGTAGTTCAAAATCATACACATGTCAAAGTAATAATCATGTAAAACCATCATGTTAGTTTAGGTGCATACATATTTATATATATGTTATCCATGCATACATACATTGCATATACATCATAAACTATAAAAGCATAACATCACATACATATGTATATACAATCATCCCTAAATTTAATCATAAATCAAACTCTAATCTAACCATGTGCATGAAGGAAAAGAAATGTAAACATTTGAGATCAACCATAATAAGATATATAGATTGACATCAATAGAAATAATCAATTGTCATATATAAATCTACAAGTGTCAGAGTGTTGATCTAGATTTGCGCTTAATGAAGAAATTGCATTGAAAGAATTTATGTAGTGATGAGGTCCTAATAAAGTTCCTCCATTCATTCACGGTATGCATATTTAGGTCCTGGTCAAATTTTAAGCAATAAAATGGTAAGCAAATCAAAACAAAGCATTAAAAAGTGAGATAAGTTCATGAGGATCTCTTGCCTACTAGGAGGGATCAATCTCTCACATCTTCTCATCTAGAGATCAACTAAGTTATATTAAATGATCCTAGCATGGTTATAGTTATATTTATCCAAGTGCCTTGGTGCTTGTTCTTGTGTTGATCATGTAATTTAGGATGTCTTAAGGGGTCCTAATTTACGATGTCTTAAGTGGACACAACTTCTTCACTGAATGGGTGGAGGAGTGCCTACAAGGATAATTGTTGATAATGCAATGTATTTTAGATCCCATGACCTCCTTGGCATATGCTCTAAATATGGGATAGCTTTAATACGTTTTTCCCCTTGTAATCCATAAGGGAATGGTCAAGTTGAATCTAGTAACAAGTGTATCATGATAATCATCAAGAAGACACCATATTCAAACAAGAAAACAATGGATGATAAGCTTAAGTTTATTGTTCAGGGAGATAAAATAACATACTTGGAGTTCCATGGAACTTTCTTCCCAAGTCATCTTGAGGCCCTGGATCTCATCTATTTCTCCCCTCCACTTCCTAGCTATGGTCCCATATGGTTCTCCCACAATTTATATTCCTTTGTATCTTCCCTTCCCTCCACTTTGTGAAAGCTAGATTAACTTTAGGATATGATTTATCCCATCCCACTTCCTATCCTATTGTCTAGTTTTACATCATTTCCCCATAACATCGAAACACTCATTTCTTCCTAATTGTAGAAGCTTAACTGCCTTGAAGAAATCATTCCTTTCTTCAATTCATTTCATCCAATTCCCACCTGAAGTTTTGTAACATTTTTTGCAAAAGTTTGCCAAGTTCATACCCTGTCCCAAGTCAAATTTCTACAACTTCTTCAAAAGATTCCACCCACCCCAAGTACTCCCCTGCATGACTTAGGACCACCATTAATGACTTTCAATGGACATGATATGATGTAATATTTCCTCCAAATTCCTCTTAACATTGGTGGACCCCTCAAAAATATGATTTGGGCATAAAGGTATGGGATAATGGTATAATTCAGCATGATAATCAAGTGTGTGCCATGTGAAAGTGACACGAGAAAGTATGGGTGAACATTTAACTCTCAAGTGACCAAGGTCCTTGTCCAACGTTGCTTGTTGACATTGAACGATCTGTATATTATAGTATCTCATTAAACTGAGAGATGGAAAACTAGTTGCAAAGGAGAGACTAAGAAAAACAAAGAAAAACATGCATAAACTTCTAGGGTTTTGTTCTAGTGATAGATTTTAGAGCATTTTCATTGTAATTTTCATGGGTTTTCTTTCAAGGGATATGATAGGGCATTGTAATCTAAAAAGAACAAATTAATAGTGAAGATTTGGAATTTTATTAAGTGTCTTCATGAGCATTACATGAATTTCGAGACATAAGGGAATGAAAAGTGGATTAGAAGGAATAACAAATTTAAAAGAATTGGTTTTGGGTGCGGCTAATTGGGATGACACCTTGAATTCTATGAGAAAGGATTGGGATTCCCTGCTCTCTAGTTGCAAGAAGTAATTTCTCTATGTTCTGTGGAGGGTTTGGTGTTGTTTTTGTTGTTGTCTATATGTTATTTTCTAGTTATTTTTTGTCTGTTCTGTCACCTATCCTAGTTTATTGTAGCTAGTGTTTTTTGTTGTATTGGTGGTCTTTAATTTTCTTCATGCTAGTTTGTTGAACTCTTTGGATTTGTAAGGGAATAGGACCCTTTTTCTAGCTTATCTTAATCAAAAACAAATTTGAAACCTCCTAAAAGGAAATATTTGAATATTTGCAAAATTAAAACTCAAACTAAACTAAGACGCTCAAAGACCTGTGAAGAATCTTAAAGAAGTTTGTGAGGAAGCTTTTAAAGAAGCTTCTATGAGAGAAGTGTGTGAAACTTTTTGATGATAAATAATGAAGAGATGAGGGGTATTTATAGGTAGAAACAAGAGGGAAGAGAAGAAGAGATCAGATCAAAATAAATATTTAACTTAATAAGAAATGGAAGCAATTCCATGAATAAGAGAGAAGATAGAAAGAAAATTAGAAGACTTGAGAAAACTAAAAGAAAACTAAAATGAACTCAAAGAGAAAATGGAAACAATTTAGAAGAGATAAGATTTGATCATGAGTTCAAAATAGAAATAAAGTGAGGAAAAGCACAAGTTAGCACAAAAAATGGGAGTTAAAATGGGTTAAAAAATCAAGAAGAAAAGATAAAAATATGAGTTATTTCATGCATTAAAAACCACAAGGTCACCCATTTTAGGAATAAGGTCACCACTTTTACTAATTAAGGTCACTCAAGTAACCTAGAGACACTAGGGGCAACCCTAAGACATAAAGAGGTGACCCTAAGTAGGAAAAATGAAGGGGGCACTAGGTAAAAATGTGAGGTAGGGAAGGTCAATTTTGGGGTTGAAAAAGATGGTCAAGAGGGGGAAGAACACACAGGACATGCCACCAAGAGTGAAACTACTGGTAGGAGTGTAATTCACACCTACATGACTATGATTAGGACTTATTTATCATCATCAAATTGTCATGTAGGCTTGATGTGATTTTAGTACTTATAGATACCAAATGTTAGGAGTTTCAAGCCACAAATACTAATTCCACATAACCTTAATGAGAGAAACTATGCTAAATAGTATGCAGAATCTATAATACAAAAGAAGAATAAAGCATAATTACAAGATAACATAAGATGCACCTTGGAAAAATGCTTCTAGAAAAAACCTAGCCTCCAAAGCACCACAAATGCAATGTATTATCTCAAGAATGGGATTACATAGATAATACATTTGTAGAGTTCTCCATGTAGAACTTCAACAAAATTAAACAACTTCTTGCATTTGTAGTGTCCACTTAAGGTGGAAGTTGTATGCTAACTTTTTGGATGTCTTAAGGGGTCCTAATTTACGATGTCTTAAGGGGACGTCTTAAGTTCTCAAAATTTGGTGAAGTTGCCCAAGGCAACCAAATTGAACAATATAATAAATCAAATTTAAAGTAAATTCTAAGTAGAAAAACATGGACATTTAACAAATAGAATACATAAAATAATAATTTTGATAAATTTAATACTGTAGAGTATAAAATTGTGTACATACACATGTATACAAATTTCTGTACAAAATGTGTAATAATGTAATTGTGTATGTACATATATGCCAACTCAAAATAATGTAAATACAAAATATCGTTATATGCCATCTCAAGAAAATCCAAAACTTGAGGAGAATGTAGCAGGTCTTCATGCCACCTGATGTAAAAATAATACAAGCAATTTATCAATATATCTGAATCAAAACATGTATTTTAATTTATATAAAACTATCTAGATATACACAATTTGTACCTGTATTTACAAGTGCTTCTCAAGTTTTTGTTTCAAAGTATTTGATGAATTTGTGATGATGGCCTGAGGATATAAAAGGATAAATTAAATCAATTTCAACTAATAACGCACAAGAAATATCAAAACATGTATTTAATACATATTTAAAACAACAATATAAATCTATTTAACTATATTTACCTGTATTTACTTATTCCATTGTACCATCTCCATCCTCTCTTTTTTCCAACGCATCGATGATTGTCTCATGGTCTTCCATAGAAATGTTCCATAGCTCTTTATTTGTAGGTTTTCCGCGATACCTCTCCAGTTTTATATTTGTTGCCAACACCAAATGTGAGTAGTCTATAATCTTCTTATGTGTTTCATAATCTTCGAATGCAGGCAAACCATTCTTCCTTATTTCCGTAGCCAAGTGCCAACAACCACCACCGAACCTATTGGATAATGATAGGCATCATCAAAGAAATACTTAAAATTTGCTTAAGGGGATCAAAGAAGTTCTTAAAATATGCTTAAGGGGATCAAAGACTTGTTATCAAAATTTGCTTAAGGGGATGTCTTAAGGGGATCACCAAACCTATTGGATAAGGAAAGCCATCATCATCTTCTCGAGGTGCTATTAACTTATGTTTAGTCTCCACACAATGAGCCAACCAATATTTAGTTTCCTCTTCATTATTCTTTGGTGCAACAACAGCATACACATGTCCTGCAAAACAAATTTTGATTCAATAACTTGCACATGTCCATAAAATTTGACCAATCAACATACATGCATTCATATGTACACATAAATAAATAAAAGCACTACAAATTAGTAATCAAAGTGAAATAAAATGAAATGATTTGAATTAAATTACCTTCTTGTACAAGGTCTGAAACACGGTCATAATCATCTGATACAAATAGTTGATCATTGTCTTCAATTGTTGTTTCACTTTGATTGTGTGCTTGTGCAAGTGTCAATGGTCTTTGTTTCCACTCTTCAACCCATTCTGTATTCTCACATGCTTCCCAATCTCCTGAAATACAAAACTAACAAAAACATGCAAGCTCCCTTGTCCAGATAGTCCATGTACTTGCATTCGAACTCCTAAATGAATGCCATTTAGTAGATCCACTAATTGTCTGGCAATCAAGTCTAGGTAGAATGTTTTCTTCTTCAACCAACCAAAAGAATCGACGAACTGTAGAGTACTCGCTTGATCTAGGTGTACATAATCTTGTATTGCACCAATCTACAATCCCACGTGCATCTTTAAATTTTACTGCATCCTCAAATTTTAATTATTGTCTAGCAAGAATTCTTTTAACACACACACCAGCTCCATCATGTTCTCCTTTACCATGTCCAGCTTCAAAAAAATTCTACATATGTTGGACATTATTCTCCTTGTGAACCCTACATAACCAATAGAACATTCAAGCATTCTTGAACTGCCCTGTACAATTATCTGACCATATAAGATGTTCAGTCATCTGGATTCCTCTTTCTCTTAAATTTGTATAAAATATATTGAAACAATATTGAACAAATTCTGACGAGTGTAACCGGTTGTCACTCAAATAGAAATGATACTCCCTCAAAACTTTTCTATCATTCTCTGTGCTATCGTTTGCATGTCTATAAACAATATGAACAAACATAGCAACCTGCATTGAATTGTAATATTGTGATTGAATTTCCTCTTGCGGAGCTAAAGTATAGTTTTCCGCAAAATCAACCACTGATAGTATAGTACCAACTGGAAATGTGTTTCTACATTCACGAAATTGTCCATCAAGCCATCGAGCTTGTTGAGAGTGCTTGACATATTTTGGTACAATTTTACTTTTAAATACAGATATGAATGCATGCACACTAACCTTTTCTGTAATTAAATCACAATGCTTTCCAAATTTTCCATCTTTTAAAGAATATTAAACATTCTTAAATCTTTTAACATCCACTAATTGTTGTCCAAAATCATTTTCAACACTTTTATGCATACAAACTCTTAACAAAGAAAGATTGCCACAACTAGTCATTGTCCAGAAATACATGAACTTAAATAAAAACTTTTTTCATTAGATCTTTCACAGAACAAACTTGATATAAACTCTTTTATTGCTTCAGTTGGCATATTAATCACATTCCTGCATAATCATGTTACGATGTAAAGTACAATGTATATATTGAAACACATCATAATAATAACGAAATTGAACATGCGTTTTACAACAACAAGATATTCGTTCCTTATTAATCTTTACATACCATGGTTTGCATTTTTCAAAAGATCTTTGACTTATTTTAATATTACCAGGTAACACTAATTCATCACAAAATTTTCTATAAAATTTAGTTTGCGTTGTATCTAATAGGTGTTTTGGATGAGGATCATGAACTTTGGACCCCACTCTTAATTTTAAAACATCTCTAGCATTAGACGATACCCTAGTATTATCATGCCAATATTTTTCGATCAAAGATCTGATTTCAACATTTAGTTTCATGTCAGATCTCGGGAGTCGACCACTAAAACTCCAACATTGGTTAATTGGATCATTTTCTATATTTTCTCTTCTTTTTGCCGCTCTTACCAATGTTTTATGATGTATTTTTAAAATTCCACTAATATTGCTTACCATTCTTCTATTCAAAGTTGTTTTATTCACTATAGCAGTTGTTATAGCTCGTCGTGCTGCATTTTTATCTTTGGATCAACTATTACTTCCAATAGACTCAATGGCACTAGCAACAGTAGACATAGCATGTTTTAGTGATTGATCTTTTCTTCTTGGTTTAACAAAAATGCCTAACATTTTCATTACTTTTCTCATTTTCCACATTCTCATTAATTGCATCATTAGTTGACATTGAAATGATAGTTTTTTACGATAAAAAAATTCCTTGTATAATCTATTGGCATGTGTTCTTATTTGTCTCCAAGAAATTTTACCAGGAAGATTATCCAAAACATCTCTTTCAATTTTGAAAAAATATTTCTCATTTTCAACATCACTTCCTAGATTTTCATTTTCATTTTCAACTTCAAAACAATTTTCATTTTCAATAACAAAACGGTTTTCATTTTCATTTTCAACAAAAGGATTTTCGTTTTTATTTTTAACAACAAAACAGTTTTCATTTTCATTTTCAACAAAAGGATTTTCGTTTTCATTTTCAACAACAAAACGATTTTCATTTTCATTTTCAACAAAATGATTTTTGTTTTCATTTTCAACAACAAAACGGTTTTCATTTTCATTTTCAACAACAAAATGGTTTTCATTTTCATTTTCAACAACAAAAGGATTTTCATTTTCATTTTCAACAAAAGGATTTTCATTTTCATTTTCAACTACAATTTGTTTCAAATTTTGATCTCTACGAATATTATCAATCTCAACATTGTTATATCTAGCTTGTTTTAAATCTCCTATCAACACTATTTCCATTTCATTCAAAGGTGGATTTGAAGAAGTACCTAGATTTGTGCCTATTGAAACATTCTCCATAGCATTAATAGAGGGATTTGAAGACATACCAGGAGTAGTTTGTATAATCGTATTAGTTTCCACATTCACCTCTTGCAAACTTGCATCGTCTATATCCATGGTCTCCTCAATGTTTTTATCTTCAATAGTTGTGGAATTGGATGCTTCAGCATTGTTCATTGATTGAATCTTTACTCTTCTATCTCTTTGTCCTTTTGCTTCCTTCTCTCTCTTTGCTTCAATTTCTTTAGGGGTTAATAGCTTCCTATCTTTCCTCTTATTACGATTTTGTGATCCCATGATTAAAAAATTTATGAAGCATGTACAAATGAATGTCAAAAACTTGAATGTGTTTCAAGTCCTTCAAACAAGTACCAATTCAACAAAATTCCACTCAAATAACGTCTCCATGATGGCTTCTATCAAAATACCAACAATACTTCAAGTTGATGGACCTGCGAAAGAAAGAAATATGCCAAAGAATGCTGCAAGAGTCGCTGTCGGCCGTACTATAGAGCAAGTTGTAGAAATGACAGTCATAGTACAGTCTTATTAAAAAAGGGCAAATAAGAAACGGGATCCCATTTACTACGCGATCCCGTTTTATTTACGACCGATGAAGAAAGAAACGGGATCCCGTTATTCAAAATTTAAATTTTAGGCTCGGGTTTTGCTTTGTAACCCGCTTCGGAAAATGCTTTGGGTACCCGACCCTGACCTCTAGACTTAGTTTGACCTGCAACTTGAAGGCCTTGTCAATGTCACAACAAAATAGTGACTTTGGGCATATATTTAAAGGTCTATTTTGTAGAATATTTTGACGAAATTAAAACCCATTATAGAGGAGACAATGTAGATTCTAAATATGTAATTTTTTTTACAATTGAATTAATTTTTCTATTTTTTAATCAATTTCTGATGAAATAGGTTCATAACCTTGAATTATCGGGGTTTTTTAATATTTTAATAACTTTTTATTAAAATATTTTTTTGTAAGAAAAATTGTATGCAAACTTACTTTAGACAATTCTTTTCAATTTAAAAAAAAAAATTTCAAAAAATGTTAAGTTTAGGTCATCTTATGCGTGACGTACACGATGATTTTTTAAAAGATAAAAAATGACCAATAAAAAATTAATAAAAAAAAATTATTCAATAAAAAATTACAAATAAATATGGAAAACGTGCTTCAGTGAGTTACAAAGCTTTTCCCAAAAGTATTTTGAAAAATATGATTATTTAGGTCAAAATATGGATGACGTACACGTACATGGTATAGTAAAAAAAAAGTGACTTTTAAACAGTGGTTTTTAGAAACGCCTATTCAAAATCAATTTCTATCATCTGGGTATTGAAAAAAATTACATATTTGGAAACTAGACTCTGAGTACTACATTTCATATTTAGTGACTTTTTCTAAGATTCCACCTTTAAGTGCTTCAAATTTTTAGGTCAAATGTGACAAATTCTGAAAATCAGGAAAAACACTTCCACTTTTTGGCCAAAAAGTGGACACAACTTCTTGCACACACCCTAGGGAAACAAATTTATTACAATGCCAAATTAGTTTTTGTGGAGGATAAAAGGTCACTTGGTCATTCATTTGAATCACTTTGCATTCAAAGGAAACAAGAAGAAGAGCATCTGAGATGTAAATCCAGAAATTGAAGCACAAAGAGTGAATTCAACCGACAATTGATCAACCCTAACCCTGCGGAAGAAAAGTTACTTCTCTGTAAAGCTTTGAATCTAAAATTTGTTGAGATGGCTACACCTCTAGTTGTTGATATAACTAAAAGGCCCTGACCAATATTTAAGAACTATCCATACAAGTCAGTTGAAGTTGAGCCATTAGGTGTACTTTCTGATGTCCCATATGGCGTACTGCATGTTGAGGATATTAGGGCATACATCCACTATAGCATTGATGAATTTGGAAACCTAAAAATCTTGGATTTGTTTAATAACTACCTAAGGGATGATAGGTATAAATTGAAACCGGAATACAAAGCCCTAGAAAGCAAACACTTTCTGCAAGTCATTAAATTTCTAACATTTGATGAGAATGAGTGGGTTTGATATATCTTGAGCCAAATACATGATGAGTTCATATGGCTATTGAAACCATTCAAGATTACAAAGGATGTCATCAGAATTGTGACTAGGTTAAATTCAACTGGTGGATTACTGATGTTGAAAGCTGTAAAAAACCAAACTATTACTGAAGCAACCGGTGCAAAGTTTGATAAGAGGGCTATGACCGTAAATGACATTATAGAACCAGATGTGAAGTTTGCTTCCATGGTGATTGGCTACAATATCTATCACTCTAGCAGAGAGAATTCAGTCTCCAGAACTATAATTTATGCAGCCTATCAAATGTTGAAGGAGAATGTTGATTATGACCTATGTGAACTACTACAAAATCAATTGATTGAAAATCTGAGCAAAATAAAGAAAGATAATAAAAATACCTTCAAGTATGGCTCCTTGATCATATGTTTGTTCTTCTATTTCATGAATGAAGTGCCTGGAGTTCAAGGTGTGCACTAGACAAATGACAGGCCAGTTACATGGTAAATAAAAGATCATCTACTCAGCCTTGGTGATTCCCAAGCTCAGAAGAAAGCCATTTGGGGTTACTTCAAAAACTTTTAATGTATGATGCATGCAAGAGAGAGAATCCCTAAGTCAGTTGTGGATAAATATGAGAATGAAATATTCTTTATGGTTGACACTGATCAGTGCCTAATGGAGGCTGTGGAACCTAGAACCATATGGATTATACCAATGGGCTATGAGGTTGATGAGAAAGTTTTGGAAATGTATGCTCAACATCTCTTGAGCAAATCAAAAGACACATCTGTGGAAAGGTTAATAACTTACAAGGAGCTACGTCTAAAATTGCATGTGGAGCTCAGACAACCAGAGACCAAAAGGAAAGTGCAGAAGCAAGTTGAAAAGTATGCTAAGAGCATTAGACTAACCAAGGAAGCAGTAAAGCAAAATAGAGAAAGAAGTGAAAAAATTGAAAAGGAAAGGCATGAAAAGAAACAAGAAGATGCTTCAATGGAACCATCCTCCACCTCAATGACTACTAGAAGCTCTACAGTTGCTTCTATTCCACCTAAACCTACAAAACTAGAAAATAGACCATCTGGTGGGGGAAGTAAGACAAAGAAAACAAAGGCTGCAAGAATGTATGTGAGCACAAAAGATGATGAAGAGACAGAGACAGATGAAGAAGTTAAAGAGATTAGATCCAAGAAAGCCAAGATTTCAAAGGCTTCTAAAGACAAGCCTTCCAGAAGCATTAGGACAAGTAAAAAGAAAGAAACTGGTAAGGTTCCTATGATAGTTGATAAAATTGTAAAAGCAATTATTGTTCATGGAAATCTAAGGCCTGTGAAAGTTTATTATGATAATTTTGATCAAGTAAATAAGAAAATCTTGGAAGATGCCACCATCATATACTTGAATAAATTCAATAGAGCTCTACTAGAAATTTTACAAGAACTTCCTAAAAGTTTAAGGAAAATACTAGAAATGAGGAAGGAAGCAGCCAAGGCCAAAGATCTAGAACTTAGAGATGGAGGACAGAACTGATGATGCAGGAGATACTCTAACTCCACCTGGTCAATCCACAAAAGAAGATAATATTAATACTACTCAAAGCCCTCCAGAATAGGTATCAAGTGGTGAAGACAAGGCAGAAGATGATGGTGCAAATGTTAATGCACCCACAAAATTAAATTTCGATGCTGAGAAAACTCAAGAGAAGGAAGGTGGTTCAAGAATTGTAGCAAGAAAACTATAGATGTAGTAAAAGGTTTGATGAGTAAAGAAATTCTTGATTTTGATGAACCCAAGCTATTTCAAGTACCGTTTAATATAGATGCTCTCTCTCAAGTTCAAGTAATGGAGATAACATCTTTCAGTCAAGCCAAGGCAAGAGAAAAGTTGTTGAAATCTCATATTGAGGACAATGAGCTACTAGGCCTTGCAACTAGAGTACTAGAGAAGATAATGCCTACTCTCTAGAAGAATCCATCTGAATCTCCCTTTGGTCATCTAAAGAATCTTGTAAACTCTGTATGTACACATTTTAAGTCTTTTGAGAAGTCTGCAGAGACTAAAGTCAAGAATGAGTTTTTGGATAAGAGATTTAGTAAAATAAAGAGCCTAATAGGGTATGATAGGAGGATACTTGGTATCAATATAAATAGTATTCAAAATACTCTAAGTGATGGATGTGATATATACAAGTTTTGTCTATCCTGGCCCAAAGTTAGTGAGGATATTGAAAAGAAGATAAAGGAGCGAGAATAGAAGTTGTCAAATCTATCTCAAAATTTTGATCCTCTAATAGTTTCTCCTATAAGTTAGGAATGTCAAGTAATCACCTTGACCGATGAAATAAAGAAGCTTGTAAAATAAAAAAGTGATATTGTGAAAAGAATGTGTGAGCTCCAGGGATTGATTGCCCCCAAGTTAGAAACAATGTTCAATGCATTATTAGAAGCTCAAACTGCAGCTTAGATAAGTGATCCTTTAGATCTGACAAAGGCAGAAGCATACGCATTTCTACTGAGTGGACACATCTCAATTTTGGATGGAATGAAAAGTAGTTGGGCCTCTAAACTTGAGCAATTAAAAATTAGTTTTGCAGATATTCTCAAGTTCATGGAAATATAACTTAATGATTGGTTGTACATATACGGCACTATATACAATTTTTTTGAGAATTTTAGCTTGTAGACCCCATCCTTTGCCATTGATGTCAAAAGGGGAGTGAAGAACAATGAAAAATGAGGAATCCAACAAAGGGGGAGCTCCAAAATTAGTGGAGAAGCATAAGAGTATAGAGTAAGGAGGAGTAAATGTGTAACACTTAGTCATTTTTCACTAAGTGTTGCCATCAATGCCAAAGGGGGAGATTGTTGGCAAGAGACACTACTTCGCATGATAGGTGTTGTCATTTATGGAAACTAAGATTATTCCACCCATCCACATAAAATAATTTGTTCATAACAGAAGTTAGAATCAGAATTTATCTAAGTCTGGGAAGTCAAAAATAGAGCATGCAACAGGGTCCGATATCTTGGTCTGTATCTCTCCGGTGGTAAATCAGAGTTTACTGTGAATCTGAGGGAGTCATAAGCATTGTTAGGATAATCTAAATCTAGATTTTTGGCCTCTAGTGATGAAGGATTCAAAGTTTATTAGCATATGAGCATTGGGTTAACAGTTTGACAGAGCAGACAGAAGAAGAACAGATCGACCTTGTAATTAATCTTGGTTTTGGATGTATGGAAGTTGTTGGTTGGACAAGTTGTGATGATTAGTGATAGTAGCCGACCTGATTGATGATTTGTGAGTGCAAGTTTTGGTCCGCGTTATAATTTGTACATGGATTTAGCTGAAAGAGTAGAATCTTAAATAAAGTTCTAAGTGTTCTTGAAGCCGACTAAAAAGTGGTTGAAGATCAGGATGTGGATATACATAGCCAATTGATTTATATGATTTTTGTGTGGTTATAATGTGATTATGGAATAAGTGCAAAAAGGGCAGAGATCTAAGGTTTGAATGTTAGTAGAACAGTAAACAAGGCAGAGTAAGGATGAAGTGTATCAAGTCAGTATTATGTGCTTAACTGAAACTGAACTTGTGCATTGGTACATGCTAATTATCAGTTCAAATTTATTGTAATCTTCTTTTTGTAGGCAGTTAGCCTTCATTTGAGTAGTGAACTCTGGGCAGTGAGCTCGAATGCATGTGCATTCCCCTTTGTAATACTTTTAACATAGTATAATCTTTCTGGGTTAACCCCCACCATGGTTTTTCCCTTAACCAATTTTCCATGTCAAAATCTTGGTGTCAAAGTGTGTTATTTATGTTTCTGCTCATGTGTTATTGATTGATGCTGAAATGTTTATATCATTAATTTAATTATAGTTGGAAAAGAAGATTAAAGGCAGAAAAGTTTAATTTGTGTGACAACTGATTCACCCCCCCTCTCAGTTGTCCATACTAATTCCATCAAAACCTTGTGGAATGGCTATTAGTAGCATAAACTTTGATTTTTCAATACTTGCAAGAGCAGAGGTACAAGTTGGCATGTGCTATGGAGTCATGTAGGTTTGATATTATCATGTAATCAGGCTGACAAGGTTAACAAAGAGGAGAATTTATATACTTAGATGTTGGTTTCAGACTCTTTCATGATTGGAGGTTCTTTGGGAATGTGTTAAGAGTCCTAAGACAACACACAAGTCAGAGTTGGGTCAAATGTGGAAGATTTGTATTCCTTTTTGCTGACTGTCCTATCTTGGTAGGGTTAGACAAAGTTAAGCATGGTTGAATTTAATCCAAGTTGGAGTCTTCTAACTTGAACAAGTGCAAAAACCCTTCAAAATGTATTGGTTGGGGTGCCATGAATGTCTTTAGTCTTTTTTTGAAGTCCATGGTATTGATTTTTTGTATTGGTGTTATAGTGAACTATAGTGGAACAAGCCTAGGAGGCCTAATTAAGCCTAATTGTACAGGGGACAGTCAAATTTTGGGGCAGACCATACAAAACAAACCCACCCCATTTCTTAGTATGTTTTGTAAGGCCCAAAAGGGTATTTGAAAAGGTTCATACTTTTTGAAAGTCAGGTCTACAATAGGAGTTATGTCAAAAAATGCCTTTTTGAAAGGCTACAAGAGAAAGGGGTCAGTTATGAATGAAAGCCCTATGGGTAGAGGTCTAGGGTTTTGGTAAATGGTTGATTGGTGTTTTCTAGATATTCCTTGCCCCTTCTCTACATCAATTTTCTCCTAATATTTATTTGAATGTCACTAGTACCACACTTCACATTTGTACATAAACATTGCTTCTATTACTCCAATCATAGTACATGGAGCTCCACCTATAATATTACCATATCTATTAGTCATACCTACAACAATTG
Source organism: Cunninghamia lanceolata (assembly GCA_027924645.1). Classification (NCBI taxonomy): domain Eukaryota; kingdom Viridiplantae; phylum Streptophyta; class Pinopsida; order Cupressales; family Cupressaceae; genus Cunninghamia; species Cunninghamia lanceolata. The sequence goes on along the minus strand of BSBN01001418.1, from coordinate 1,279,711 downwards.
ATAAAATAAGAAATACACATCAACCCAAACATCACTTCCTCTTACTATCAAACTTCCACTTCCACTTTCTCTTCCTACTAAAAAACCTAAATATTATGATTCTTATCAAACAAATTATATCCTATCCAATCTAAAATATCCCTATTAGACCTCGTCAAAACTTCTTCTACTCATAATCTCTATTAAGCCTTCTTCCCTCAATTAACTAACTTCCATGTTCAAATTTAAATAAGATATTTCTCTCTTTAGATGAAATCCTGTCATTATCAATTCTTCAAGAGGCCCTTCCATAAATTATAGTTGTAAGATACAAGAAAACTAGTGTTAAAGGGGTTCTTATTGACAATGGAACATGGTTAAATATTTGTAGTACCAATTATCTTGATCATATGCATGTCAATTACTCCAACTTAAATAAATCTAAGATTTTTATTCATGGTTTTTGTTACGTAGAAAAGAGATTTCTACCCTAAAGAGTTAAACTATTTCATCCCTATTCTACAAAACATTGGGGCACAAACCGAGCATGGCTTCTACCTAAGGAGGAGAGCCAAACTACAAAGTTTCTTCCCTTTTACTGTATATAGAGGGACTAAACAAGCTCAACCAAAACCAAACAAACAAGCCAAGACTAAGGTTAAACAACTAGATGATGAATAACAAGCTAATATAGACTATAAGAAACAAACCATAAATACCATAAAGTATAGCAGAGATAAGGAAGTAATTCAGAACCTGTAAACTTTAGTAGAAATGTCTAGGATAGGGGCATTTGGGCGCCCTAGACACTTTTTAGGGTTAGGCATAAATTCCAACTTTGTTAGATCTGTAACAACAAGCTCAGTCTTCTTAGGTATCACCTTCCTAAACTTGTCCATCTAACCCACACACTTGGAACGAGGGAAAAGGTTGTTCTTTTTTTAGGGTTTTCCTCAATCAAACCTTGTGTTGGTGTTACCACCTCCACAACAACAATTGATAAGATTCAAGAGTGCATGCCCTAGCAGGGCAGAGACTAGATCTACAATAATATGATTGATAATGATGATAATAACAAAAAGATGTCCAACCTTAGTTGATGAAGACTTAGTAGCAACAAAGGAGAGTGACGAGGAAAGCTTCAAACTTCCTTCAAAGACTGAAAATAACTTCAATAGCATTCACAAGTAGAATACAATCCATACATGAAGAAACCTTGAGCATAGAACATCACATGAGAGCAATTTCACATTCATTCTGTTAGGTGTAAAATAAACTACAACACACACTTAAATATGCATTGCTACTCACCTTAGGCAAATAAAATGGAACATTAGGTGGACAAATGCAAACTAGAGGAGTGTTCCAAGTTGACACCACAAGTTGGGGCTAAAAATCCCAAGTGGGACTAGGGCACTTGGGTGCATTGGACCTTTATCCCACGAACTTCACAAAGTGTTTTAATGAGACCTTAGTCTAGTCCTAAGTTGATTATGTCAGGTTTATTTGTCGAGATTAGGATATTCAATGTTTATAGCTCAAAAAGGTACTAAAATAGATCTTAATTATCAATGGCAACAAAATAGGTCTAGCCTAAGAGCTAAACTAGGTGTAAAATACTAGTGTGCACATTTTACGATGCTACATTTAGCCCCCACTTTAGTGTGCGTATGAACTTATGTCTGAACTCATACTAAAGGGATGGACAAAACACACAAGCATAGAACACCAAAGAATTTTTCCAAGTTATGAACTACAAGTAGCCCCCAAAATTAGGATCCTAAGGTTACAAAGACATAAGCAAGGAGAGAACACACAAGACATTGTGTTGGTTTCAAAATCTGCACACATCAAACTCTAAAGATTTTCCACTTCTTATGATCAAGTTCAATGGCGATTTGGTCAATAGAGTGGGAGATTATTTTCACCTATTTCCCCTACACTCCAAGTTTTGCCAAACCTAGGAGGTGTCCCTTATCACAATATCAATATATTTGTCTTTTACTATATCAGGTAGAAATGTTCTCATATATAGGCACCAAGATTTGTAAGATCAACCCTAGACTGGAAATACTCTTGGATTATCTTCACTATTTAAATATGAGAACATGCTACAACTAAAATAAAACAAACATAAAATAAAAGATTCAAATGATTTGGATTTAAATTTAGTGGTCTTTTGGACCTTTAGGCAAATAGATTCCATATCGATGCTTTATTAGGGAAACAAGTCAAACCCAACAGTGTAACTACTTCCTTATGACAACATAACTTCATATCTAGAGGACTAATAACAATAACATTACTACATCACAGTAATGTGTTTGAGAAAAGGTATTACCTATGACTCTTCTTCATTAATCCCTTGATACAACACATTTCCTCTTATATTTGATCCAAAGCAATTTAATCCATTCCTTGAATAGATGCAACAAACCAGACATGGAATATAACAAATCTATATTGATGAGATTAGAAACCCTTGGCAACTTCACTCAAAAGGAAAATGCTCATATCCAAGGAGACAATCATAGACAATGCACACAACAAGTTTTTTTAATATAACTCAATCTAGAAAAAAATAGACATTCAAAAATTTATTGATTTACAAAGCAAAATATATCTCTACAACCTAGAGCCAAATCACCTTCTCCTATAGAAAAATGTTTCCTAAATGCATGGATATATTGTATCCAAAGCCCAAAATCCCACCAGAATTAGAATCCCCCTTTTACAATATTACATATTCCCTTATAAAGGAGAATAGAGCCAAAAATGTCATACTACACCCTTTTGTCACATATTTTCCAATTACATTTTTATTAGATTTGCATTTAATACTTGTGACTTAGGAATTTGTATCCCTTTTTATAATTGGACAACTTTGAAAATAAGATTCTTTGACCAATCCTTGCATGATGTGCTACTCCTTTGACAACAATATTTTGGGGTACAAGAATGTTATAAAAGACTTAGGAATCCCCTAACAATTCAAGGCAAACATCCCTCCTTTTCTCCATTTTTAGACTCAGATCAAAGGCTGCTAGGAAGGCAACATGACTCCTCATCTTTCAATCTCTAGATGTTAACTTTTAGGTACCTTGAAACTATTTCAAAGGATGCCACTAGTTAGAGCAAGAAGAAATCATGGTCACCTTCAAGAAGGTGACACTGCAAATGTCACCTTTACTTAAGTAAGGACTTCTTTGGTTCGGTGCATAGAGTCCAAATCTTCCACCTCTAACTAGGCCACCTGAACGTAATAGCCTTCCTCTCTTGCAAATGAATATTTGATGAGTGCCATCATGCAGAGGGAAGGAGAGAGAGAACAATGATGCCTCTCTTCCTATGCATATGGGTCTTAGTTTTGGCCAAGGCTAGTGAAATTTCACCTAGTTGATAAACCCTCACCAAGTATCTTCAGGCCATTGGAGTTTCTATCCAACCTTTTCCCTTCCTCACTAGAATGACATTATTTATCTATGGTTCTATGAAAGCAATAAGGATACTGAAGCCAAAATCTCTTGTTTTTTCCAATACCTCCCATCTCTTGATCATCTCTTTCTACTCCCTTAATTCGGAATGAGAAGACCTACAACCAAGAAAAAACAACTTGCCTTTTCAAGAAATAGAGAACACTAGAAAGGGAACACTTTGCATAATACTCATGCTGATAATTGATGTAAGCAATCATGAAAATGCCTCTACTTATAACAAAAATGGAAGGAGGGCCATTGCCCAAGTAGTCTCCATTCTCCAACAATCCCAATAATTCCATTTTAGGTGTCTATGAACTTCACACACTTGAATTCATATCTGGAAATATCTAGAGATCACACTACAATCTCTAAAGCAAGAAATGGAGGCACAAGGTAGTCATGGCTTACCAAATCCTGACTGCGAATGCACTATCATACAAATGACACATGTCTGTCTTAGTTACCAAAATCTGATTGAGAACCAAGATCTGGTGAGGAATTGTGCTGCTTATTGAATCATGATCTAGAATTTTGTCATGCAAGTATACAACTAAATCACTTTTAAGTACAATCTTGAATTTGAATTTGGTCCATCGATCAAAACAAAATGGAAGGCTTAAAATATCTTTAAAAGAAGGAAAATCCACCTCGACCATTGAAGAAGTCAACATCCAATCAGGGAATACCAACAATGATATCTTGATTAGCCAAAGAAAATACAACCTTGCTATATGTCGCTTCATCTCAACATCACAAGCTAGACAAAAACCCACATTACAACTTTCGTGCTTGCATGCTATGCACTAGCTCTCTTAAGCCAAATCTAGTTGCCACCTTCCAGTTGCCTTATTATCATGATAGTGCAAGGAATATTCCATAGCACCTCTCTACATCATACTCATACGATCTAATAAGGAGAAAGAAAGACTTAACCACCCTGCTGATGAGACTTGGGACCCACCATCTTAGAGATCTATGACCAACACATTAGCGTGACTTCGACAAATTTGATAGACCTAGAGCCCGCGATGTTGTGATTACCATCAACTTATCCTTAGGAACTTTTGGATCAGAATTTGGAAATATTTTGCACAGACAGGAGTAGTCGATCACTAGGCTTATAGGGCCAGTTATGAATGAAGCTAAGGACATTAAGTTATAACTTAAGCTTGGGGTGACAGCCCATTACAAGTTACTTCAAAATTAGAATGCAAATCCTTTATATGTTCAAGGGTTTAGGGTGTAATCTCCTCAAACTTAGCCAATTTTAAGGTTTCTATGCCATATGACAAAGAAATTACATAGGGGTTCCACTAGTGGCTATGGTTGGGGGCGCATGGCTCTTGTAGCCAAAATGAGGAGCACATAACTTTGGGGTGAACACCACGTGCCAAATCCATTGGGATTTCTCTGTAATTGATCAATTAGGAGTTGAAGACCTATTGAAAGCTAACTCAAATTTTCATCAGCTTCATCACATCTTCAACATTCACTTAGTGGTGCGAGACCACCAAAAATGAAGAATCAATACTTCTCCCTGTCAAAAAATATGTTTTAAGTAGGAAGACCTGGACATAATTTTAAAGAATTATGTTCACTATCATTACCAAGAGAGCATCTGATCACACTTCCATTATCTTATTTACTAACTTGCATTTCTCAGCCAAGAGTTAATCAAATAGCCTCGGTAAATGACAAGCACAAAAAGTATCCACCTAGTAAATCATTCCCATTTCTATAGAACTTTTGGTTAACAAAATCACTATTGTGCATTCTCAAACATCCACCATACTGATCTAGGAATCAAATTACTTCATAACCCAATAGATGACTATTATCATAAAATTTATCTTTGCTTCTTATTTCTAGATTAGATCTAAAATACTCATACAAGATCTTAGATAACCCCTACTACAGGTTACACTTATTATATACCAACCTTGGATCAAATAGACTGAATAACTCATGTATAGCTAGTGAACTCTATTGGCAAATGGTCATCGCTCCCTATGGGATTTGTGACATGGACTAACCACCTCCCATGGATTCATTAACTCTGGCATTTGTATCAAAAATTGATAGTTTGACCTTTTGGTTTAACGGCAATCATGGGCCAACAAACACATGTTCAAATTATCTTCTGTGCATAACATATGAAACTCTTCCCCTTTCTCTATTGAATTTTGACATTCATGGTACCCATACAAATATTGCATCTCTATGGAATACTTATAATCAAAACCAAATGAATTTTGATCATTCTTATAGGTACCACAATAGTCATATTGAAAAGGTTCATCTTCCACAATAGTCACATTCTAATTATCTTGTTAAATCAAATTTACACATTCCCCTTGCTTGCTTACCTCAAAAGTCTTCTCCATTGCCTAGTCAACCTCCATGCATTCTTCTCTTGGAATGAATAGAGATCTAAGGTATGACTCCCTTTGTTTCCTTGCATGATCTAACTAGTTACAACACTCTGACTTCCTGCAAGTATTATCTTGCTTGGTCAACCAACAATCTTGTTTCCCTAGCTTTTTGTAACCATTTGTCACACATATCCTACATCTTCTTAACATCCTCCATGGTATGATATACAAAATTAGAGTTGTTGTGGCTAACACCCAAAACATGAATGCCAATTTCAAGAGACACTTCTACCCTATTCAACTCATATGAAGTAGCAACTATCTATACTGTGTCAATATGAACATCTGAGATTCATTCATTCTCATCAAAGTCAACCCTTTCATCCACATTTTCATCATTGAAAGTGAACACCTGCATACCTACATGATTATCATCTCCCATACATTCCTATGGTTTTTGGAAAACATTGATATTGTGATAGGTAACTTCATGTATGTCCCTATAATCAGTATTTACATGCATATTTCCCTTATAGACTGATCACAAATATAGCTCATATTGTAGAGTGTGCCTTCATTTTGCATGAAAATCTCTTTACTTTTATTAGTAACACTATGCTTAATAATAGGAGAGCTATAATTAACATTTTGCAGTATAATAATATCTCTATTCTGAGGTGAATCATTCAAATTTGCATAAAATGTCTTATAGTAACTAATACTTGCAAATATATGTTTTGTTGGTATTGTATACTTTAAATTATTCTCAATATCTATTGCAATTTCACAGGCTTGATAGAATGTGGCGGGTTCCTTACTTCTTAGCAAGTAACTCATTTTCCAATCAAATGCACCAATATAAAGTACCAAACACAATGTTGTTGGGATAAATTACCATTAACTTGTAATCTTAAGCAATTCATGTGTCTCCAAAGTTCTTGGAATGTGTTGCCCAACACATAACGACTTTGAGAGATCAATTATTATCTAATTATATGACTTGGCTTATTGTAATCAACTCCTAATTGATAGGGTCAAACTTGGGTGTCCACTTTTGGAGTAAGGTCCATGAAGACTTGTTGACAACTCCTAGTGAGTGGGAGTTAACTTGGGCTCTGACTTTTGAAGGTGTCTTATATTTAGATTTGGAGTTTTCCTTTTTATGTATATGAGTGGATATTGTTGATATGCTTTGCACGAACATGATGTAGCAGTTAATAGAGGAGTTAGAGATGAATGATGTTTGCATGAACATGATATAGTAGTTAACAATGGATTTAAAGATGCAAGATATATGGACTAATATGATGTGGCAGTTAATAGTGAAGTTAGAATTACATGTTACTTGCATGGACTTGCATGTTGTAACATGTTGCTTATATGGACTTGCATGTTGTTGCATGTTGCTTATATGAACTTGCATGTGCTTGCATGTGTTGAAATGTGCTAGACAACTGAGAGGGTGGGGGGTGAATTAGTTGTCCCAAAAACTCAAACACTTTTGCACTTAAACATTAATCACTTATCCCCACCTATTATGATTAAACAAGGAATGCATGAAATCAAAAGGTTAAACACAGATGCAACATTAAACACAAGAGACACTAGAGTTTTACGTGGAAAACCCCAAGGTGGGGAAAAACCATGGTGAGGATTAGCTCTCAAAAATATATTGCAATCTTTGAAAAATGATGTTCAGTTTTGGTCACTCCATGGGCCCAGAACATACTGGCTCATTTCCATGTAGTATAGCTAGGTCTAGCAGGCTCACTGCCTCAACCCTAAAGCTAGAAAGATTACAATAAGGATTGTTAAACCTTGAGGGCTGTTAAACCCTACTGGAGACTCACTACCAGGCTCACTTCTAGAATCACCATCTTCTTCATGTCTGAGGTTAATACATTGAAGTACAATTGTTCCTCTGCTTTGCTTTGCCATGTTCTGTCGTATCTCCTCACCCTTTTCCTTATCTTCCCATTTTCACACCAGAAAATCTTTTCCACGACTCAATTACAAGTATTTATATACTTCATCAACCTTGGAATGATCATTAAGGTCATCATTACAATCATCAACCATTGGAACAATCTCCAAGGTTGGCATTACAAACATTTACAAAATAGTTCTTGACCTAATACAAAAGTATTCTAAGGAATTGTAGTATAGATGTATGTGGATCATGCCATGCCTTAGCTGGGACTCAAACATGATCTTCCACGCCACAACATGCTTCCACAATCTTCAAGGGATCTTTGCAATTATTGGAATTAACCAAGTTGGCTAAGACTGGTTGCATGGTATGTTATCTGGGAATAATATCCAAACACGATCTCATTTCCTTAATGTGAACCAATGTAAAGGTAGGAACATGATTAGGAGGAATCCACAAGCACATTGAAATCATCAGGAGAAATTGCACAAACACAAATCACTTTATTCATGAGATTCTTCACACCAGATCGCATGAACTTCACTATCTTCAACTTTCATAAAGAAAGATAGCTTGCAGACCACCAAAACAAGAACCATTGCAATTGTAGGCACTTATCATCATCCTAGACTTCCCTTTAGAATCATAGAGTAAAACACTTTAATGTAGAGGAATGGAGAGAAAAATACTTTCTCCCTGTCACTAGACAATAATCAGAGAAAGCAGGTTTTACTCTGGTGAATGCATCTCTCTTAATTCTTCACATTGGAGGCTCAAACTCAAGATTTAGCATCTTCAGACACCCCTTTAAATAACTTCCAATTCGCAGACTTGGAACTTCAAGTAGAAAGAAATGCAGAGTAATCTACCAGATTGTTCTTAAGCATACAACTCACTGTTTATACTACACTTCACTGTAACTCACTTGTTTCTTCTAGAGAGGCCAATTTCCTCAATATCCTCAACATACAAAGCTTGTAAATAAGTAATAGAATAGGACATAGTTGACACCAATGACAACAAAGATATGTTGACATCAATCACAACACTGATTAGGCACATACTTGCAATAATCTCCCCCTTTGTCGTTGATGGCAACATATGATGTGAAAAACTGCAACAGTGATCAAGACAAGATTCTCCCCTATCTCTTTACACATCTACACTCTTTCCTTATGATTTTTTCACATGATTTCTCTCCCCCTTTGACATCAATGGCAAAGGGCACATACTTGCACTCTTTTTCTCTGATTCAATTTCTCTTCAAAACTCTCTGACTACTCCCTTTGTTAAGTAGCCCTAAAAGCATCAATCTAGATCTAAAGAAGTAACTCTAAGAACCACTAGACTAATGCACTCTTGTGCATCTTATTTTAGAGCAGCAAGGGTAATAACCCCTAACTTTTCTCTGTGATACTCAAAAGTATCCTTAGGCAGAGTTTGGTGAAAATTTATGTAATCTAATCTTTTGTAGATACATATTCCAACTTGACTTCATTCTCTATCACTTTTTCCCTCAAAAAGTGATATCTTATGGATATGTGCTTTGTCCTTGAATGCATTACTAGATTCTTTGATATGTTTATAGCACTTGTATTGTCACAAAAGATTGCAATTGGATCTTCATACACAAATCTGATGTCCTTCAATGTCTGCTTCATCCACAACACTTGAGTACAACTACATGCTGCTGCAATATATTCTGCTTCTGTAGTGGATAGAGATATTAAGTCTTATTTTTTTACTTATCCAAGATAGAAATCTTTTTCCCAAAAAGAATGTACCTCCACTTGTACTTTTCCGTCATCTACACCTCTGGCCCAATCTGCATTACTGTATGCAATGAGAGTGAAATCATTGTCCCTTTGATACCACAAACCATAATCCATTGTGCCTTTCAAATATCTTAGAATTCTCTTAACTTCCATCACATGTGACTCCTTAGACTCTACTTGAAATCTTGCCACAAGAAAAATTGCATGCATTATGTTAGGTCTGGTTTGAGTCAGATAAAGTAATCCTCCAATCATAGATCTATACATTTTTTGATTGGCCATATGTGAATCATCATTTATGCTTAGCTTACAATCGATTATCATGGGAGTATTTACTGGTTTAGAGTCTTCCATCCTAAAATTATTTAACAACTCTTTCACATACTTAGACTGAGAAATGAAGATACCCTTATCTGATTGATTTATTTGCAGACCTAAAAAGAAATTCATCTCACCAAACACAGACATTTCAAATTCACTTTGCATTTCTCCAGCAAAAACTATGCACATACCTTCATTTCCTCCAAAGATTATGTCATCAACAAAGACTGCAACAATTAGGATTTGTTCATTATTGATCTTGAAGTAGAGATTGCTGTTGGTGGTACTCTTGGTGAATCCTAACTGTACCAGATAATTTTCCAATCTACCATACCAGGCTCTAGGGGCTTGTTTTAACCCATGTAATTCCTTCTTTAATCTGCATACCATGTCACCCTAATGTGATGACTAGAATCCTTCTGCTTGTTCAATATAGACTTCTTATTCCAACTCTCCATTCAAGAATACAAACTTTACATCAATCTGATATACCTTAAAATTTTTGTAGGCTACAAATGCCAAAAACAATCTTATAGCTTCAATCCTTGCCACTGGTACAAATCTTTCCTCAAAATCTATTCCTTCAACTTGATGGTATCCTTCACATACCAACCTTGCTTTGTTTTTTACTACTTCACCATTCTCATTCATCTTATTTCTGAAAACCCACTTGGTACCAATTACATTTTTGTTTGCTGGTCTGGGAACAAGATCCTAGGTTTGATTCTTCTCTATCTGCATCAATTCTTCTTTCATAGACTTTACCCAATTCTCATCATTGCAAGCTTCATTCACAATCTTAGGTTCAATCTTGGAAATCAGATAGAAATTTACTTGTTCTTCTACATCTCTTCTTCTGGTCAAGATTCCTTTACTCTTATCTCCTATGATTTGATCTTTAGAATGATTAAGTTTTATATACCTTGGTGTTTTGGTAGCACTTTTCAGAGCTTGATCCTCTTCATTTGAGTTGTCTTCATGCTATACCACTTCTGAAACATCTGGTTTATCTGATTCATATCCACTTGATTCTGGAGACCTTTCCTTGCTTTCATTGTCTTTAACATTTGCACTCTCAATGATCTTATTCAACCTCTTATTATAACACCGGTAGGCCTTGCTCTTGGTTGAGTAACCAAGGAAGATTCCTTCATCAGATCTCGCATCAAACTTGCCTAGATCTTCTTCTCTTTTGGTATAACATTTGTTACCCAAAACTTTGAGATATTTCATAGTAGGAACTTTACCATACTATAATTCATAAGGAGTCTTAGAACTATTACCTTTGACTTGGACTCTGTTTAGGATATATACAGCAGTGTGAATTGCCTTCATGCCAAATTCTGGCACCCACTTTCTGGCTGGGGAATTTGGATTTTCAACACTACTCCCCCTAAGCTAGAACTTCCAATTTACCTCCCGTAGAAAGTATCTGCATCAAATTCTGGTGCAGATCTATCCTCTTCTTTAATTACTTCTTTCTTGACCCAGATTTTATCCATTTCCTTCTTAGTTTCAACTGAATCAATCTTTTCTTTTCCCTTATCATTCCTTTGCTTTGTTTTTCTTTCTTTAGCATAGCAATTTGTCTTTGCATTCTGATGCAGAGTACCACAAGGGAAGCAACACACAAGGGTTTACTCTACTATCCTTTGCCCACTCACCCACTTCAAACAGCCTTCAACCAAGCAACCAAAGGCACATTCAAGGGTGTATGAAGGATTTGGTATCCTAGTGATGGCTCCACCTTCTAGGCTTCTCCAACACCTTAGGACAGATCAACAAACACCTTCTATGTAGTTGGTTTGATCTCCAACTTCCCAAAACTCTTCAACCTATACCTTGACTAGTAAGGCTACTAGCCCTCCAAACTAGGTTTTCTCAACAAAACTTGACAAAATCCCAAATGACTAGGCAAGCAAATGATGGTTTTAGATACCCTTTATGGGACCCTGTCAAACTCCCAAGTCTCCTGTTCCAACTCCACTCTAGCAATCCAGAACACTCATTAGGTCTCTAGGCCTAATTGATCAGGTTAGGGCTAGGTTGCAAAGTAAGTGCTCAAAATTAGGTGCATATGTCAGGGGCAGGAATTTGGAATGCTTCTACCATGTCCCTACAACACAAAACCATCATTTATTTTCTCACCCTATCAGGATTCTATCATCTACAACCTCAAATAGCATGAATTTGGTCAAATGCAATGAAAAACTTGACCTAGGGCATCACCTTAAAAATCAAAAACAACATCTCCCAGCAAAATACTTCTGGAATCTTAGAATACACATCCCTAGCCTACATTTCACCAGTTTTTGTGAATTTTCACTGGTGGGAATGCATTCTAGGGCCGGATTTCTATGCCAAACCTTAGAAAATAGGGTTTCTAGACCAGTTGTGAAAGAAAAATCAATAACTTTTGATCCCGACCACTTCAAGACCTCAAACTAGTTTCATTGGAACCCTGACTCCAATCACTTTTAAAAAAATAACATTTACACACGTGACAAGTCCGTACAGTCTGTACACAGTGAGAAAAGCACAAAAATTTGCTATTTTCTGTAGTTTCAATGCCCCAAAACTCCGTACCAGATGTCCTCTGCCGTACAGGAGTGAATTACCATGTTTTTACAACCATTCCAGTTGGTATCTAACTTCCAAATGTAGATTCAACCGCCCAAACCAAGTTTCAACCGGCCAATGTGTCATTGGCAACATTGGACACTATGGAGTTTTTGCGTTTCCACAATGATGGCAATTTGTTTTGCTTGTTTAATGGAATCAAACCACCATCATACTCCTTAGACCATGCTAAAACACTAAGACAACTCAAACAAACTCAAAAAGCCAATATTAGACCTTCTAGGCTTAAGTGGCACAACTAGGTCCAAGTGGACTAAGAAGGATATGAGGTTTATAAAGTTACCCCAAACCTCTTGACCACACAAGAATAGACCTTCCAACATGGCTATGAAAAGCCTTATTACAAAACACATCAAACAAAAACTCAACTTATCAAAGATGCTATCAAAATGCTTGGAGGGATCAAACTGCTCCTAGGTGCCCTGCACCATACACCCACTGTCAAACAGAACTCAAGTCTCTTGAGTTGGAATGGTGTCAAATGTGAAACCTGCCTTCTCAATGTCTGCTCTACTCATCCAAGTGGCATCCTCCTGAGGTTTGTGTAGCCACTTCACCAAATAGTCATGATCAAGAGATGAAGGAGTTCCTGGAGTTTTTGATCAGTTTGATCTTCTTCAACAGCAGTCTGAGGATCAGTTCCTTTATAGGGATAAAGGTTTGAAACATTAAAAATTGGAGACAAAGCAATGCTATCTGGAAGTCTGATTTTGTAGGCATTTTCTCCACATTTCTTGAGCACTTCACAAGGCCCAATCTTCTTCATGAGTAGCTTGGTATGTTTACCTGTAGGGATCCTCTCCTTCTTCAGATGGACCATTACCAAATCACCTTCCTTGAACTGTAAATCCCTTCTTTTCCTGTCAGCAAACTGTTTGTACTTCTGTGAAGTGGACAACAATTTCTGTTGTACTTGTTCATGGACATCCTTCATGACTTGAACGAAGTCTTCAGTCAAGGCACTGCTTTTTTCCAGTCCTTTAACCTCCCTTAGTTCCAAAATACCCCTTGGGTGAGTGCCATAAACAATTTGGAAAGGAGACAGGCCGGTGCTTCTATTGACAATGTCATTGTATGAGAACTCTGCCTGAGCCAAAATTGAATCTCAACTAGCACCCTGCTCCTTTGTGAGGCATCTTAGGAGGTTGCCAAGAGACCTATTAATCACCTCTGTTTGTCCATCAGACTGAGGGTGATAGGCAGATGATAAGGACAAACTTGTACCTATTCTCTTCCAAAGTGTCCTCCAGAAGTGTCTGTTGGCAAGAGACACTATATGGATTCATGGTTGTTGTCATTGATGGCAACAAAGGTCATCCCACATATCCGCAAGTCATGATGTGTCTCTACCGGAAGTCAGAATAAAGAAAGTTGTGGTCCGGTGAAGAAGAACAGAGCATGTGGCAAGGTCCGACAGATTGGTCCGGACCTCTCAGAGGAAGTGTCTTGGTGCAGTGCGGATTTGGGGAAGTCAAGAGGACTACCTTTAGTAGTATATTCCAAGGATTTAGCCTCCGGTGATGGACAAGGAAAAAGATATGAATGGTTAAGTACCGGATTCCTGAGAGACAGTGAAAACAGAGGAAGAACTGACTGACAGAGTATCAGACTGCTTTCCGGATGGGTTACTGTTGATGACAGAGGTTGTGAAGGCATGAATCATGTTTGGCCGACATGATTAATGATATCTACAAGTATATGCTTGATCCGCATTGCTTGGGAGGAAGGATTCAGCCGACAGAATGAGAGTTTGTAAGAAACTAAGACTGTTCCGGATGCCGACTAGAAAGGTGATGAAACTACTTGTGCGGATATATATAGAGGATGGATTTAGTTGTGAAGTGTGTGTGGATGTGGTGAGATATGCGAATAAGTCCAGAGAAAGAGCAGAGGTAGCAAAAAGGATCCGGTATGTGAAAGATAGCAGAACAAAGAACAGAGGAAAGATGAAGTGCAGCAGATCAGTGTACTGAGCCTAACCGGAACTGAACTCCAGCATATGCAGATGCTTCCAATCAGTTCAAGACTGTGATTATCATCACTTTGTAGACAGTGTGTCTTCTTGTAGGCAGTGGGCCTCTTGTGAGCAGTGTGCTCGGGCAGTGAGCCCTAATTGGCAAGTGCCATTTTTGTAATTTCCTATTCTTCTAACAGAGAATAATTCTTGGGTTAATCACCCCGTGGTTTTCTCCCTTAACAGGGTTTCCACGTCAAAAATACTGTGTCATGTGTTTCTTACTTCATGGTTAATGTTTTGTGTTTGATTTTATGCTGCTTCAATCAAGAGGAAAGTTCAATAAGGGAAATAATTAGGATAACTGATTCACCCCCCCCCCCCTCTCAGTTATCAACAATTGGTATCAGAGCTAAGTTCCTCCTAATAGAGCCTAACAGCTTGAGGAAGATCTGGGATTTCAAATGGATGCATATGGTTTAAGGGAGTAACTCAAGACTGCCCTTGAGGATCTTGAACAGTCAAATTCTGAAGTCAGTGAATTAAAGGAAAGACTCAAACAGGCTGATGAATTCATGAGAGAATTAAAAGACAAATTAAGTCTCTCTATGAAAAAGAGAAAGGAGCTGCTTCAACAGTTGGCAAGACAAAGTGAAGAAAGCAATACAAATGAGGAATTGACTGAGCAAACCAAGTTATGTGAAAAGTTATCAAAAGAAGTCATTATGTTAAGACATGAAATGGAATCAGGAACTATAAAGTTTACTCAAGAGATTGAAGAAAAAAGAAAGGCTGAAGACAATCTAAGACAATCTCTTAAAGAAAAATCAGAAGAATGCCACCAGATGGACAGGATTATCAGACACCTTGAATCTGATCTTGAAGATGCCAAAGATAATGAAGGAAAACTTGAGGATCAAATTGCCTCTCTCAAAAGAGACTTTCAAACAGCAAATGAATATAAAGAGAAATTCAAGATAAGTTCTGCTCAACTTGAAGTTCTTCTTGGAAGTCAAAAGAGGACAGATGACAAGTATGGCTTGGGATATGAGAAAGGAGAAAGCTCCGGATCCGGTCAGAAGAATCTTGGATCAGAAAATCCAAGGAGCAGGCCTAGAAGACCTCCGATAAGACAGCCAAATGCTCAAAGATATCCATCCTTCAATGGATACTGCCACAGCTGCAACCACTTTGGTCACAAAGCTAATCAGTGCAGAATGAGAATGAATCAGAATAATTCATCCTTCTCCGGACAGTGCTTCAACTGCAAAAGGTATGGACACAAATCCCATGAATGTAGAATTATGCAAGTAAACAAATCATTCAAAGGTAGATGCTTCACATGCAATAGAATAGGTCATAGGGCTAATCAATGCAGATCAAGAGGATATCAGTCAAATATGCAAAGGAATGTTATTTGCCAAATCTGCAATAGGTCCGGTCATAATGCTAAAGTCTGCAGAAACAAGAATCAGGACAAAAGAGGTCCGGTGTATAATCAGAATCAAGACAAGGGTAAACAAAAGATGAATGCGGATGAGGTTAGGAATCAGATGAGCAAGATTTGGGTGAAGAAAAGTTCAGAGAATGTAGAGGTTGGATCCGCACCAGACTCTGGTGCTGATATTTCTTCCGGAAATTAAAAGTGAGCTCTGGCTCAGGGGGAGACTCAAAGAAAATCTTGTTCTCCCAGCCAAACAAGTGGTGCCGGATGTTGCACAAGATGCGGATCAAAGGGTTTGTAAATATGAGTCTTGAGATACTTCAGTCAAGTTTTCAGAGGTCCGCATGGAGGTATGAAGAAGCTGTGATCGATCAAATAAAATGCTCCGGTATGATAAAGGATTACAAAAAGGTCCGGAAAGATCCAGAAATGCACTATCTTGTTCTGCGGACTGGACAGAGTGTTTGAGATGATCTTGTAATATGCCACCTCGATTTATTCATGATTGATAGATCCGGATGATATCCATAGATCAGGACTAATCCGGGATACTCCAAGCTATCCAGACAAGGCAAACCGGAATGATGTAGGTGAAGCATTTATTGCAGACAGGTATTAGGGTTCGCGGAGCAATTTAAGGGATTTCTCAAAGGTCATTTGCTCATTCTGCACTCGAGAAGAAGCGAAAAGTGGAGCTCTGCAACAAGGTTCTTCAAGCACACCAAGGATCTCCTGCCGAAGCTATTGGATAAAGAAATCAATCCAACCACTCCGTGCAAACCGAAGGCGCATAAGGTATTCTCCGTTTTTCATTACCTCACTGCAAATCTTTGAAGAATGGCTACTCCAAACATAGTTAAGATCTCCGATAGACCTCGCCCCTCATTCAAGAAACATCCCTACAAATCATTGGAAGTTGACCCACTAGGAGCCTTCTCTAGTGTTCCTCACGGAGTCTTACACACCGAAGACATTAGGGTTTACATACATGCAAACATTGAGGAATTTGGGGATTTCAAATTAAGAGACCTCTATCACAAGCAGCTGATTGACAATGCTTTTGAGCTTAAACCAGAGTATAAGGATATTCAGAAGAAACAATTTGAGCAATTTATTCATTTCCCCTGTTTTGAAGAGGATGAATGGGTCCGGTATGTACTGAGCATGATGCAAGCAAGAGAGAGAATTCCCCAGTCTCTCATTGAGAAATACAAGGACTCAGTGTGCTTTATGGTTGACACTGATCAGTGCCTGATGGAGGCAGTGGAGCCAAGGACTGTCTGGATCATGCCCATGGGGTACGAAGTTGATGAACAGATAGTGGAGCTGCATGTTCAACACATGCTAAGTCAACCCAAAGATCCTAAGGCAGAAAGGTTTGGAACCTTTGAGGAGCTAAGTATAAAGTTACATGTAGAACTCAGGGAACCTGAGATCAAAAGAAAAGTGAGAAAAGAAGTAGAGCACATTGCTCAAGGTCTTGGAATCTCAAAGGAGGCACTTGATGCCAGCCGGGAAAAGAGGAGGAAGGCCGAGGAAGAAGAGAAAAGCAAAGAAAGTGCTCCGGTTGGAGCTCCCACCCGGACCAGATCAACAAAGAGATCTGCACCTCCCTCAACCAAAAGTTCAAAACCGGAAGTCCAGGCATCCGGTAAGAGATCAAAGGCAAAAGCCACAAGGGCTTATGGAAGCCAAAAGGATGAAGAGGAGACAGAATCAGATGAAGGAGTAAGAGAAGTAAAGAAACAGAAAAAGAAAGGATCCGGTAAGCCCTCCACAGGCCAAGAAAAGGAGGAAATGGCAGAGGTAACTGTCGAAAAGCCCACTCTGTCATTAGAGAGCATAATCAAGTCGGTCACGGTGGATGGAAACCTTCAACCAATGACAGAATCATATGATGACTTCAGTGAGGCCGACCAAAAGACTCTGCAAGAGGCCACAGTGAAATATCTTAACATATATAATAAGGCTTTCATTGAAATAATATCTCTTATTCCTAAAAGCCTAGAAAAGGAAATGGAAGTGAGAAAAAATAATGCTCATGCTAAAGATCTTGAGATCCGGGAGCAGATAGCTATTCAGCTATATCCTCAAATTGATCCCAAGACAATGAACATTATCTTCAAGGACTGTAAAGATGAGTTCAGAAGCAAAGCCAGGATGAATCAACTCATGCTTGGTGAGACTGACAAAGTGGCTCAAGAAACAGAAGAGATCCTCCGGAAGGCCTTCAAAAGGTTCAATCTTCCTGTTGTAGAGGACTTAGGTGCAGAAACAGCTGCTGATTTGGAATCTTCTGTTCTGGAAGAAGTGAGCCCTGAACAGACAAGTGAGGACTTGGGACCCTCTGCTCAAGAAGAAGTGGCCCATGAACAAGTTAGCATCTCTCCTCCGGTTTCCCCTACAGTCTCCGGATCCAAAGAAGAAGAGCAATTACAGGAGAAGGAAGCAGTGGTGAAGGACAAAGAGGTTGACAGTTCTAAGACTGCAGAAGAGAAGAAACATCTGTCTCTGGCAAGAGACACTGCACAAACTGTTCAACAATTTTTGAGCAAAGAAACTCTAGAGATTGATGAACCGGAGCTTCTAAAAGGCCCATTTGATTTTGACTCTCTCTCTCCGGTACAAACAATGAAGATAGCTTCATTTGCAAATGCCAAGGTAAATGAAAAGCTCCTGAAGTCTCATATGGAAGACTGTGAGTTGATAGAGGCTGCTTCCGGAGTACTTGTGAAGATCATGCCATCAATCCAGATAGATCCGACAGCCTCCACTTCCGGTAATCTAAAAACCTTAGTCAGCAGTGTTGATACACATTTTGATTCTTTAGAAAAATCAGCTGAAGAAAAGGTCCGGAAGGAATTTTTGGATAAGAGATTTTCAGAGATATTAGAATTAATCTCTAAAGACAAAAAGATTGTAAGCATTGGAATAAAGAGCTTAGAGAATGCTCTTAAGGATGGCGGTGATATCTACAAATTTTGTATATCCTGGTCAAAGGCAACAGCAGCATTTGACAAGAAAATAAAAGAGGAACAGGATAAGCTACAAAGCTTATCTCAAAGTTTTGATCCTCTCTCTTCCTCTATAATAAATCAAGAATGTCAAACTATTGCAGTCTTGAACGAAATAAAGAATCTTGAGAAGGAAAGGAAGAACATCACCAACCGGATGGGAGAACTTAGAAGGATTATAATCCCTAAGTTGGAAACCATGCATGAAGCCATCAGTGATGCTAGGACCACCGCCCAAACAAAAGATCTGACAGATCTCAAGCGGGCAGAAGCGTTTGCATTTTTGTTAAGTGGTCACATTTCAATTTTGGACAGAATGAAGCAAAGTTGGGCTACCGAAATGATTCAATTACAGACATCCTTTGCAGACATTCTTCAATATATGTGAGTATGTAAATATGCAGCTAAGTATAAGAAATTTTTGAAAATTTTGATATGCGGACCCTACCCTTTGCCATTGATGTCAAAGGGGGAGTGAGGAGCAGTGAAAAATGAGGAATCCAACTAAGGGGGAGTTCCGGAAATTGTATAGAGCATCAGCAAAGGGGGAGCATAGTGAAAACACTTAGTCATTTTTCACTAAGTGTTGCCATCAATGCCAAAGGGGGAGATTGTTGGCAGGAGACACTATATGGATTCATGGTTGTTGTCATTGATGGCAACAAAGGTCATCCCACATATCCGCAAGTCATGATGTGTCTCTACCGGAAGTCAGAATAAAGAAAGTTGTGGTCCGGTGAAGAAGAACAGAGCATGTGGCAAGGTCCGACAGATTGGTCCGGACCTCTCAGAGGAAGTGTCTTGGTGCAGTGCGGATTTGGGGAAGTCAAGAGGACTACCTTTAGTAGTATATTCCAAGGATTTAGCCTCCGGTGATGGACAAGGAAAAAGATATGAATGGTTAAGTACCGGATTCCTGAGAGACAGTGAAAACAGAGGAAGAACTGACTGACAGAGTATCAGACTGCTTTCCGGATGGGTTACTGTTGATGACAGAGGTTGTGAAGGCATGAATCATGTTTGGCCGACATGATTAATGATATCTACAAGTATATGCTTGATCCGCATTGCTTGGGAGGAAGGATTCAGCCGACAGAATGAGAGTTTGTAAGAAACTAAGACTGTTCCGGATGCCGACTAGAAAGGTGATGAAACTACTTGTGCGGATATATATAGAGGATGGATTTAGTTGTGAAGTGTGTGTGGATGTGGTGAGATATGCGAATAAGTCCAGAGAAAGAGCAGAGGTAGCAAAAAGGATCCGGTATGTGAAAGATAGCAGAACAAAGAACAGAGGAAAGATGAAGTGCAGCAGATCAGTGTACTGAGCCTAACCGGAACTGAACTCCAGCATATGCAGATGCTTCCAATCAGTTCAAGACTGTGATTATCATCACTTTGTAGACAGTGTGTCTTCTTGTAGGCAGTGGGCCTCTTGTGAGCACTGTGCTCGGGCAGTGAGCCCTAATTGGCAAGTGCCATTTTTGTAATTTCCTATTCTTCTAACAGAGAATAATTCTTGGGTTAATCACCCCGTGGTTTTCTCCCTTAACAGGGTTTCCACGTCAAAAATACTGTGTCATGTGTTTCTTACTTCATGGTTAATGTTTTGTGTTTGATTTTATGCTGCTTCAATTAAGAGGAAAGTTCAATAAGGGAAATAATTAGGATAACTGATTCACCCCCCCCCTCTCAGTTATCAACAGTGTCCTATGAACTTGGGGTCTCTATCAGAGATTATGGACAAAGGTAAACCATGCAACCTAACTATTTCTTTGAAGAACAGACCTGCTATGTGTGAGGCATCATGTGTGGTTTTACAAGGGATGAAGTGAGCCATTTTTGAGAACCTATCAACAACCAGAAAGATGCTATCATGTCCATTCTTGGTCCTAGGCAAACCAAGTACAAAGTCCATGCTGATGGAATCCCAAGGCTTTGAAGGAATAGGTAGAGGAGTGTATAAACCTGCATTGGATGTATGCCCCTTTGCTCTTTGGCAAATTTGACAAGTTTAAACAAAATTCCTTACATCGTGTTGTTCTCAAAATCAGCTACGCTCGTTTTTGTAGACAACCCCACGAAACTTGTCCGTTTCGTGAATCTACACTCTAAGATCGCAAATCGAGAAAAGATTTTCTTGTTCTCATGCGAGGTCAGTTGACATTTTGAAACTCGTTTGCGACATTTCCTTGAATTAATTTCTCAATATTTGTGAAGAAAATTCAAGTCGTAAATTGGTTAAGATGTTAATTTTAGTCATTTTTAAGTTAGTAAATTTTTGACTCTTGATATGCAAGAGCGGCAAAAAATGCTGCTCTTACATATTATTTTAAGCTTGTTTTTTGTTTTGATGTAATGTCGGCGAACTTTGCCACTATTACATCGTTTTAAGTTCAAAAGTGCAGGAGCGGTTAAATTCACCGCCATCGCATATGTCGTCGAAATTTCATCACATGCAATGACGGCCTTTTTCGCCGCCGCTACATGCTTTCTTTTGGTTTAATGTGAGGTCGGCAATTTTCACCGCCTTTACGTGTTTTTCTTTTCCCTTTTGCGCATGAACGGCCGAAATCTCCGCTCAAGCAAGATTTTGTAAATCTTGGTCACGCAGTGCCATTAATGGCCACTCGTGCCACTCGCTCAGCGTTTATGATTGAGTTATTTATGTCTTTCGACGGTTTATTTTCTCCATTTCATCTCCTCTTCCCGAGCTACCCTCCAGACCTCTCCTCACGTTGCTTGATCGTGCCATCAAAGAGATCGGTCCACATTCATCGCCGACAAATGTAGGGTTTTCAAGTTATAGAACGGGTAAGTTTCTCTCTCATTTTCCGTTCTCCTCCTTCCCGGGTTTATCAAGAATGTTTCGTTTTAATTTTTGTTTTTGGTTTTCTTTATGCTTTGTTTTTCGTTTTGATCTGTAGTTTCCATTTTTTGTGGTTTTCTTGTTTTGTTTTCACCTAGGGTCGCCCTAGATTCTACCCCGAAAACCCTAGGGATTCTATTGCCTTAGATTTCCCAAACCCTCAATATATACCATTAGTGTAATGTCGGTGGATTTTGCCGAGCCTTCACTTGTATCAGGCGACCCTTATCAAATGTGCATTGTCTGCAATTTTCCCGGCCCCTGCACTTAAAACTGCAGATTTTATCAAATGCAACAGCGGCAAATTTTGCCGCTAGAACCTCACCACACCTATCAAATGTGCATTGTCGGCAAAATTCACCGCTTGGACATGTATGGAACTTCCCTCATGTGATGTCGGTAAAATTCACCGACCAAACATCGAAAGTGACAAACACAACCTGCAGTGTCGGCAAAGTTTGCTGCTCCGACATAAACCCCTATTCTTCCTTATTTCTTGCATCGACGGTAAATTCTGCCGCTTATACCATTTCACTCCTCTCAAACATGCACAGGCTGCAAAATTCGCTGCTGATGCAAATAATGCAAAACCCTCATATGCAAGGGCAGCGAATTTTGCCGCCCGTGCAAAAAATGTCTCAAATTTTCCTAACACTAGAAAATTTCCAATTTTGATTTCCCGAGCCCGCTTCTCCTCTGATTCTTGGCCAGCTCGCACTATAGCCCCTTTTCAAGCACATTCCCATAGTCGTGATCGCTCAACATGCAATTTTCCCAGATTGCCCATATTTTCCCTGATTGCATGATCATGACTTTTGTTGCAGTTTCTCTTGCGGAGCTTCGTTCAATGTCAAACTTCTTCTCAGTGAAAGTTCATCCAAATGACTGACTTGTCTCTGAAGAAGGCAAAAGCAATGAAATACAAATATCAAGGTGTTTTCCCAATCACCTCAGTCCATTCTAATGTTGAGGACATTAGAGATACGGAGATTGGCCATGTTGATATGGCTGAGTTTGTAGAGAGAACCAAGTCAAGCAACCCCAGTGCTATGATGAGGAAGATAGTGGAAAGTAATATTCATCTGGTATCCTCCTTCCCGGTGGCGGCTCACAATACAGAATTTGTTCTTTAGTGTGCCCATTTTTATAACAAAGATATTAGAGCTGTGGTGGACACCAGTGGTAATGTGATAATCAGGTTGGATCCTGAGTTCATTGACAAGGTGTTCATGTGTCCTCCTGCGACAGAGGTATTAAAGCTTGACTTTGTTGAAGCTCAAAAGGAATATGACAAGAATCCAGAAAAAGCAAAGAAAGTGATCAATAACAAATGGTTGAAGACTGCAAGGTCAAGTTTGTCAAGGTGGCCACGCAGTTTTCCTCGAAGTGATTTTGTGGAAGAAGTTGGTGACTTGATTACCCTCCTCAGCAGAATAAGAGGTTTGTCCTCATCTTCACAATTTCATGAATGGATGTATCCTTTCATTAAGGTCATACTCCAAGGCAAGCAGGTTATTTTCTTGGGAGAACAAATCAGTAACGCTTTGCATGATCAGCTGACGAAGGTATCCACTACCTCCAAGTTCTTCATGACTTCCTACCTGGTATACATTGCAGCCTCCATGAGGATTTTTCCAGGATTATCATCAGAAGGGGATAGGAGAGTAGTCCCAGTATATCAGTATTATTCTCAGCTAACACTGAAAGGTTCCATTCACCATTTCAGGAGAGTGAATGATGCGTTCTTTGCTGTATTCTTGTGTCTTTTTGATCCCCAGCTGGAACAGAGAAGAATTTCAGACGAGGCATGGACAGTGGTTAATGGTTTTGGTTGTATGTTTTTGCAATTTTCGTCTTTTTCATACTTGAGGGTTGGCTTTTTCCAAGGCTACCCTTATATGCTTCTGAGGTTTCCTTCAGATAGATTGGTCTTGATGGAGTTGTGCAGACAAATGATTGTCGTGCATAACAAACATATGGAACTCAAAAAGCCTGGCTTCAGATTTCCAGTGGAAATCGGCAGATACTCAGTGTTGACTGCTGCAAAGGCAAGGGCTATGGAGACAGAAATGCAATTGGTCACCATGAAGCAATTCAAGAGGAGACCAAAATTTGATTACCGGGGCGTAAAGGATAAAATCAAGAGGAAAACACAGTTTCATGAACCCATGGTGGAAGATGTCTGGATAGATTTGAGGACTGAGGAAGATATTAGGAAACTGGACTATAGTAGGCTATCTCTAGAACAAATTGAATATCTGGGACTTGCCGATATTCCAGAAGACCTTGTGGATGATGGGGAATTGGTTGATGCTAAGTATGATGCAGAACAGATAGCTGGTACTCCTCTACCTCCAATCCAATGGTCTCAAAAGGAGTTGACTTCACTAAGGAAGAGATTTGAGCCTATATTGGCTAACACCAATAAGTGGCTGGAAGATAAAGGAATTACGCTGAAGGAATTCCTCACTGGTTCAGAAACTGAAGTTCAAGAGCAAACTGGTAAGAAGGTTGAAAACAGAACGAAGAATAAGAGTGATGCTCCATCATCCTCTAAAACACATAAACCTAAAATCAGATTTGTGACGAAGAAAGCAAAAGTTGTTGAGGAGGAACCTGAACCAAAAGAAATGGAAGTCGAGGAGCCAGCGGCCGAGGATCCAACAACTGAAGAGCCAGCTACAGAAGAGATGGATGTCAAAGACAAGGATTTAGAGCAACAAGATAAAGAGGCTTTGTCTCCACAGCAGAATACACCTGTCGCAGCCCCTGTGTCTGTTTCTCCCATTAATATTCCTTCCTCTGAATCCCCCTCTCCTCCTAAAATAATTTTTGATAATCCCCAAGGCACTTTTGAAAATGTTCTCCATTCTTCCGATTCAATTCCTAGTTTGTCTTCTTCGTCTTTTGATATTGGAGACACGTCTATGTTTGATCATTTTGTGATGAATACTGAACAAGTTTCAAGTGCCAATGTAACAGGTGCGGTTTTTACCAACACCCCACCTATTGTTTCTACTACCAGTACAAGCACAGTTTCGGGAATGCCAATAGTAGGAATGGATCCCAATGTGAATACCTCTCTGCTTCCACCTTGGGTATCAGCTTACACGCCAAAGAGGAAAAAGCAAGTCATCTCTCCAGATGATTTTGATTTCACTAAGTTGGTACCTGCAAAACCTAAGGCCCCGAAGAAACCAAAGATCCTTTCAAGGGTACTTGAAGATAAGGGGCATAAAATTCTGGAGATAGCAAAACCCCCACAGGATGCAACTATTGAAAATTTTGACATGAATGATTATTCTATTTCTAGGGTTGAATTGGGCAAAATCACCCATGAAAGCGCTAAAAATGATATGCAGTCAGCCATGGACATCCTGATCCAGAAGTTTGACAGGGAAAAAGAAATGAAAGATTACTATAAGGCAAAGGCAGAATAGTTGACTGCAGTGGTAAGAAAGATCACTTTGAATTCAGAAGCAGTTACTCCAGAGGCCGTTTCTGTAGAAGACCCTGTCATTCTGAAGGCAAAAAAGACTCACCTCAGAGGAAAAGTACTTGAAGAGTACTTAGACAGGATGCGAGCCCAGGGAATCTCTTTGCTCACGGAGGTATTTGAGAAAATAGATAAGATGAGGAAAGTAAGGGCAGAACTCAATGATCTCATTGATGCCATCTCTCAAGATATTGAGCGCACAGAGGATACTCATGATAAGTGGATGGAAATGAGGAAGCTGAAAATAAGTACCTTGATATCCATTGGCGCCATTTTTAACAGGGATTCATACACTGAAACAAAGGAAGCTCTGATGTACAGGAGCAGTATGCTAAGGAATTTGATCAAGGATCTTGAGGCTGCAAAAGAGATCAGCGAAGAAAATGATGTCAACCTTTTGCATAAGTTGGAGGAACTGCCTTGTAACTTGGTATCGCAAGATAACCAATTCTTGTCAGCAGAAGAAATGGTCAAGGAATTTGAAGACATGTTCCAAAAAGAATTTGAAGATAAAGTATTTTCAATAACTTCTGTGGACAACCTCTTAGACAACCAGTTAACCTTGGACAATCTGAAAACCAGGTTAACCAATCATGCCAAGTCAATCACTACAGTAAGGGACGCCATAGTGAGGGCCAGGATGATCTTCAAAAACACATTCAACCCAGATAGCATTGAAATGCAGGCGACCTTCACTATGTATGATCACCACGTGAGAAAAGGTGGTGACACAAATTGAAGCAGCTGGTTTTTCCCTTAGTTTATTTTCTGATTTTCACATGTACTTTCAAAACAATTTTGGACATTTTTACATGTACATTTTCAATATGTAATTACATGTAAAAATATAGGAAGTCCCAAGTCAATAAGGACTCCTATTTTTGAATAAGTCAAAGTAGTTGTAGATTTCCTAGATTTTCTCAAGGTCTTTCTTTATAAATAAAGGGGACCTCTTTTGTAAATATCTATCTTTTGTCTATTGCAAGAAAACTCTGGCGAATTGAGAAGCAAATCAAGACTTTGTGCTTTTTGTAAAAATCAATATTCAAATATTTATCAATACAAGAAAGCAAATTCAATTCCAATCTTTGTCTTGGAATTATTTGTGTTGTGATAGTTTTGTTCTTACGTCTTGCTATCATAGTCTTATTTGATAATAATTGAAGTGTGGAGTTTATTACAAGTGATCGAAGAGCGCTCATAATTTGATTCTGGTAAACTTTGTGTTATCAAATCAGTTGTGGGTTATATGTTCATGTTTGTGAAAATACAATAGTTTGGAGACTTTGTGCTGCAAGTTGTTCTATTTGATTTACTTTTATCATCTTGAGGAGGATTGAAGACTTTGGGCTGCATTCTACTTCAAATATTTCTGTTTACAAGTAATAAGTGAGGTAACAGAAAACTTTGTGTTTCTGTGATATTGTGATAATCTACGAGTCTTATACCAAGAGTTTGAAATATAAACATCTATTCTGAAAAAAGAGAATGAGATGAGATGGAACCACCACAAACATAGTTTTTAGTGTACATAAATTTGATAAGTGTTTGATTTACAAAAGTTAAGTAATAAGAGGGAACCTCCCCTTGCTGAGAGGAGAGACTTTGTCTCATCATAGCTGTGGCTAATATACCCATTTTGCCGTTAGCGAGTTAATGACAAAATATTCACCCAACACATCGGTTCGCAACTTGGGCCAAAAATAGTACCTCCTAACCAATTCTAGGGTCTTATCAATACCAAAGTGACCTGACATGCTGCCACAATGCTTTTCCTTGATTATATTCTCTCTAACAGATCCTCTTGGGATACACAACATGCTACCCTTGAAAAGATATCCATCTTGCAACAAAAAATCAGAAAAATTAGTATTATACCTTCCTGTCATGGCCTTGCAAGATAGATATGGTTCTTTGAAGTCTTCATCTGCTGCATACTGATCTTTGATGGCATGAATACCTGTACTTTCCAACTGTATGGTCTGCACAACAAGATTCCTCCTACTTAAGGCATCGGCTACCTTATTGGCCACTCCTTTCTTGTGTTTTATGAGAAGGTGTATGCTTGGATGAACTCTGTGATTTAACTTTTGATGCCTGTTCAAGAAGCTCAATGCATGATTATTAGTAAAAACTATAAATTCCTTTGGCAATAAGTAGTGTCTCCATTTCCTTAATGACTGAACCATGGCATATAATTCTAGATCGTAGGTGGAGTAGTTCTGTTTTGCCTCATTTAACTTCTCACTAAAGAATGCTACAGGCCTCCCATCTTGACTTAGGACTCCCCCAACAGCCCTCTTACTTGCATCACATTCTACCACAAACACCTTGTCAAAATCAGGAAGAACAAGGACCGGTTGTTCTGATATTTTTTCCTTTAACAATTCAAAGGCTTGGTTGGCCTCATTTGTCCATACAAACACACATTTCTTGCCCCCTTTTATGGTGTCAACAAGTGGAGCACAAATGTCACTAAACCCTCTAATGAACTTTCTATGAAAGCTACACAAACCATGGAAACTCCTTACCTCAGAGGTTCTTGTAAGTGTGGGCCAATTAAGAATGGCTTCAACCTTACTTGGATCCATTTTTAGGCTACCCTTGGAGATGATAAACCCCAAAAATATCAACTCTTCTTGTAGGAAGACACATTTGTCAAGATTGATTCTCAACTTCTCCTCTTGAAGCCCCCTGAGCACTTGATGGATATGCCTTATGTGGTCTTCCTTGCTGTCACTAAAAACTAATATATCATCCAAATACACAACAATAAACTTGTTAAGGAAAGGTTTTAGCACTTCATTCATCAATCTCATGAAGGTGCTTGGTGCATTTGACAAGCCAAAAGGCATGACAACCCATTCAAATAGTCCTTCATTGGTTTTCAAGGCAATTTTCCACTCATCCCCTTCCCTTATCCTGATTTGGTGATAACCAATTTTTAGATCTATCTTGGTAAAATACTTAGCCCTACCCAAGCAATCCATTAAATCTTCTATTCTAGGCATTGGAAATCTATACCTGATAGTGATTTTATTAATGGCCCTGGAGTCAGTGCATAGCCTCCATGTACCTTCCTTCTTGGGTGCAAGTACTGCAGGTACTGCACATGGACTAATACTCCTCCTGATAAGTCCTCTATCTGACAAATCTTAGATTTGCCTTGCCACTTCTGCATTTTGCTCTGGAGTCAACTTGTAGGCTGCTTGGTTTGGTAGGGTGGATCCAGGGATGAGATCAATGCAATGACTAATCTCCCTCTTTAGTGGAAGGGCATCCTTGCCTTCATTGGCTATCACATCCTGAAACCTCTCCAATAGTTCTTCCACTTCCTTTGGTCCAATCCTCCTAAGAGGTTGCTGCACTTTGACCTTCTTGGGATTCACATCCTTGGGTTTGATGACTACTACAAAACATGGTACTTTCTCTTCCTTGAGGTTAGCCAAAAACTCTTTTTCACCTACCAACATAACTGAACTAGAAATGACTTTCTCTTTGCAATCATCAATCAAAGGAGTCATTGTAAACTTTTCACCATTCTTGGACAAATGAATTACATTATTCTTACCATCATGTTGGGCACTTGTGTCATGTTGCCAAGGCCTTCCAAGAAGAAGGTGGCATGCATCCATATCCACTATCTCACAAAGAACCTTATCATGATATTCACCTATCTTGAATTCAACCCAACATTGCTCTTTCACCACAATTTGTTGTTCCTTGGTTAGCCAAAAGACTCTATAGGGGTTAAGATGAGGCATTATTTCTAATCCTAACTTAGTCACCATTTCATTAGAAGCCAAATTTTTAGACGAACCTGAATCTACTATTACCTTGCAAACTTTTCCTTTCACCTTGCAAGTGGTTCTGAACAAGTTGTTTCTTTGGGGCTGCTCCTTGGTGGCTGGCATGATGAATGACCTGTTAAACATGATGCATTCTCCACTCTCAGGTGCTGCAAACTTGGAAGAGGCTATTTGGTATGATGTGGTGCTTTGACAGTCTTCTTCTTGAAGGAGTTGCACCCTTCTATCTTTCTGATTTGCAGCAGTGTTTCCCATCTTCTCCAGGCATCTAAAGGACTGATGTCCAATTTGATTGCAAGAGAAACACCTTCCAGTAAACACATTGGGACCTCTACCCCCACTTCTTCCTCTGCCATTACCTCTCCCTCTAAACTGACCCTTATCAGCACTGTTTTTATCAGCCTACCCTTGGCTACCTTCTTGTGATCTGCCACCTTGGAGTCTAGAGAAATTATCTCTATTTTGAAATCTACCCCTGCCCCTAAAGTTTTGATTTCCTCTACCTCTGCTATTGTTGTTAAAATCCCCTTTTCTTCTCTACTTATCCTCAATCCTTAGTGCCATTTGAAAGCACTTATGGACTGTCTCTGGGTTAAAGAGAGTTAATTCATCTTGAATGGAGAACTTGAGGCCATTAAGATACCTTGCAAGCTTTTATTTTTCATTCTCAGGCATCTTGGCTTTCAATGTCATCTTGCGAAACTCCTCTATGTAGGTGCTCACGTCCATGTCCTTCTGTCTCAAGTTGTGCAACTTCTTGTTCAAGTTGACCTCATAATCCTCAAGGACAAATTGCTTCTTGATTTCAAGTACCATCTTCCTCCATGTAGAGATAGGATTCATATAATCTTTTATCCTCTGATTTTGAATAAAATTCCACCAACTCAAGGCTGGCCCTTTCATTCTTGATTTGGCAATCTTCACTTTCTGATTTTCTGCCACTTCTTCACATTCAAAATAGTTCTCCATTGCCTCAATCTAATCAAGGCACTCCTCTGGATTCATCTTACCAGGAAACATAGGTAAGTCTGCCTTAGTGTCCTTCCTACTCAACTTTCCAAGTGCATCTAGGAATTGTCTCTCTGACATGCCTCCTTGTGGCTCTTCCATAGGCACTTCTTTTTCCTCATCTTGATCCTCTTCATCTAAATCCAAGATGACCTCTGGCTTCTTCTTCTTGTCTTTGTCTTTCTTCAACTTTTCTATCTCAGCCTGCATCCTTCTGTTCTTGGCTACTTGCTCTCTCACTATCTTTGCCAATTCGGCACTTGTCACCTTTGAAGGAATTTCCTCCTCTTTTTCTCTATCTCCCATCTCTTTGATGGCTCTGATACCGCCTGATGCAGAGTACCACAAGGGAAGCAACACACAAGGGTTTACTCTACTGTCCTTTGCCCACTCACCCACTTCAAACAGCCTTCAACCAAGCAACCAAAGGCACATTCAAGGGTGTATGAAGGATTTGGTATCCTAGTGATGGCTCCACCTTCTAGGCTTCTCCAACACCTCATGACAAATCAACAAACACCTTCTATGCAGTTGGTTTGATCTCCAACTTCCCAAAACTCTTCAACCTATACCTTGACTAGTAAGGCTACTAGCCCTCCAAACTAGGTTTTCTCAACAAAACTTGACAAAATCCCAAATGACCAGGCAAGCAAATGATGGTTTTAGATACCCTTTATGGGACTAGTCTCCTGTTCCAACTCCACTCTAGCAATCCAGAACACTCATTAGGTCTCTAGGCCTAATTGATCAGGTTAGGGCTAGGTTACAAAGTAAGTGCTCAAAATTGGGTGCATATGTCAAGGGTAGGAATTTGGAATGCTTCTACCATGTCCCTACAACACAAAACCATCATTTATTTGCTCACCCTATTAGGATTCTATCATCTACAACCTCAAATAGCATGAATTTGGTCAAATACAATGAAATACTTGACCTAGGGCATCAACTTAAAAATCAAAAAACAACATCTCCTAGCAAAATGCTTCTGGAATCCTAGAATACACATCCCTAGCCTACATTTCACCATTTTTTGTGAATTTTCACCAGTGGGAATGCATTATAGGGCCGGATTTTTATGCCAAACCCTAGAAAACAGGGTTTCTAGACCAGTTGTGAAAGAAAAATCAATAACTTTTGATCTCGACCACTTCAAGACCTCAAACTAGTTTCATTGGAACCTTGACTCCAAGTACTTTCAGAAAAATGACATTTGCACATGTGACAAGTCCGTATAGTCTGTACACAGTGAGAAAAGTAGGAAAATTTGCTGTTTTCTATAGTTTCAATGCTCCAAAACTCTGTACCAGATGTCCTCTGCCGTACAGGAGTGAATTACCATGTTTTTACAACCATTCTAGTTAGTATCTAACTTCCAAAGGTAGATTCAATCGCCTAAACCAAGTTTCAACCAGCCAATGTGTCATTGGCAACATTGGACACTATGGAGTTTTTGCATTTCCACAATGATGGCGAGATTTGTTTTGCTTGTTTAATGGAATCAAACCACCATCATACTCCTTAGACCATGCTAAAACACTAAGACAACTCAAACAAACTCAAAAAGCCAATATTAGACCTTCTACGCCTAAGTGGCACAACTAGGTCCAAGTGGACTAAGAAGGATATGAGGTTTATAAAGTTACCCCAAACCTCTTGACCACACAAGAATAGACCTTCCAACATGGCTATGAAAAGCCTTATTACAAAACACATCAAACAAAAATTCAGCTTATCAAAGATGCTATCAAAATGCTTGTAGGGATCAAACTGCTCCTAGGTGCCCTGCACCACATTCTTACAATTTTACAATATGTCCAGATTTGTTGCAATTGAAGCACACCACATTCTTTTGACCTTGATCCCTTTTAATGATTGGATTTGATATGCATTGATTAGCTAGATGTCCAAATCTATTGCATGCAAAACACTTTCCATTGAATCATTGATTGTTCCTTATATTTTGAAAAACATCTCTTACCAAACTTCTTCATTCATTTGATCTGTGTCCCATTTTATAGCATGCATTGCACCTAATATAATTCAGATGCACTTTACTTCTGTACACAACTACTCTATGACCAATTTTATTACAATTGAAACACTAACCAGAGAATGATGAAATATTCTGATTTACTCTATTTCAGCATTGAATAGGTTTATGACCAAAGTTATTGCAATCAAAATAGTGGCCATTGAAAGATGGATACCTTTGAGTATTTCGTTGTCTGACTCGAGGTATTCTAGGTCTTCTTCTTTGATTTCTGAACTGGTTTCCTCTGTTTGCTTTAACTTAGTGTTTATTTGACCAGATTTTGAACTTTCACCTTTCTCAAATCCCAAACCTTTATTGTCATCAACACTCTCTGACATGCAATCATTTCATCAAGCTTTGCATTATCTTGAACTTTTCTTCATAGCCCTTGGCTTTTTCTAGGTCTTCTTTTAGACTCATAACTTCTTTTTCAAATTTGGCACAATCCTCTAATTTTCTTTTCATCAATAAATTTAGGTCTTCTTCTACTTTTGTTATTTCTATAACTTATGTTTCCAAATCATTTAGGGCTTCATTTGTTGATATCAATCAATCACTAACTTCTTTGTATTTATATTTAAATTTCTTGACTTGTTCTTTTAACTTTGAGATACATTCATCAACTTGTTGCAGGTTATCCTTCAGATTCATGACTTCTACTTCTAGTTCCTTGTTGCTTTCATAATTTTTGAATCTTCTTTCTACCATGATTACATTATCCCAGATCTTCCTTAAGATGTTAGACTTTTTCTAAGGAACCTTGATCTAATACCAACTGTTGAAATGCATCGGACAGTTGAGAGGGGGGGTGATTATTTGTCTCAAAAACTCAAACATTTCTGCCCTTAAACATTAATCACTTATTCACACTTATTATGATTAAACAAGGAATGCATGAAATCATAAGCTTAAACATAGATGCAATATTAAACACAAGAGACACCAGATTTTTACGTGGAAATCCCCAAGGTGGAGAAAAACCACAAAGAGGATAAGCTCTCAAAAATATATTCCAATCTTTGAAAAATGATGTTCAAGCTTGGTCACTCCATGGGCCCAGAACATACTGGCTCACTGCTATGAAGTATAGATAGGTCTAGCAGGCTCACTGCCTCAACCCTAAACCTAGAAAGATTACAATAAGGGTTTTTAAACCCTATTGGTGGCTCACTACCAGGCTCACTGCCAAAATCACCATCTTCTTCATGTCTGAAGTTAATACATTGAAGTACAATTATTCCTCTGCTCTACTCTGCCCTGTTCTACCTTATCTCCTTGCCCTTTTCATTATCTTCCCATTTTTGCACTAGGACATCTTTTCCACGACTAAATTACAAGTATTTATACACTTTGAATCAACCTTGGAATGATCATCAAGGTTGGCATTGCAATCATCAACTATTGGAACAATCTCCAAGGTGGGCATTACAAATATTTACAAAATAGGCCTTGACCTAATACAAAAATATGCTAAGGAATTGTAGTATAGATGTATGTGGATCATTCCATGCCTTAGCTAGGACTCAAACATGATTTTCCATGCCACAACACACTTCCACAATCTTCAAGGGATCTTCACAATTACTGGAATTAACCAAGTCAGCTAAGACCGGTTGCATGCTACGTTATCTAAGAATAATCTTCAAACATGATCTCATTTCCTTAACATAGACTAATGTAAAATTAGGAACATGATCAAGAGGAATCCACAAGCATGTTGAAATCATCAAGAGCAACCACACAAACACAAAAGACTTTATTCATGAGATTCTTCACACTGGAGCATATGAACTTCACTATCTTCAACTGTCATAAAGAAAGATAGCTTGCGGACCAACAAAACATGAACCATTGCAATCGTAGGCACTTATCATCATCCTAGACATCCTTTTAGAACTGCAGAGCAAAACACTTTATTGCAGAGGAATACGGAGCAAAATACTTTCTCCCTATCACCAGAGAATAATCAGAGAAAATAGGTTTTACTCTGGTGAATTTAACTCTCACAATTCTTCACACCGGAGGCTCAAACTTAGGATTTAGCATCTTCAGACATCCCTTTAAATAACTTCCAATCCGCAGACCAAGATCTTCAAGCAGCAAGAAATGTAGAGTAATCTACTAGACTGTTCTTCAGCATACAACTCACTATCTATACCGCACTTCACTATAACTCACTTATTTCTTTCAGAGAGGCCAATTTTCTCAATATCCTCAACATACAAAGCTTCTAAACAAGTAATAGAATAGGACATAGTTTACACCAATGACAACAAAGATATGTTGACATTTATGACAACACCGATTATGTACATACTTGCAACAACATGTTACTGTTATGGACTTGCATGTTGCTTATATGGACTTGCATGTTGTTGCATGTTGTTTATATGAACTTACATGTGCTTGTATATTGTTGCATGTTACTTGCATGGACTTGCATGTTATTTCATGTCACTTATATGAACTTGCATGTACTTGCATGTTGTTGCATGTTACTTGCATGTTGTTGCATGTTGTTGTATGTTGCTTCTATGGACTTGCATGTGATTGCATGTTGTTGCATGTTGCTCCTATGGACTTGCATGTTGTTTAATGTCAATATTATGGTCTTGCATCTTGTTGCATGTCAGTTTTGAGAGGTTTCTTACAAAACAGTCCAACTCTAGAAACTTGTAGAATGGTACATCTTAGTGTTTCAAATAATGGGTATCAGTTGCATGTTGAATCAAGTGTGTGCATGTCACTTGCATGTACAGAACAAGGTAATTCAAAATAACATTTGAGACATCAATCTTGTATGTTGTTTGCATGAGATTGGTGTGCGTTGATCACTTTAGTTGACTAAAAATGATTGGGCAAACTTGGATGCCCAATCATGGGAGTTTCAGTTGTTGCTTTTATTTAGAAATGTATTTGATGTTGGCTAAGTTTACTTGGGCAAACTTGGGCACCCACATCCAGGACAAGTAGTTAACAAGAGGCTTGATTTAGTTTGACTTCTATCTTCTCTATTTAGAGCGCTTGGGTTTTGCTTGAGGAATTGCTCTCATGTTATCAATTACAATTGATTGTAATTTGAGTTTCAAGCTTTCCAATTAGGAAGCTTTTGAATTAAGAAGCTTTTGTATTAACTAAAAATCCTCATACATTTTCTAGAGAGTTGATTGTAAAAGATTTAGAAGAAAAAAGTAAGAAGCTTTTTGAAGTTTTTATGGGTTTGAAGATTGAAGAAGCTTTTAAAGTGCATCAAGGAATCAAAGGATTTCAATATTGAATGTATTCTTTCACAAGAGATATAATACAAGCATAAACACCTTTGGTGTGGAGTTTTTTCCCTTTGGGGTTTCTCCATGTAAATACTTGTCTTCTTGCAAACTCTTTTCTTTTATTACATTGATTAAATTGGAGAAATACTCTAACATCTAAATTAAAAGTAATTTTTAGATTTACACATGCTATTAATTTTAGATTTGAAAACATTTTAAAACTACTTAGATGCAACTTTACCTTGTTTTCTCTCCCTTTTTCCAACATGTGGTATCAGAGCTATTGGTTGTAGTGAGAGATGGATGCTTTTTTTTCTTAAGTATTGAAGGAATTTTGGATGTAGGGGAAGTTCTATGTGTTAACATTGTTTCGCAGATCTGTGAGTTTGGAAGCCATGGTATTTAACTCTCAGATAGATATTATCAAATGAATCTTTGTTGAGCACTTGAGGACCCAGGTTATGGATCTTCATGGAGTTGATCATGTGATAGTGATTTGGAGCTCCATTTTGACAATATGTGTGTATCCTCTTGTTTGGTGGTTATATTCCCTTACCTTGTGGTCATGTTATAGAGAAAAGGTGTTTATGTTGGATGTTTTCTTGTGCTACCTTGATCACATGGAAAAACACTCACTTTTGGACTACAGTTTGGAGTGCTTATGTTGGGTTCATGGTTTTAGTCCATAGTTACATGAAAGTACTAGATGATTTATCACTGGTTGTATGTAGGTTGTGGAGTTGGTATTTCTATGATATGGACACTCCTGAACAACCTGGTTTCTCCTTTCTCATATTCATGTTATTTTGAATATGTAGGTTTTTCACAGTTTTCCTGTTTCATAAGATTGTGGGTTTGTAGATCTATGGTATGACCATTATTTTCAGATGACATATTTGATGGTGTTCATTGGTGCGAATGTTTAGATATTTAATTGGTTTCAAGATTTATAGAGATATGGTTTTGCAGGTTTTACATGTTAACCAAAATCTGTGGTTTTTAGATCCATGGAAAATTGTGTTCAGACACTTTCTAGATGGAAATAATTTTAGATTTGCAAGGCTAGTTGTTGGGTTCTTATGATCAATGGTTTCTCCTATGTGGAATTATTTGGAAAATCAGATCTAGAGTTGATTCTAGTGTTTGAATCTTGGAAATCTACAAGTTATACTAGGTTACATTTATTCTACATGTTACTGATGTGGGGTAGAATCTATTTTTTTAGTTATTAAAGGTTGAAGCACTGATCATGTTTTTTCTCCTATGAGATGTTGCATGTGTGCAACTCTTGTGAATAAGTTGATGTGGGTTCTATTTGGTAGGCCTCTTCTTGGTTACCTTGATTACATTGGTATTTTTTGTATTGAGACAAAAAGGGTAGTCTGGAGTACCCAATTTAGTTATTCATTAGAATCTATAACAGTAAAGTTATGTTGCAAGAGAAGCTTTTTTCATTTTCAATGAAATTTTAGTAATGATGTTGATCATGATGCCATGCATAACTTGGTATCACTTTCAATGGGAGTTTTTTGTAGTTTCATAATGTGTCCTATCTTCTTTGTTTAAAGATATTGGTTCTAAAATGTCAATATTGTAGTGTTTTGAGTCATGCATAATTGTTTTAGATGATGGATGATCTTTTGCAATGATTGTTGGTGTCATAAAAAGCTCTTGGATTATGCCTTTAGTTTGTAGTAAGGGTTTACTGACATTTTTGGTTCTATTAATAGAGGATGTTAGATCTTCAGGTTTTTGAAGAGGTGTTGACATCTTGGTTTTCCATGGACGAATCTTGTAGTTTTTGGTGAGGTGTTGAATTTGTAACTTATTAGTTTTTGATATATGATCCTTGGTTTAGAGGATGTATAGTATTATGTCATGATGTACTCTTGATCATGAGTTAGAGTTTTTGGAATGATATAGGTGCTCTTGGGAGCAGAATATGTTCATTGGAGCATATGATCTTCTTTTGAGAAGATGTTAGATAGTGATGTCATGATATATTCCTGATTATAGAGTTGAAATTTTGACAATGGCTTCATTAGTTCTCTTTAGTTTTGAAGTATTAATAATTTTCTTGGAGCTTCATGATTGTATAGATTGCATTTGAAGTTGGCATGGATTGATTGCTAAAAACTCATGGATACTAGAGAGACTTGGGTGAGTCTTGATATCTCTTGAACTTAGAGATTTGTGTTGGAAAGATTTCTCATTGTGAGATGTCAACAAAAAGCACCAAGGAGCCTACACTTGGAAATGGATGTGAGCCCATTATAGACCTTATATGAAGGTTGTCTTTATTATAATATTTTATTGATTGGTGTTATATGCAAGGACAATCTTGTATCACACTCTTGGTCTACTCGAAACGTAAATGATCTAATAGATGTTGCCGACTAGATTATTAGATGCATTATTTATATGTATCTTGTCTTTTTTTTGTACATTAGTCTTCAAAAGGATTATTGAGAAGTAGATGCATGTGTTTATGGATTTCTGTTGTTCTCATTATTATTTGATCTTGAGCTATGGAACTAGTTTTGAGGATTTGTTTTGGAGAGGTACGAAAATAGTTTGTTTAATAGGAACTTGATTGCAGTTTTGGGTTGGTATGTTGATAGTATGGAGTTCTACCTATGATGATTTTTTTACCCTAGTTTTGAGGTATGATGTTTTGGATGAGCTAGCAACTTGTTGTGGTTGCGTTTACATTTGGTATGAGTGTGGAAGACACTCAGAATCTTATGTTATCATATGATTTGATGCTTGTGTTCATGTTGAGATTAGTGCAGGTTTTAGTGATAGTTGATCATATGTTTCACCTTGTCTTGTTTCTTATTTATCATGGGGAACATGATGTGAGGAGTTCTTGTTTGAGATTGTGAGGACCGCCCTTTTTACTACTGTTGTTATGACTATTTACAGTACTGTTATTGTTACTTTCATATTTGTGGGATAGCAGTTCCCGAAATTTGTCAGACTATTTAACTTTATTATGTTTTCGGAAAAACTAATTGGGTGATGTTTGGATAAGTTACTTTTCAGAAAAATGAATTAGGGATGATGGAAAATTGTAATATGATTTTTAATTATGTTAAATTGTACTAAGGCATGAGAATGCATGTGTTATTTAAGTTGCTTCGGCTATGATGAATTTATGTGGTTACTGATCTTGTAATTGAGTGTGCAGGGACTACTAATCAAACCACAGATTTCGGAGATCATTCCACACCTTGTTAATTGTTATTCCCTGTTAAGCCGATCTGGTTCCACGAGGAACCAAGATCTCTTTGTGTTTGATGTCATGTTGTAATGTGGTCTTTCGTATGGTCGAGTGGGTTAGGTTACCCTCATGTGACATTATTTTTTTTAAGTAAGTGTTGTAAAGAGATTGAATTTGAAATTTCTATTTTTATTTAATTTATGAGGCCCTTTTTCTTGTGCTTTACCTTGACCTGGGGTGTCTTGTATGGGTTAAAATTGACCCTGGGTTCTACCCCATGGGTCCAGGGGCCCATTTGGCATGGGTAACCCTTGAGTAACCTCCATCTAGTCAACTTAACCTTCCCCTGAAGTTAAGTGGCGAAAATTGGAGGTAGGAGGGGACATGATGGGTTGTACCAACACTCAACCCATCCCCTCTACTTTTCCCTAGATAAGAGATGCCATCCATTAGTGAAAGTTACCCCTTCTTTAGTAAGATTCCTCCATGTACTATGGGGACACCCATGTGAAGAAAGGAGAAAGAGGCATGGGTCACCTGTCTTGTTCCCATTTAACTCTTTTTTTTATTTCTCCCATGAGAAAGTGGAGTCACATGAGAGGAATAAGGAGTACCCTTGGGAATGGAGAGTGACATAAGCCACCTGGACAGAATAGTGATTTTTGGGAAGGGTGAGGAGGTGACAAGTGTCACTTCCCCATTTCTCAAAATTAGAAAGAAAGAGAATTTTGGGTTATTTATTTTGAAATTTTGGGATGAGAGGGAGTGAGTTGAATTTTGGGGAAAATCTTTCATTTTGGCCTTACCAAAAATAGAGAAGTTAGTTTGGAAGATAGAGAAGGGAGAGGGAGTTGGTGGCTAAGGTTGGAAGTGAACTCTGTGGACTCTGCAACAACTTCATTCCAGGAGGGCATTGCAAGGTTGGTCTGAATTTTACCTTTGTTTTGGTAGAACTGAAATGTGTATGAAATGTGTGTGAAATATGTGTTTAAATTTGTGTTCTGTGGGGTTCTTGTCGGGTTGTTTGACAGAGCGTCTCCCACTTGGGAGAAATGCTCATCAAGTTTGGGGTAGGGGAGGAGAGATCCTCCTCGGGTGCATACCTGTTTCCATCTTTTGGGATGTTGAAAGCCTTGAGGGCATGTATCTGTGACTGTATTTTTGACTTGAGAGTCATATACAGATTTCTTACAAATTGTGATCACACTTGGTTGAGACCAAGAGAAATTGATATGAGTTCATTTATCTGTCAGGGTGACATTCTGGAGTCGAGTGTGTCCACTCTCCTGCCCCTTATGAAACTCACTGTAGTTGAGTTTTCGTATTGTGTAAAATAACCACGGGTGTATGTGTGCTTTGGGATTGTTGTTGTTTCTGTTGTGAAGTGGAGTGTTTGAGTACCCAGGTGTGAGTATGGTCTCCCTAGCTCGGGGGTGACCCTCTTGCGGGTCTACGGTAGGGAGGAGAGCTAGACGAGTGGTATTTTCTTCTTGTTTGTCTTTGATACGCAGGTTTTTCTCTTGGAGCTTCTGGTTGGCTATTTATGAAGAAACAGTTCATCTTCTTGTCATGAGAATTAGCCCTGGTTCATTTCATAGAGATGAAGAGAGAACACCTCTCTTGTTATTGTTGTAAATTAATGTTATTCTAGGAGTGAATAAAATCACCTCCCTGATCTTGTTATTATTGGACTTTTATTGGTTGTCATAAGTTTTCAGTGGTATACTGTTTGGGAGGAGAAAGTTCATATCTGGGAAGTTGGTATTCATGATTGAGAAGTTGTAATATGAATGTGCTTAAATTTTAAGTTGATGTTTGCAAACTTTGTTCAATAGCAATTTTTGTGTTTCAAGTATTACTGAAAGGAACAAGTTCGTTTTTGCAATTTAATCTGAGTTGTTTACATTTGAAAGTTTGGAATTGCTTCACTGAAATGCTAATTTTCTTTATAGTTCAATGTTACAATGGAAAAGACAGTTTTAAATTTTGGAGTTATTCTCATGGATTCTGATAATTTAGAGGAAATCTAGCATGTAAATATATAATCTGTTTGTAAATTTACGAAGTCTTAAATGTTTATGAAAATGGAAATTTATACTTATAATAAGGGGATAGTCAGTTACCATTTCTATCGATTAAGTGAAATTGGGATATATATATATATATATATATAGATATATATATACATATATTTATATCTAATTATGATGAAAATTTCTTTATAACAGGGTGATTTGGAGAAAATGCATAGAGTAGTGAAATTGAGAAATTGTAGAAATTGGAATTATACAAATACATAAAAATAATTTATAAATATATATATAGTGATATATATATATTTTTCATTTTGAGTAATTATCATTTTATAAAATAATAGAGAAATTGAAAGTAATTATAATTGTTATATATCATTATAAAAAAAAGGGATATATATATATATATATGTGAAATATATATATATAAATATATTATCGTTGATATATATACATATATATATATATATTTATATATGAATATATATAAATATATATATATATATATACTTGTTAATATATTATTATTGATAATAATCAACGATTGGTGAAAGACTGTCAAGTTTAAGCCGCGGATTAAAAGACAGTCGCGGTTAGACTAGGCGGTGGGGAGAAATCCCCACCGCAGACCCTCATTCAAATATATGAAGGTGTGGAGTGGGGCGGAGCCCCACCCACACCCCACGTCGTGGGAATGTGGGTGGGGCTCCGCCCCACTCCACATCCCCCCCCCAATCCCTTATGTCTCCCGCGGCCTGCACAGGCCGCCGCTCTGCGGCCACCGTTGCTCCTGTCCGCCGCTCTGCGGCCACCGTTGATCCTGTCCGCCGCTCTGTCACTGCGGCCACCACCGCCCATGGCCGCCGTCGGCTGTGGAATTTAATGCAATAAAATGTTAGGGCTTGGGCCCTAACATATGATTGGTTTAGTTAAATATAAATACAGTTTTTTATATAACTCTATATATAGGCATATATATATTCTATATATGTCTATGTATATAGCTATATATATGTAATATAAATATAATATATATATATGTATATATATATATATATATATATCGATATATATAAATCATGGTAAACCAATTTCGTCCTATGCATAGACATTAAAATAAATATATTATATATATATGTATATATATATATATAGATATATATATATATATATATATATATATATATCATATCGATAGGGGTAAATCTATGAACCATTTTGTTGGACCCTCGTTTAAAATCGTTATAAACTATGTCTCATGGATATAGAGAAAAAAAAAATATAACAATTATATTCTCACAGTAGATGTTATTAAATGTTAAATGTTGAACACAACAACCAAAGAAGATATATTACCATGAACAGAGTTTTATAAAGTGGTGAACCACCTACATCTATTGACAACGTCATACGAGTCACAACCAGTGTATGAATCGTAATTAAGAGTAACAGTAACAACAGTAATTCTAAACAAGAGAAAATAAAATTATAATGTAAAAGAGAGTTTAGGAATATTCAGTGATACTCTGGAAAGAGTTTCTCGGAAGTTTCAACTATTAATGTACTAATAACCACCCAGAAAATGAAGAGGAAAATTACACAACTCCTTGCTCAAAAGAACACTGGAAATAAACTTAAGAAGCCACCACTGACAATCCATGTGGCCATATTAATCTCAACTGTAGCAAACGATCTCATATGTAAACCTGTAAGAGGTTCCGAAGGGAAAAAAAAAAAAAAAAAAACTAACATTGGAAAACACAGAGGAGAAAATGCGCGACATTTCTCACACGGGATAAGAGAACTAAGTTGACGGACCCTTCTGCCAAATTTGCTTAGGAACAAGTTGACTAAGTATATACGAAGAGGAGGAACCTAGATCAGGGAAGATTAGGAGACCGAGTCCAGCGAAATAGTAAACCAGCCTTTGTGACCTAGATCATCCTGAAATTAGGTTTAATATCAACAATAGCTGCAGTAATAACCCTGATTGACGTAAATCATGAAGAAAGGTCAGAATGCACATAAAGAAAGCATAGAAAATGAAAGAGAGAGAGAGACCGAAATATAAACACACTAAATGAACTAAGAAATAGTTAAGGTAAGGGCGATAAAGATATAATCAAAATTAAGAACTTGTGAAAAGGGAAGAGAGGGCAACCAAACCGCTTGGTTGAAAATGCTAAGTCATAGGAGAAGTATGTTTCAGGAAACAAGAGAGGAGACAGACAACCGTGCCTGGCTGAAAAATGACTAAATAGGGAGATCACTAGCCGGTTTAGTCAGAACAAGGCGTCGTGGGGAGTGGATCCTCTATCAGCGAACCACGTGCGTAAATGAGTGCAGCGTAATTCCCACTAACGCCGTAAGGCATTATGCTACCGAACATTGCCGAGGGTTCGATTTAAGAACTTTGGTAATCTCACTCTTGCAATGACGTTAGCAGCGTTGTATAGACCCTCTTGTGGAGTATAGACCCTCTTGTGGATTTATATGCTTCTGGATGCACGCAATTGTACTTGTATTCCGCCGAAGAGTATAGTGTTTCGCCATGAGAGAACACCGTTGAGCATGTGTACGCATGCGAAGGGGTTTTTTTAGGACAGTGTGAGAAAAGTTTTTCATATCTCGTGTCATAACCACATGACAGATGTGGTTATGACACGTGCGATGTGTGTTGTGACCACAAGGAAAATGTGGGCATGACAGAGATGA
Source organism: Cunninghamia lanceolata (assembly GCA_027924645.1). Lineage (NCBI taxonomy): Eukaryota > Viridiplantae > Streptophyta > Pinopsida > Cupressales > Cupressaceae > Cunninghamia > Cunninghamia lanceolata. Next base: position 1,236,349 of record BSBN01001418.1, on the reverse strand, counting down.
TGGTTATCATGGTTTCTTTTATAGGTATCTTGTTGGAGCATAAAAGCATGTTGAAGAATCAATGGTACATTGATGGCTAGGGATGTTTTTCCCTATTATTTGAAGTTTGAATATATCATTCAGAGTAACTGCAATGTACAATGTCAAGTGGGAGAATGTTGGGATAAGTTACCATTAACTTGCAATCCTAACCAATTCATGTGTCTCCAAAGTTCTTGGAATGTGTTCCCCAACACACAAGGACTTTGAGAGATTAAAATTATTATTTAATTATATCACTTGGCTTATTGTAATCAAATCCTAATTGATAGGGTCAAACTTGGGCGTCCACTTTTGGAGTGGTGTCCATGAAGACTTGTTGACAACTCCTAGTGAGTGGGAGTTAACTTGGGTGCCCACTTTTGGTGTCTTATATTTAGATTTGGAGTTTATTTTTTTATGTATATGCGTGGATATTGCTGATACACTTTGCATGAACATGATGTAGCAATTAATAGAGGAGTTAGGAATGCGTGATGTTTGCATGAACATGTTATAATAGTTAATAGTGGATTCAAAGATGCATGATATTTGCATGAATATGATGTCACAGTTAACAGTTAAGTTAGAGTTTCATGTTATTTGCATGGAATTGCATGTTGTTACATGTTTCTTATATGGACTTGCATGTTGTTGCATGTCACTTATATGAACTTCCATGTGCTTGCATGTTGTTATTGGCCAACATGGATATTTAACCAACATTGGATAACCAACAAAGAGGCTTGATAAATAAGTGGATGGAGAATGTGAAAGGTCATAGGGTATGAATGAGAATCGATAGTGTGTACTCCTGAAAGAACTTGCATTGCAAGTGTGTTGTAATCATTTTCTGATTTGATAATACATTATACAGGTTTTGGACTATGGGGATTTTTATCTAAAAGGGCTTTCCCCACATATATCTGGTGTTGTGAGTTTTGTATTTGCATTTGATGTTGTTATTACCTTTTTGTTAATGTGCATCTAATAACTTGTAACTCTAAAAGTTGAAAATATGCATATATCTTTCCTTAGTAGATCAATGTAGGAAGCGTTTCCACTTACCTTGATTCCTTTCAACTAGCTTCTAGATATGTGGGTCCCTTCAAAGTTCTTGAGGAAGTTAACCAAATTGCATACAGGATTGTTCTACCACCAACTCTTGACATGATGCATAATGTTTCCCATTTTTCTTATTTAAAAAAGTATATTGCAAGAGATAATCATATTCCTATTCTTGATTGGAATGCCTTACAGGTGAAGGACCCAAGAGTTGTAATGATCAAGCCTATCAAAGTGCTCAAAATATGTAAGATACACTTGTGTAATAAAGAAGTTACTTAGTACAAGGTCTAGTGGGACCAATATTCAAAAGAGAATGTCACATGGAAAAAATATCATGATATTTATAAAAGATTTACTCATCTATTTTAAATTTTTACTAAGATGAACATAAAAATGTTTTCATGCTATAAACTTTGGATACACTGGATCATCGAGGATGATGATTTTTATGGGGGGAGATATGTTACATCCATAAACTTTGACTATGCTTTACTTTTACTTACATGTAATTAGAGGATAAATTTTCGTGGATTAATGATTTGACATTTAGGGAAAATGTCTAGATAAATCATTGATTTTCTGAATTATGATTAAATGAATAGAATTTGACATGAGATTGAATGTTATTAAGATTATTTACGCATGATGTATAAGGATTTACTAATGATACACTAATCATAGTTTGTGTGACTGTGAGTTGTAACTAGGAAATAGACTTCCACCTCTGAGAAAAGAAGGAGAGCATCATCAGAGAGAAGGGAATAGATTTTTGGAAAGGAACATGTTTTGCCACTCAAGTTCCATGTTGTATAATTAGTTTCAAATCCTCTTGAGACAGGTAAGCAATAATGAACTCTCCAAGTGTTTAAGTTAATATCAACTCGACCATTATCGATTTATCATTAAAGAAAGGCTTTCTGACGTCAAACTTCATTTGAAATGGTTGAGAGATGTTCAGGAAATATTACTGATGTTTAGAGTTTAATCATTTTCCCTTGTTGGAATTTTCTCTCTCTCTCTCTCTCTCTCTCTCACACACACACACACACACACACACACACATATATATAATTTCTTGTGATTATTGATTTAATTATTGACATCAGTGCAAGATTGCAAGGGGGAGAAAACCTCAATCCCATACTCGCATTTTGTTGCATGAATATTTTCCTACATCCGTACTTATGTCATATACATCAGTTTTGAGACCCTATCATATCATGATAATTGTTGGTTTTTGTAAGCCACCTCACTCTTAAAGTGGGCACTACTCCATACTTCATGAAATGTGGAGAGAGTGGAGAGCTTGTTGTTGAGTTTAGGAGTAGGCTTTTCATAATGGGGAGCCTGACTAGTATTGCATGCTCCTTTTGGGAGACTTAATAGGAGTATGGATGGTTATTGCCATTGGTGGCAGGAAGTAAAAACAAGTTGTTCATACCATTCAGAGGGTAGTTAGTTGTGAACATGAAGACAATAAAAAGGAAGATTGGAGAATAGGAGGGAACACGATAAGTTTTTGTGAAATAATAACATAAAAGAGGAATTCTAGCTTAACAAGGAAGACTATGTTAGAGCTTTACACAAGTACCTCTTATTGTATATATATAATGCAACTGAACCAGGTGGGATTTGATGCATGTATCTATTTATATTTTTATCATATTTGTTTACACTATAACATTTATCTGGAGTCTATCAAAGGTCGATAGCCTATGATATGCATTGTAACCTTATTGTGGTATAAATTGATGATAGTAATCTTGTAGCATGCCTTTAAATCTATCATATCATTAAGCTCTTGATAGCAAATGCTTAGGTTTTATAAACTAATAACAAGGATTCTCACAGTGAGAAAGATAGGTAGATAACAATAAGTTTATGAGATTATCCTTTGCCATAGACATGTATATTATGAATGGCTTCTTGTAATTATAGGGACTATCCTTTGCCACAGAGGTTGTTTAGCCCATGTCTTTGTAAATTTTTTATTTAGCTCCTTGGTAGAACATCAATAAGGAGAACAATAAAACCTTTGAGTAGATAAACCAATCTTTCTTAATCAGGAATGACACTAAGGTAGATGAGTTTAATGTAAATTTCTTAGATGTTACTGTCTTTCCCAGATGTTTGACTATCTGCTAACTGGATGTTTTAGATTCTGTATTCTATTGTATTTTTAAAGAAACTCACCTATAGTAGTAAACAAGAATGTTTTTGGGTAGAATAATGGGGTTGAGACTTAGACTCTTGAGCCCTGTATTATAGAATGATAGACTCTTGAGCCATATTACAAGATGATAGACTCTCAAGTTCCATAACTAAAATACATTATTATATGTGTAATTAAATATTTAATTATACTTTATTAAGTTAACTTAGGGCTAAATTTAGTCTTAGGTTATTCTTAAGTCATATTAGGGTTTTCTAACTTGCAAATATAAAAGCAATTTCTCACATGTAATTCATTAATCCAATTCATTAATTGCATCCAATATTGTGCAAATTCATCCTCTTTTCTTTTTTCTCTTGTAGAAGGTTAATCCTAGGTTTCACAGGTGATTCTTGTGGATTGATTCAATCAGTGACTCTCACATGCTATCCGAACTCTAGATTTGCAAGCCTCTTCTCAAATCTTGAAAAAACATTGAGCAAGAGCCATTTGCTAGGTGTATTTATGTGTAAAATAGAGTCTTCCATTAGATTAAGAGTAGTCAAAATAGTTAGATTAGCCTTTTTTTGGGCTTGATTTGAGCTTCATAGGCTAGATCTGTAAGAGTTCTAGTGGGTGCGTTTTTCTTAGATCTAAAGGAAAGCTATTTTCACAGCATTTTGGGCCAAATCCAAATCTGCCATCATGCTTAGAAGGTCCAAAATCTTTAAGATCAATTGTCAAATCATCGAAATTGACATCGGGATCATCTGGGAATTTTTTTTTTTCCAGGGAAGCTGTATGACCTACCCAACATGCAATACGAGGTGAAATTTTCAAAAATTCTAGTTTTTTTGTTTAGATTTTTCCATTAGAAATAAAAATTGAAGGTACTAGGTACCTGCACAGTGCTTTGTGTAGCCCCTATACCTATTGCAGTTCCTTGGGCAGTCCACTTAGCTTTGGGAAGTCCACCTCTTTAATAGGGTGCAAGCCTATATTAAGGTTGCCACCCCTTTTAAATGGGAGTAGACCTCCCTTATGTGGGATGTGGCCTATGTGGCCCACCTTACATGCAACTCAATTTTTTCCTTCTTTTTTTTGAAATAAAAAATAAAACCTTTATAAAATTGCATGTACCCTGCATTGAGCTTTGTGGCTATGCCAAATTTGGCACTTTTTTTGACTCTTTCACCATTTTGGTGGAGGTCTGCTAAATCTAGCAACATGGCTCATTTTTTTGCTTGTTTGCCCTAAAGGGGAAATTTTGGTAAATTGGGCATATCTTGGGCAAATGGAGTCAAATTTTCATAAATAAATAGGTGTCAGAAAGATAGTTCTAAGCATAATCTAGTGGTGTAGGTAACATTTCCATATTTTGCCTCTAGTGATATTTATTGTTGTTAGAAGTCCAGATCACGTTTTTGGCCTCCAAGCTTGTATATTGTTGTCACGATCTATGGAAAGTATTGAGGAGCTCTACACAGCCATTCATGTACTTTTATAGATTCAACCCCAAGTATTATTTATTTAGTTTGTCAATTTTATGGCTTCTGTTTAATATTCTGGACATTTTGGCACATGGAGAACTTCTGTTTGTTTTGTTGGGCTTAATTTATCAACATTAATACAAATTTAGACTATTGATCTTTGATCTGATTTATTTGAGGAGATATCATTAGTTTTTCTATTCATCCTTTTGTGGTAACATTGGGTAAGGATAATTATGAGTATTGATGAAAGGGCATCTTGACACATCTTAGGTGGCTTGATTTTTTGCCTTATCTTTATGGACTCATACCTATGAGAGGAAATCTACATGGGTAAATAATCTTAACCATATTATATGATTGATTGGTTCTAGTGTTGATTTTTACACTATGTGTTCTATCTCACATATTGAGTTCCCACACACTCTTCGGACTAGAATTTGGGAGATCTATGGAGACCCACATATCTCTCCATTCTTAGATGATCCTGCTATGGATTACCACATGCCCCTCGATGATGCAGATTTCATACCTTAGATGATGATACAGTTGAGGAGCTTGCATATTTGATAGGTCTTTCTAGTTCAGATGACACAAAGACTTCCCTTGCTTCTCCTTCTCCCCTTATTGAGATCACATCTTTATTACCTATTGCTCCAATAGCTTCTTTGCAGCAGGACATTATCAGTTTTCTAGAGATATCTCATTGGGACACATATCTACCAGATATATCATTGTTGCTTGTAGAGTCCTATCTTGCAAATTTAGAGGACCACATTGAGGACATTTGTCTTCTCTTTGATGATAGCTTCAATGGAGTTGCATCACCATTATCTTCTTCATCCTTCTATTCAGTTATAGTTTTGCAGTGAAATGGAGACACTTGAATAGTTTTTAGGAGCAATTGTTGTCTTTTGATTATGTGTAGAGTTTAAAGACATTCATCCTTCTTCATGTATATTCCTATCTAGAATGGGAAGATGTTATGAACATATCTACAGTTCTATTTCTTTCCGAGGGAAGGAATGTTGTTTGACATTCATGGGTCTTCATCTTTATTCTATGTCGAGCATCTTCCAGCACTGTAGGAGTCATCTTGAGGAGTGGCTACATGGTCTCTCTTCTCATATCTATTTTGGGAGGGAGCATTTCCTCCCATGGGGTTTCATCCTTCTCACTTCTAGGGGGGTCACCTGACCTTCTCTCTTCTTCCTCTCTTATGGGGGGCATTCATGATTGTAGTTTTGTGATGGATTGAATTTTTGGGGGCTTTTAGTGTTAGCCCTTCTTCCATCACATGTTCATGTACTTGTTATATTTTCTCTCTTTTGGAGAGGATTTTTCTCCGATGCAGCTTTTCTCCTTTTCTCTACTTTATGAGAGATTCTTGTTGTTCATGGGTACCTAACATGGCCTTGTAGCAAGGACCCATTCTTTCATTAGTTGTATGGTATTAAGTTTGCTTAGGGCTAATCTTAGTCCTAGGTTATTCTTAAGTCATATTGGGGGTTTCTAACTTGCAAATATAAATTCAAGTTCTCACATGTAATTCATTAATCCAATTCATTAATTACATCCACTATTGTACAAATTCATCCTCTTTGCATTTTACTCTTGTAAAAGGTTAATTATAGGTTTTGTAGGTGATCCAGTGGCTTGAGTCAATCAATGACACTCACAATTAAATATACTAGTTTGAGAGAAGCATAATGATTAGATCATGAAAATGTATTATTGTAGTTAATAGGATCTTTTGTGCTCCAATACAACCAACTTTATGATAGTCTAGAGAGGACTTGTGGTCAATAAAACCATGTCATCTGATGACATCTACTTAGCCATGATTTGGTAAGTATTCTAAATGAAAGTTGAGTATTAAAGTTTGTATTATGATGTATGTCAAGATATTCTTTTATATATGATAAGGGTATTAAATGTCATTTTGTATGAATGGATTAGAGAAGGTAGTTCTCTAAGAGTATCCAAGATATGCATAGTAAACATATAATTCTTCTCATAAGTATGTGGTCGACTTAAAACAAATATTTTAATATCGATAAGGATTAGATGAAAATCCTTGAACCAAGATAAGTACCTTGGACGAATTTATGAAGTTATAGATAAAACTATTCTCTATGTTGATACTAGACACCAAAACCAAGAATGTATATAAACCTTTTAAACTAGGAACAAAGAGATAGGGAGTCATAGATTCCATGTTGTAGTTGTGACAAGAGGCTTTTCAAAAAACTAAAACCTCAATCTAAACCATCCTTGGTATTGTACTCTAGAAATCAGGGTTAAAAATCTAATTCATGTGGACTATGGGTGAAATTTAATTAAATCACTCCCTAACTAGCATTGGTCAAACTAAATTCACTGTAGGATGAGATAGTTTCTTAGTCAAGTTAGAGGTGTGTGAACTTTCAACTACGTTCATTGTGAAATGTCTATTTATAATGAATATTTAGCCAAAGTAATGCATCTATCTCGACATGCACTAGTCAGTTCACTATGCTCCAAATTTACATAACCATCTTGTATTGTCATACTTAGTTACAAGGAATCTATAGTTGGCTGATAGTGTTGGTTATGTAGCACATAACACTAGAAACTCAGATGGAGAAAACCTGTCAATTCCTTATATCTATACCTTTCATGAAGGGTAGGGCCACTTCCAGGAAGGAAGGTGTGCAAGGGACTACTAGTCTATGGTTGAAGGAAAAGTACTCAGGTGATGTTCTCCTTCCCAATCAGAAGACAAGTTGAGACTTATGAAGACATATATCAAGATTCTAGATGTAGTACATTTCATAAATTATGACTTTTGACAGTCGAATCTATGTAAAATTATTCTTATTGCCAAGAGCAAAATATTATAGATGTAAAGTGAAGGATTTCACTGAAATGTTATCTTTGAATATGTTGTAATTTTTTAGGTTTGAAAATATTCAAAAAAGATATGCTAATTATTCACTTGATTATGCAAATGTTATATGTTAGTAAACAAATGCTTATGATGATTATGTTCATTTACCTTTTTGGTAAATTCAGTGTGTAAATATGAATATTAAGTGAAGGCATGTTACACAAACATTGAAGCATATCGAGGTAGTGTATGATTAGCCCATTCCTTTTCTTTGTGACAATACAAGTTCCATAAATATTTCGAAGAATCCAGTGGTACATTCTAGAACCAATCACATATCTATCAGGTGTCACTTTTTGAGAGAGAAGGATTCAAATCAAGAGGTCAAATTGGAGTATGTGCCTACAAAGGATCAAGTTGTAGATATCTTTACAAAGGCTTTTTCTAAGGACACATTTGAGTATCTCAAACAAAAGTTAGGGGTTGTTCCCTCTCCTTCTTCTAATGCGATGCATAGATGATGCATCTTTCCAAGGGGAGCAGTTCAAGACATATTTTTATCCCTAGATTGATGGAGGCTACCTCTTAGGGGAGAAGGTAGGAAAATGACAAGGAATGATCAGCCAGGGGGTGTTGACAAATGAGGAGCAGTAAAAGAAGGTCAGGACTAATGCAAATAGGGGGAGCTTACGTGTTTTTGCATGTACAGAGGAAGACCACTAGCCCTCAAAGGGGGAAAAAATTGTATATCAGGTTAAGTGTTGCTATCAATGCCAAAGGGGGAGATTGTTGCATATGTGTTGTCATTGCTGCCAATAGTAGTATGGTGTGATGATCACTGGTGATCATTATTGTCAATAGAGATGCCAAAGAGAGATCATTCTAGAGTGGTGATCAGTGATCTAACAATAGAGTAAGTGATCATAAATGTTGTGAGGAAGAAAGCAAAGTGATGTGTAGAGGAGAAGAGAAAAGAGTGATGATCAAAAAAGTTTTGATGTGAAGGAGATGGATCGATATCTTCTATACATAGTTGTACCTTATGTACTGAAGTTCATGGACATGTGAATGTTGACAGGATGAAGAGTTTGGTGATATAAAGAAGTTGTGGTTTCTTGTTTATGATGCAAAGAGCTATGATTGTTGTGTATGATCTTGTGATTGTAGTCTCTGATATGGTGAATATTATATTCATTGTTTTCTAATGAAAAGAAATGCTTAAGCTTTGAAAGAAAGTGTAAAAGGCTTCAAACAATCCAAGGCATAGGAGGTTGCACTAAAGAAGCTTGGTAGAATGCTTTGCATTCCTTTACATTTGAAGGTATGGCCTTGCAATTTGGGAGTTAGATAGAGACAAGTGTGATGTATCTATGTTCCTGATTTTAGAGCATGAAAGTTACCACAAAAGATTCTAGAGCTACCAGAGTGAAGAAAGTGGTTCAGAGGCCGCAATTATGATTAGTCAAAGAAATGATCTGTATTTCTTCACATTTGAAGATTTGATTGTGTGGCTTGGAGGATACACAAATTCAAATGAGAGGTATGATATATTCAAGTTTCAGATGATATTACGTATTACAGATGTTCTCCAAAGTCAGCAAAACAAAGAGATATATGTTGCTAATTAGAGTTGTTAGAAGGACAAAGTGGAAGCCACCACATTTCACTGGATTACATTGTGTGGTGTTGTTGTTTGGAGGTTGAGTTCAGATGGTCTATATTTTTTTAGTTCCACATTTTGAGTGTTGAAGTACATTGTAAGTCTACTTTTCAATGTTCTATCTCTAGATTGTGTGTTTAGTATTTTCAAGTGATGTTGGTGTCAGTATCTTTCTATTTGTAGTAGAAAGAAAATATATAATTCATTGAAAGGAATGGTTGAGAAGATTCTTGCATGTCTTATGATGCTTGTGAAGTGATCTGCAAGATGTGAATTGGTCCCTCCTATACAGTTTTAGGTCTAGAGATAATTTTTGGAAGAATAAGTGTTTGTGAAGCTGACTTGATACATCTAGGCGATTGCACCATGTGTTGGAAGTGTGCACCTATGTGGAGATGTGTGCTAAGGAAGAAAAGGACCTGATTATAATCTTGGTTTGAATTGCATTAGATTTCTACATGTTTTTGGGTGCTAACTTGTTGTGGTCATTATACATTACATGCTACACGTTTGATCTTGACCAACAAAGGAGAAAGTTTTTAAAGATTGTGGAGGATATAAATTAAAGATCTTGTTTGATGTGACTAGTATGAGAGGGTGAGAGAGTGTGATGATGTGTGTGCAAGTGTGGAGGTGAGTGTGTGTGTGTGTGTGGAAGTGTGTTGAAGGTAGCAAAGTTTGTAGAGTAGAGGAGTTGAAGTGTGAAGGGTTTTGTTGCTACAGAGTTGATTGATCAGAGGAAGTTGTCAAGTGTTCTATACATAGGTTGTATCCTCTTTCTGTTAGTGTTGTAACACTTTAGAGAGTTGTATCTTCTTTTGGTTGAACTCATAAAAAATGTATTAGGGAGTTGTAGCTTCCTTTGGGTTGTAGCCCATAAAACTTGTTGTAAATCTTGTTTTTATATGTGAGGATGGATTTGGGTAGTAGATCCAAGTAGCTTTCTCACTATAGTTTTTTCTTTCTAGGGTTTTCCACATAAATCTAGTGTTATGGTTGTTTGATTGTGTGTTATGCTTTGAATTTCTTAAGCCACTTCATCATCTGTTTAAGGCAGTAGAAGTTTTTTTTTATAAAGTTAAAGTGGATTACTTTTTGGCATATACTGATTGACACCCCTTTAAGTATATTAGACTATTCTAACAGTGTGATGTTACTTTTTGTATGTCTAGAATGGAGTAACAGTAGTGACAAGCTATTAGCAAATAATGAACTAAAAGAAATTAATCTACTCAATCTAGAGAGCAAACTAGTTTGATAGATTAAAGGAGAAAAAGAAAGAATGGAGGTAACCCACACAATGCAATTAGAAAACAATGTATTATGCTACAATAGAATGGTAAAAAGAGGATAAATGAAACCCAATCACCTGGTTAAACACAAGTGCAAATTACCTAGCTAAAGAAAAACAATCCAGCAAGCAATGGTCTCACAAAACCCCAAGAAGAAGCCATAAAACCATAAATAAATCTCACATTAAAATGTATACAATAGAACAACCATAGAGGATCATTGATAATGCAAAGATAATGCTGGTAATCAACACAACAAAGAAATACTTCACAAATTTCTCACCAAGTTGCATAAGAGAGCCAAAGACTTCAATAGATTTCTTGTTCATGGGAGAAATGAGTTCAAAATCCAATAATAGAGGGAAAATGAGGCTGTCACATCTCAAACTCTGCTACATTATGAACTTACTATATTTAGAGCTATTTTTAGATAATTATGTGTGGATTAAATAAATGTTATTTTAATTTGACTTGAATTAAATAGATAGACACTTAATTTATTTTGATTCAAATTAAATAGATGGAATTTTATTTTGAAAGATGGAATAAGTAAATATTATTAGAAATGATAAATTGAATATTATTTTATTTAATAAATTGTAATTCTTTGGCTAGGCTTCGGCTATTGGACACTAACCTATTAATGGAAAATTTGAGTTTCATGAGTTGTAAGTTGTCAAAGACAAGGGTGTGGTCAAGGTCAAGGTGGTTAGCTTCCTGATAGGGTTAGGATGGAGGGGATTCTCTTGAATACACACACACAGACATTCAGATGGCATATAGATGCATTAGTATTGCATTATTAAAATATTGTTTTCTTATTATTTTATTTTATAAAAGAAAAATACCTTTTATTTCTAGTTATTATTCTATTTATATTGAAATATTTATATGAGGGAGATAATTATATAATTATATTATTATTTTAGAAATAAGTTATGTGACAAATTTATTATTAGAATAAGTTTTAGTTATTAAAATTATGCCTTTTTGAAAATAAATATTATTAGTTTCATTTAATCCAAGATTTAGTAATAAAATTAAAATCAATCCTTATTGTGAGTTAAAAATTAGAAAAATCTGTTTTAATTGACAATTAGAAATAAAGAACTTAGAAAAAGAAAACAAAATTAGAAAATCAAAACAAAAAAATAGAAAAGATAGAAATAAATAGAAAAATGGAAAAAGACACAGATTTAGAAAAAAAGACAAAATCTATACAAAAATTAGGAACTGGAAATATAGAAATAAAGAACTTAGAAAAAGAAAACAAAATTAGAAAATCAAAACAAAAAAATAGAAAAGATAGAAACAAATATAGAAAGAAGTTTGAAAAAGGAAATAAAGTATTTTAAATAGAGATGAAACTCTCATTTTTGAAACATAGAAAGGATACAGAGCATTGAAGCAAAAGAAAATTAATAACACAATATTTATATTATTTACTGCAAATCTGAAAACAAAAAGGGGGGAAAGAAGAATGGGATTACAGAGGAAAAGAGGAACAACAAAAGGATCAACAAGAGGATAGCATTACTAGGTTCCTATGCACATCCTTTTAGATATTGTTTTGATCATTTTTTGGGAAATATTAAATCCATTGCATTTATTAATTGACATTTAAAAATTATATATATGTATATGCTTCTTATATAAATTGATTACTGTTATAAAGACTATATTATGGTATATATACAGGTATTATTATTTTTATACTATATATATACAAATTGTGTATATACATATACATATATATACTTATATTAGCATTGAAATCATATATTAAAACCATCTGTAAAAATAGAAATGATAATATTAAGATTGATTGTTGACCACCGCATAAAATCTTATTGAAAAAATTTAAGGAAATATAAAACAAAAATGATAAATGACACATAGCTGTAGGAAGGAAGGACCATATGGGGCCGCTGTATATGTAGCGACCCCCATATGGAGGCCGTTGCATATACAGATGTTATTAATAATGTTGTATGCTGAACGTTTCATGATGACCGCCGATTTTATGAGGTTCACTTTATATATATATTTTTAATTTATGATAATTACTGTGTAAAACACACACACACAGAGACACACACACACACACACACATAATCCATTTAAATGAACATTGTATGAAATGTATTCTATTTTTGTATATTTAGTATTTTCTGTATGACAAACAGATGGGTATAAGGAAATAGGAAAATATATATGTATTTTCATCTAATCAAGTATGTAGTCTATCCATTCTTTTTCTGAATATCACAAATTATTATTCATTCAAATTGGACAAATAAATTCATAAATGAAATAATTGATTAAAAACCTTCTATATTAGTTTCTGTAGAAAGGCATGTCTATTTGTCCAACTTTTTATCTGTAAAATTTTTTTCATACCCAATAGGATGAAAACGGACCAACACCAAAGTAAACTAATAGAATTAACTTTTGTTTTCAAACAGTAATTTCTTACCAAATTAGAAGACCTCTATTTTTGAAAGATCTTTATAAACCTTTAGATTTTGAAAACTTAGAAACTATGAAGCATTATTTTAAACTTTGGAAATTGATTATTCCTTCTACGTGGATAAATTGTGTGTTTATATTGGAGAGTTACTTTACTTCCAGGATAGGATGCCGAACATGGGCTCTAGAGATGGTAATTTACTTTTTCTAAATTACCATTTTGTTTTTATTAAGCTTGGCCAAGTTGTTAGACCATTGAAAAAGATGGATTTGAAAAGCCTAGAATTATGTCTCTACCACATCCTATTGCGAGAGTTATGTCATTTCTAGTATAGTTTATGAATACATACATGCACTAGGCATGCATCAAGAGCTCCCTCATGCCTTTTCCATTCTAGGTTGCTAGGCTCCTCTTGTAGGGTCAATGTTTCCTTAGATAGTTAGGAAGGAAACTGGGGAAGTCTAGTACTTCATGGTTGGGTGGAAAAAGCACCTTGACTACATTCTTGATCTCAGCTTGTGGAAAACCATTGGGGTCATGACAGTTGAGATCAGAGGATTCTTTATATATATATATATATATATGATTATTATGGATGTACTTGTATTAATTTTTTATGGCTCGCTCAAACCCATTTGTAATTGTACTCTTAATGATGTAACTAAAATATTGATACAATTTCATGTAACATTGAATCAAATGTTTTGAATCACCCTTTTTGATGGAAGTAACTGGAAATGCAAATTATTGATTATTAATTTGTACTTCATATTTGGAAGCTTGCTATTTTTATGCTTCTATGGTTATTTGAATATTGTAAACGTTTTTCCTTCCAATTTTAGAAGTTAGTGTTCTTTTGAGTTCCTTGCTTTAGTAAGTAATATTTAAGCATCATTACATTTGGTATCAGAGCTTAGGTTCAACTATAGGACTTAGGCCTAATTACTCTTTAATGGAATGTTTCTAGAGTAATCCAAATGGATACTTGATTTACTTATTCACATAGAGGTGGATCTCGTGATGATCTATTTGAGAGACTGGATTAGATTGTTACCATGTTGAATCGACAAGAGGCTAGAATGGATGGAATAGAACAAGAAATGAGAACGGGCCAGCAGAAGGTGAATATTGAGTCAAATGAGGAGAATAGAGGTGAGACTTGTATAGAAAACCCTGAGACAGAATGAAACCTTAGTAAACAAGAGAAGGTGGCTGAAGAATTGGGCAAACACCTCAAGAAGGTTGCCCCACCAAAATTTGATGGAAAAACAATTGGAGATGGAGCAGAAGCTTGGGTAATCAAGATGGAGAAGTATTTCTCTCTGAGGAATTTATCTAGTGAGATGAAGGCTACTTGGGGTTCATACCATCTCACCGGTGAGGCTGCCACCTGGTGGGACAATGAGAAGGAAGAGAAATAACTATTACTCGGTGAGGTGACTTAGGAATAATTATTGCAGCTATTTCGTAAGAGATGGCTACCACAGTTATACTTTGATAAGAAAATGTCAGAATTTCAGAATCTCTCCCAAGACGGTATGACGGTCACACAATATTGGGAGAAATTCTCTCATTTGCTATAATATGTGCCATAGTATCAAAAAGATGAAATGTTTTAAATCTGTAAGTTCATCATGGGACTTAGACCACAAATTGGATCTGATGTGGATATACATAATCCTTCCTTGATGGATGAAGTATTTGAGAAAGCCATTAAGCAAGAACAAAAATTGCAACAGGTGGCTAATTACAAGAAAAATAGAGATTCTAAATATGGCAATAAGAAGCATCAGGGAAATAACCAGAACAACTAGAACCAAAACAATCAAGGAAATAACAATAGCAGATAGATAAGGAACCTTAAGAGAGGGAACAATTCTCAGGACCAAAATGAGGGCAATTAGAATAGTAATAAGAGGACAAATTATAATAACAATAACAATAATAACAACAGGAGGGATGGATCTGACAGACCTAGAGCACCCCGTGGTGGTTGCTACACTTGTGGCAGGGAGCATTATGCTAATGTATGTCCTCAAAGGGGAAATAATCAAAAGAATAGAAATCATCACCATATTCATGCAGCAGTAGATAACTAACAGGTGAATTTCCAGGCAACACCTATTCATTTCTCAGGTAAGCTTTTTAGATGCCTTGTTTCAATTTTGATAGACACCGGTGCCACTGAATGCTTTGTAGACCCTAGTGTTTTATCTAAGTTGTTAGTTAGACCCAAATTTATGGCTATTTCATGGAAAGTACAATATGGAAACTAGGTAGAGAAAACAATAGAGCAATGTCTTACATGCAGTGAACTTGAACTTCCAAGCTTTGAGACACAAGTCAACTTATATGTTGCACCCCTAGGATCATATGATGTAATTTTGGGTATAAAGTGGCTCTCAGAGCATAAGTTTGTGGTTGATTGTGAAGAAAAAGTAGTAAAATGTCTAGATGATTATGGTAATCAGGTTGAGATTCATGGATTCAAAAGACCCTTAGAGCTTAGCCAGATTTCAGCTATGAAGCTGAAGAAGGCCAATAGAAAAGGATGTGCTATTTATGTGGTAAAGGTCAAGGACTTGGATAGCTCAAAGTCATCATCTTATGATCATCCTATCTTAAAGGAATTCAAAGATGTATTTCCTGATGAACTAACTGAGTTACCTCCAAAGAGGGAATTTGATTTCTCCATTGAATTGTTACCTAGTACTAACCCTTTGTCAAAAGCACCATACAAAATGAATACAACTGAATTATATGAACTAAAGACATAGTTATAAGAATTGCTTAACCAGGGTTTCATTAGACTGAGTGTTTCTCCATGGGGAGCACCTATTATATTTGTAAAGAAGAAGGATGACACCTTGAGATTATGCATTGATTATAGAATGTTGAATAAGGCCACCATAAAAAAAAGTATCCACTCCCTAAGATTGACGAGTTGTTTGATCAAATGAAAGGGGCAAAGGTATTCTTGAAAATTGACTTGAGATCGGGATACCACCAACTTAGGATAAAAGAGGAAGATATTTCAAAGACTGCCTTTAGGACTAGACACAGACACTACAAATTCACAGTGTTACCATTTGGGCTAACTAATGCCCTGACAACTTTCATGAATTTGATGAACAATGTTTTTCAGGATTGTTTAGATGACTTTGTACTTGTTTTTCTTGATGATATACTGATATACTCGAAGTCAGTGGAAGAACATGACAAAAATTTGAGGATAGTACTGCAACAATTGAGGGATCATAAGCTCTTTGGAAACATGTCAAAATGTACCTTCTATCAAACTAAGGTTCATTATTTGGGTCATGTTATTTCAGCTAAAGGGATAACAGTGGACCTAGATAAGATAAAGACAATTATGGAGTGGCCAGTGCCATAGAATGTGTCTGAAGTTCAGAGTTTTATGGGGCTCACCATCTATCATCAAAAATTTGTGAAGGGGTTCTTAACTATTGTAACACCCATCACAACTCTTTAGATAAAAGGAAAAAAGTTTGAGTGGACTAATAGATGTGAGTAGGCTTTTCAGTTGTTGAAAGAGAAACTTACCTCTACACCCATCCTGATTGTGCCGGATCCCAATGGGCACTTTACAGTGACTACAGATGCTTCAGGGGAAGGTGTAGGAGCAGTTCTTATGCAGGAAGGTCAAGTATTGGCTTATGAGTCTCAAAAATTGAGGCAACATGAACTGAATTATGCATCACATGACCTAGAGTTAGCTGCCATAGTGCACACACTTTAGATGTGAAGGCACTATTTGTTAGGGAAGCCATTTGACCTTATGACCAGTCATTTGGGATTATAGTACATGTTTACTCAACCCAACCTGAATGCTCGACAGAGAAGATGGTTGGAGTTCTTGAGTGAATATGACTTTGGCATTGAATATATTAAAGGAAAAGAAAATAGGGTAGTGGATGCCCTAAGAAGAAGAAGACATCTCACAGCCATGATCACAGTAAGGTCGACTTTCAGACAACAGTTGATGCAAGAGTTGTCTAATGATGAGTTCTGTGCTAGGGTGAAACAAGCCCTACAGTAGGATCCTTCGGATCATAGATATGATGGATATGTATTCAAGTCTGATGGACTCTTGAGATTTTAGGGACAAATGTATGTTCCAGATGTAGCAGGATTGAGAGAACTCATGCTAGAAGAGTTTCATAATGCACCATATTCTGGGCACCCCGGTGTGACAAAGATGATAGAGGGACTCAAGTCTTTGTATGTTTGGCCTGGACTTAGGAAAGATGTTATTTCTTTTGTAGCCCGATGCTTAGAATGCCAGTGAGTCAAGGCTAAACATGTACATCCAGCAAGACTTCTTTACCCACATAGTGTGCTGGAATATAAATGACAGGTGATTACTATGGATTTTATTGAAGAGTTGCCTATGACCAAGACTCAGCATGATGTCATCTTGGTAGTGGTTAATAAATTGACAAAGGTTTCCCATTTCATCCCTGCCAACCTTAAGGATGGTTCTTTAGTGTTGGTGAAAAAGTTTGTGCAAGAGATTTTTCGTTTGCATGGTGTACCTGAAACGATCATCTCTGACTGAGATACATGGATGACCTCTAGATTTTGGACTACCTTATATGCTTCGCTGGGAACAAAACTAAACTTTAGTTCAACATATCACCCTCAGATCGATGGTTAGACAGAGAGGGTAAACCAGGTAGTAGAGGATCTCCTCAGAATGTACTATATGGATCAACAACATAAGTAGGAGTACCTACGTCTAGTTGAATTCACTTATAATAACTCTTTTCACGCCTCTTTGGGTATGGCACCTTTCTAGGCTTTGTATGGTCATAAGTGTCGGACACCTATCAGCTAGGATAGAGTGGAAGACAGGATTGTTGTTGGACAAGAGATGTTGAGGGAAATGAAAGATTAGATGAAGCTCATAAGGAAAAGTTGAAACAAGCTTTAGATCGACAGAAGAGCCTTGCAGATAGAAATAAAAATTTTAGGCAGTTTTCAGTGGGTGATAAAATATTCTTAAGGGTGCAACTGCAAAAGAGTTCTATCTCTTTTGGAAAGGGGTCTAAACTTGTCCCTAGATATGTGGGACCATCTGATGTCTTGGAGGTTATTAACCTCATTGCCTACAAGCTTGCTCTACCACCGACTCTTTCTTGGATACATAATGTTTTTCATGTTTCTGTACTTAAGCCATACCATCTGGATGCATCTCATATTCTTGACTAGCATGCATTGCAGGTGCAGGATCTAGGAGTGGTGCTAGTGGAGCCCACCAAGATTCTTGAGATGCGTAGCGTTAAGCTACGAAACCGCAATGTTGTGTATAGGGTCCAGTGGGACTAGTATTCGGTGGATAGTGCCACCTAGCAAAATGTTGAGGACACTGATAGAGCATTTCCACATTTGAGAACTTAGCATATTTTTATTTCTGTAATTATGAATTTGTTGTATTAGAGATATTGGATATGTAAGATTTCTTTATGTGGATCTTTGATATGATAGGACATCGGGACGATGTCTCTTCCAAGTGGGGAAGGATGTCATGTCTCAAACTTTGCTACATTATGAATTTACTGTATTTAGAGCTATTTTTAGATAATTATGTGTGGATTAAATAAATGTTATTTTAAATTGACTTGAATTAAATAGATAGACACTTAATTTATTTTGATTCGAATTAAATAGATGGAATTTTATTTTGAAAGATGGAATAAGTGAATATTATTTGAAATGATAAAGTGAATATTATTTTATTTAATAAATTGTAACGCTTCGGCTATGATTCGACTATGCTTCGGTTATTGGACACTAACCTATTAATGGAAAATTTGAGTTTCATGAGTTGCAGGTTGTCGAAGACAAAGGTGTGGTCAAGGTTGAGGTGGTTAGCTTCCTGGAAGGGTTAGGATGGAGGGGATTCTCTCGAATACACACACACACACACACATGTAGATGGCATATAGATGCATTAGTATTGCATTATTAAAATATTGTTTTCTTATTATTTTATTTTAGAAAAGAAAAATACCTTATATTTCTAGTTATTATTCTATTTATATTAAAAATATTCTATGTGAAATATAAAGTAAATTTTACATAGTTATATAGTTATATATTTTATTTTAAATTGTATATGAGGGAAAAAATTATATAATTATATAATTATTTTAGAAATAAGTTATGTGACAAAGTTATTATTAGAATAAGTTTTAGTTATTAAAATTATGCCTTTTTGGAAATTAAAATTAATATTTTCATTTAATCCAAGATTTAGTAATAAAATTAAAATCAATCCTTATTGTGAGTTAAAATTTAGAAAAATCTATTTTAATTGACAATTAGAAATAAAGAACTTAGAAAAAGAAAACAAAATTAGAAAATCAAAACAAAAAAATAGAAAAGATAGAAACAAATAGAAAAATGGAAAAAGACACAGATTTAGAAAAAAAGACAAAATCTATACAAAAATTAGGAACTGGGAAATATAGAAAGAAGTTTGAAAAAAGAAATAAAATGTTTTAAATAGAGATGAAACTCTCATTTTTGAAACACATAAAGGATACACAACATTGAAGCAAAAGAAAATTAATTACACAATATTCATATTATTTACTGCCAATCTGAAAATGAAAAGAGGAGAAAGAAGAATAGGATTATAGAGGAAAAGAGGAACAACAAAAAGATCAACAAGAGGATAGCATTACCAAGTTCCTATGCACATCCTTTTATATATTGTTTAGATCATTTTTTGGGAAATATTAAATCCATTGCATTTATTAATTGGCATTTAAAAACTATATATATATATATATATATATATATATATATATATATATATATATACTTCTTATAGTACTATTGTATATGCAGCATTGGTTGTTTTTATTATATAAATTGATTACTGTCATAAAGAGTATATTACGGTAGAAATACAGGTATTATTATTTATATGTATATGTATACACACACACACATATATGTATGTGTGTATGTATGTATGTATGTATACATACATACATACATACATATATACATACATACATATATATATATACATATACATATATACACATATACATATACATATACATATACATATACATATATATTTTCTGCTATTTGTGTAAATTTGTATAATATATACATATATATTGTGACTAAAAAATATGGTGCGCAAAAGGAGATCTGTAAAAAATTGGGAAGTAAATGGGAATAATGGAGTGACAAAATTAAGCGCAGAAACCCTAGGCAGTAAAGGATCAGGAAAACAAGTCCAGATCAACGTTGATGATGAGGCAAAAAAAGATAGAGAGATTCAGGAAAATCGGGTGATAATTGGAAGACCATTAGGGTTGAAACTATCCAAGAAAGTGATCATGGAATGGATCTTGGAGAATTGGAAATGACCCTGCACCCTTAAATTCTTACCAAAATGTTTTTTCATGGTTCTTATGCGTAGTCAGGAGGAACACAACTTAATCCTCTCCTTCAAGTAGTGGAGAATCAAGGATTCATTTCTTTTCATTCAAAAATACAATCCACTTTTTGATCCTTGCAATACCAGACCGGTGGAGGGTCCCTTGTGGTTCAGGCTCTATAATCTCCCGTCAAAATTTTGGTCAGAAAGGTGTTTAAAGAAAATTGGAAACTCGTTCGGAATGACAATTGAGGTTGACAAAGAAATCTTAGAGGGCGACTCTTTCCTCTATGCTCGAATTAGGGTAGCCACCATCAATAGGTGGCCATAATCTATCAAGATCTCATCAGTACTTGGAGAGAGATCGATTAAGATTGAACATGAGGAAGAAAAATTCTTCTGTTTAACTTGTGGAAGTAGAAATCATTTTTCCAAAGGCTGTCTAAAAAATTCAAAAAAAGAACGAAAGGAAAAAGAATTGAACTCCTGGACCATTATCCCAGCCCCAAAGGTTTGATCTTCTATGCCACTACTGGAAGATGTCATGCTACTGCATATTGTAGGTGATCTGGTTACCCCTCCTGCACAGGAACTGGCAGCTGAGGCAAACCCTACGAAAGCGACTTCGAAGGTAGAAATTCCAGTGTTTGATAACTTGGCTGCAACGGATAATGTTAATCTCTTTGAGGGAGAAGATAACTCTGATTGGTATGACTCCAATAGGGAGCATGAATTTGGAGAAGCTAAGATGTGATCTATTAGCCAAGAAGTAGCCAAAATCCCAAAACCAAATTTGAATTTGAAAGGGAAGAAGAAAGGATGAAAGCCTAGCAAAATTTTAAGAGAAGAGGAAGCGACCAAAGGTGGTCAAGCCACCTTAAATAATTTCATTAATAGTACCAAGGGAGGAGCTACCTCCCTTGGGAAGCAATGAAGATCCCGAGTTGGAATGCCAGGGACCTCAATGGCCCTGACAAATGACACTTGTTGAAGCGTCACCTCCAGACCTTTGGTGTAGCTATTGTCCTTCTCCAAGAGACTAAATTATCAAAAGATGAAACCAACATTCTTTGCAGATCCTATAGAGGCTGGGATAGCCTTTTCATCCCCTCTCAAGGGGCTTTAGGAGGTATGTGTGCTCTTTGGAACCCTAGAGCTATAAATCTAACACTTCTAGGTGAGACAAACAACTGGATGGCCTTGCGTGTTAGTGACAATCAATCTCACTTTCAATTCATTTTATGGAATGTTTATGGACCTATTAAAACTTCAGATAAGTTGGTCACTTGGGATTCAATCTCAGCATTCATGGATAACCACAAAGAGGATTTTTGGGTATTGGGTGGAGACTTTAATATTGTTTTATCAGTCACAGAAAAAAGAGGGGGACTTCGCCACATAAGCCAAAGACAAAAAGACTTCAATCTTTTTGTGGAAGATAATAAATTGGTTGACATTGCTCCAAAAAATGGGGAATTTACCTGGACGAATAGGAGAAAAGGCTTCACCAACATAGTAGAGAGACTAGATAGATTCCTTATATCCTCTAACTTCCTGATAGAGGTTGCATTAGAATCACTCATTTTTCCAGTCTCTGGATTTGACCATTTCCTTGTCTTGTTAAGCCTGAAAGAAGACAAGTCTCTCCCAAGATGCCCCTTCAAATTTGAAAAAATGTGGCTCAGAGATTCCTCATTGAAGGAATTGATTAGCACATGGTCAAAGGAAGATAGAGTCCAGAAAGGTTTGAAGATGTTCATTGAAGCCAAGAAATTGAACGCAATAAAATGCCATTTGGAAATCTAGAATGAAAGTTCCTTTAAGAACATCTTCAAGGAAAAGGAAAGAATCAAAGTTGAGTTAGAAGTTCTAAATTTAGTCATAATTGCCCAAGGAATGATGATGGTGGAGTTCAAAAAAGAGAAAGAGCTAACAAAGATCCATAACGAACTCCTAGCTCAAGAAGAAATTTACTGGAGATCCAAATCCTATGAGACTTGGTTGAAAGAAGGCGACCTTAACACAAAATTCTTTCATAACTCCACCAAGCAAAGGAGAAACTACAACCAAATCTTCAAAATTTTGAGTTCTGGTGGTGCGGAATTGGTTGATCTTGAGGTAATCCAAAAAGAATCTGTCTCATTTTTTAAATCACTTTTAGCAGATGAAGGAGCATCTTCTGGCTAGCTTCAAGAACCTTTCTTGGATCTTATTCCCTCCATCATTTCGATAGAGGAGAATGAAATGCTACTTGGCCTGATCTCCAGGGAGGAACTCAAATTCACAGTATTTCAATTGGCTCTAGACAAGGCTCCGGGCTCGAATGGCTTCTCGGCAAGGTTTTACCAAGAATTTTGGGACATCCTAGAGGAAGACATTTGGAAAGCGGTGGAAGACTTAAGGAAATACAAGAGAATGATCAAGGATATCAATAACACTTTCTTAGCACTCATTCCAAAAAAAGTAGAGTTTAATTCCTTCAATGACTTCCGGCCCATTTCCCTCTGCAATGTTATTTACAAAATAGTGACAAAAGTAATGGCAAATAGGCTGAAAAGCATTCTGCCTTCCATCATATCTAAAGAGAAAAGTAGTTTCATGCTAGGCAGGAACATTGTTGATAGTATTATTGCAGCCCATGAGATAGTGCATTCCATCATCTCAGGCAATCAGAGCAGCATGATCCTAAAGCTCGATATTAGCAAGGCCTATGATCGAGTCAATTGGAGATTTCTGCTGAAAATAATGCAAAGATTTGGCTTTCATAAACAATGGCTTGATTGGACCTTCGAATGCATCTCAATGGCTCATTACTCAGTGCTCATCAATGGGAGCCCTTGCGTATTCTTTGAACCCACCAGGGGTCTAAGGTAGGGAGATCCATTGTCACCCTTTCTCTTCGTCATAATGGTAGAAGCTCTAGGACGAGGTATACAACATCTAGTTAATAATGGACGGTGGAGAGGAGTACAAGTTGCAGATGGACTTCCCCCAGTTTTCCATCAACAATTTGTAGACGACACTCTCCTCTTTGTTGCTTCTCAAGTCTAGGAAGCCAAGAAAATCTCATCCATGCTAGAGCACTATGCCAAAGCCTTAGGCCAAGTAATTAATCTTGCCAAATCCATCATGTCCTTTTTTATTACTTACAAGAAAATGCAACACCAAATTCTTTCCATCCTCTACTTTGAGAAAGCTGAGTTACCCAGTAAATACTTGGGAGTCCCACTTTTCAAAGGTTCTATGTAATCTATTCTTTAGGAGGACACCATCCAAAAGTGTCGCTCCAAAGCCTCCTCATGGCAGGGAAAATGGCTCACTCTCTCAGGTAAAATTCAAATGATAAAAGCAATTTTATCCGCGATTCCCATCTATCACTAGAGTAGCAATCAAATAAACAAAAATGCCAGTGGTACTCTAGATGGAATTCTCAAGAAATTTTGTATGGGAAAGGGTAAATGAAGTCAAAAGACTCCCTTTGATTGGTTGGCAAATAGCATGCAAGGACAAGCAAAGTGGTGGAGTAGGAATTAGAAACTTAGAAAAGCAGAATATCACCCTAGGAGTGAAGTTGGTTTGGCTGATAAATAAAGATCCCAATGTTAGGTGGAGAAGAATCCCGAGGAAAAAATATTTGGATTTAGAGGACCCCGCATGGATTCTCACCACCCCTAACCCTCCGAAAGGTTCGCAAATCTGGAACTTCCTGCAAAACTATCGGTGGCTCATCTTGGATCACATCTCATGGATTCTCCATAAGGGAATTAAAGAAAACATATGGGAAGACTTGATAAATGGCCTTCCCCCTTTGGCTGATGTTCCCAGCCTAAAGAACCACTGGAGATGAATAGCAGACTACTATGGGTACAAGGTGGTGGATTATATCAGAGGTGCAGACTAGGACTGGGAAAACATAACTAATCTCCCACTAGACATAGAAGTGGGTGCAGACCTAAAAAGAGCACTCTTCGCAAGGAAGATAATCACTTCTGATAGGGAGGATGAGATCATGTGGATAGGTTCCAAATCTAGAGGATACGCAGTCATGTTTGGGTATAAATTGCAAAATACATAGCCCCCTTCAAATTGGCCCACCAACTTGGGTTGGGGAAAATGGACCCTACCTAAAGCAGGTGCCTTCTTGTGGACAACCATTCACAAGCAGATACTTATAGGAGATAGTCTGAATCAGTTAGGAATTGTGAGACCATCGAGGTGTGTATTTTGCTACAATGTAGAAGAATCCATGGACCACTTGTTGGTCTCCTGCCCCTTTGCTGCAAAGTATTGGGATTGGTTGAGTGGTAAACTTAATTGGTGCAGCGCTCTCCCTAATGAGATGACAAGATTATTAAAAGGATGGCCAAAAGGGCCCAAAGCCTTGTGGCAAGGATTGTGGGAAGCCGATTCCTCCCTTCTTATATGGCACATTTGGCATGAGCAAAATTAGAGGATTTTCAGAGATATGTCCTCCAAAATTGAGGATGTCTTGAGAAAGTTGGAGATAGGCATGAATGAGATCATCAATGCAAGATTAGCAGACTCCTCCCTTACACTGTTTGTTGTATGGGATGAGGAAGCGAGGAAGAGCTGGCTAGATCTAATAATCCCAAACCAATACCATAACCCTAGCAAGGTAGAAGAAAGGAAAAGAAAATGCACTCTTACCAAATGGATTGCCCCACCTCCTGGAAGGCTGAAACTAAACTTAGATGGGGATGCAAAGGGTAATCCAGGTACCTCTGGAGCTGGAGTTATAATTCATGATCACCATGGGAAGCTGATTTGGCCAGTCTCAAAGAAACTAGCCTCTGGCACGATTAATGAGGCCAAATTTGTAGCCTTACTCACTGGCCTCCGTTTATGCAAGGAACACCATCTAGTCAACTTATATGTGGAAGGCAATTCCTTAATATGCATAAATGCTATCACTACCAAAACATAATGGACTAGAAGTTGAAGTACCTAACGGAGGCTATCTGGGAGTACACTAAGAACCTAGGTAATATGTCCTTCTACCACACTTATTGAGAGGGGAATAAAGCTACAGATCAAGTAGCCAAAAGGGCCTACGTACAAGAAGAGGATGCGATTTTGGCAGACTCATGTGAACCATGGCCAGTACTGCCTTTAGAATGACCCTTGACAACCTGGTTGCTCAACACATCCTCTCGAATAAGATTTCAAAATCTCCTTGGCGCAGTGGCAGTGTACCCATTTTTCAAGTACCAGAGAGCCTTTTTAGGATGACCGAAGGAACATCAGGCTTACTTAAAGAAGTGAATCCTCTACCCACACTTACCTTTGCGATGGAGATCAAGTGTGAGTGTATTTTCCAGAAGAGGGAGGAGAGTTCTAAGAGCTCCGAGGAAGGCGAAGATGAATCAACGGAGTCAGATGGAGAAGACCATGATGGGAACAACGTTGGGCCGTCGAAGGAAACCAAAATTGAGAAAATCAAATGGCTCTTTGTTGTAGATAACACCTTAGCAGAAGCAATCCTACAAGTTATTAGAGAAGCCTACCTCCCAGAAGGCCATGTTCATGACGCAACCATCTATGAAGAATTCTTGTCAACCAGCATGCTCATCCTTGGAAGGAAGTCTTGGGGGAGAATCTTGGTCAATTCCCTGGTCAAGGAAGACATGAAAGAGGCTACCTACACTGCCATTACTTCCTTCAACAAAAGGCCTACTAGGGGCTCAATTAGTGGGATTTTCAGTGCGGCCGCAGTCAACAATGATCAGGATCCCCTGACCGTTTCTGCCCAGGCCCTGGTCCTCTTCCGAGAAGGCATCATGAGGAACAATATGGAGACCTTTGCCTAATTCATAGGCCAGTATGGTGACATCCTATCCCCATAATAGGTGTAGAGGGCAAGGGAAGTGGTTGAAGGTCTAAGGGTGCTTTGGCACTCCTAAATGTATTAGCCAATATGGCACTTCCATACTGCTTTAGAGAGCAAGTTTTTCTATTCCCATTACTATAAATGAAAGGGAGCTACCCCCTTATGGTAGTACTTATCTATCAAATATATATATATATATATATATATATATATATATATATATATATATATATATATATATATATATATATATATAAATAATATGGCACCGCCATACTACTTTAGAGAGCAGGTTTTTGTATTCCCGTTACTATAAATGAAAGGGAGCTACCCCCTATGGTAGTACATATCTATCAAATATATATATATATATATATATATAATACACACACACACACACACTTATATTAGCATTGACATCATATATTAAAACCATCTGTAAAAATACAAATTATAATGTTAATATTGATTGCTGACCACCGCATTAAATCTTATTGAAAAACTTTAAGGAAATATAAAACAAAAATGATAAACGACATAGAGCCATAGGAAGGAAGGGCCATATGGGGCTGCTATATATGCAATGACTCCAATATGGAGGTTGTTGCATATACAGCGGCGACCCATATCCCCTTCCACTTGAAACTTCTACTTAATAAAATAAAATGTGAGCTTCATATGATTCACTCAATTATTAATAATGTTGTATGCTGAACATTTCATGATGACCGCCGATTTTATGAGATTCACTTTGTATATATATTTTTTATTTATGATAATTACTATGTAATATATATATATATATATATATATATATATATATATATATATATATATAAGGTATACCTAAAATCCATTTAAATGATCACTATATGAAATGTATTTTATTTCTATATATTCAGTATTTTCTATATAACAGACAAATGGGTATAAGGAAATAGGAAAATATATATGTATTTTCATCTAATCAAGTATGTAGTCTATCCATTTTTTTCTGATTATAACAAATTATTATTCTTACAAATTGGACAAATAAATTCATAAATGAAATAATTGATTAAAAACCTTCTATATTAATTTCTATAGAAACGCATGTTTATTTGTCCAACTTTTCATCTGTAAAATTTTGTCAAACCCAATAGGATGAAAATAGACCAACACCAAAGTAAGCTAAAAGAATTAACTTTTGTTTTCAAATAGTAATTTCTTACCAAATTAGAAAAACTCTATTTTCGAAAGATCTTTATAATAAACCTTTAGATTTTGAAAACTTAGAAACTATAAAGCATTATTTTAAACCTTGGAAATTGATTATTCCTTCTACCTAGATAAATTGTGTGTTTATATTGGAGAGTTACTTTACTTTCGGGATAGGATGCCGAATGTGGGCTCCATAGATGGTAATTTACTTTTTCTAAATTACCTTTTTGTTTTTATTAAGCTTGGCCAAGCTATTAGACCATTGAAAAAGATGGATTTGAAAAGCCTAGAATTATATGTCTCTACCACATCCTATTGCAAGAATTATGTCATTTCTAGTATAGTTTAGGAATGCATACAGGCACTAGGCATGCATTGAGAGCTCCCTCCTGCCTTTTCCGTTCTAGGTTGCTACGCTCCTCCTACAGGGTCGGTGCTTCCTTCAGTTAGGAAGGAAACTGAGGAAGTCCAGTACTTCTTGGTTGGGTGGAAAAAGCACTTTGACTACATTCTTGACCTTAGCTTGCAGAAGACCATTGGGGTCATGGTGGTTGAGATTAGAGGATTCTTTATATATATATGATTCTTATGGATGTACTTGTATTAATTTGTTCGGCTTGCTCAAGCCCATTTGTAATTGTATTCTTCATGATGTAACTGAAATATTGATACAATCTCTTGTAACATTGAATCAAATGTTTTGAATCACCCTTTTTGATGGAAGTAACTAGAAATGTAAATTATTGATGATTAATTTGTAGTTCATATTTAGAAACTTGCTATCTTTATGCTTCTATGGTTATTTGAATATTGTAATCTTTTTTCCTTCCAATTTTAGAAGTTAATGTTCTTTTGAGTTCCTTGTTTTAGTAAGTAAGATTTAAGCATCCTTACAGGAAGAAATGTCAAAGAAAAATGTTCTAGGAGGCACATAGGTATTACTAAGAATCTCCAATGTCACTGTGAGTGGTCAATAACACCCAAAAATGGTCACTTGGCACCACATAGAGATAGGACGCTAGTGTGATGCACAAACATCCACACAAAGCACTATTATTCAAGAGAATCTATCTCCTAGTCACATGAAACACCTTATGATGAAGAGAATAACAAGGCATTAAAATATATTTTGATAAAAACAATCACAAAATCCAAACATATGTGTCTAAATGCACATGTGTGGGTTAGGGAGCTGGCTAAGATAGGGTGAAAATGATTGTAGAAACATACTAGAGGAGAGGATACCAAAATGAGTGCAAAACATAGCATGAAATTACAAGATTACGCAATTTTTGACATTACAGATTTCTTCAAAAATATCTCTCAATGTTTTTCTATCTCCCTCTGGCATATGTGTTTTTGATTTAGGATTTCATTAATCCTTTTATCCATCTTAATGGCTCAATCCAAGTTCACCTTAGTGATCACATCTTTTCGAGATCCCTTTCAAGATCCCCCTATTCCATTTATCATCTCTATGTGTCTAACCCCTCTCACGGGATAGGACATAATTAGTGTTACTACAAATTTCTCTTACTACAAAAAAATGGCATTAATACTCTCTTTTCTTGGTGGTATTTTTTACCACAAAATTTCTTTTCTGGTTTCTATAATTTCTTTTCTTATCCACCACAAACTAGGGTCTCGGTAACAAAACCAAATGTTGACAATACAATGCAAGCCTTAGGTCTATACTACTTATGTCAAATAAGTTAACTCAAGGGTGATGTAATAGGAAGGATATTATAAGAGTGTAGTGGATAACATATGCACAACATAATGATTCAAGAAATTTTACATATTTATTCACACCATAAGTGTAAAGACCACTCATAATAATACAATAAAATATTGCATAAAAGAGTAAAATTTAAAATTTTTACTCAAATAATTTATTCCATAACAATATTCTGACATGAATATGCAATAAGCTAGAGAACATAGCTTAATAAAACATAAGGATAAACTCATTTACATCATTAGTGCCATTAAGGAAATTAATACAACTTAATATAACATAAATTGTTATCCTCTAGAGATCATATTTCATGAATGTGAGAATGGAGAATGCATCATCAGTGGCAATTAACAACCCATCCACAAAGCTTATGCTTCCCCGACCTTAGTTCAAATAGGAGAAGCCCGACCCTTCACAAAAGGTCTAGCAATTAGAACCGACAAGCATGACGGAATTTGGTGCAACACGATATATCTAACATTTAACAAATAGTACGAACTATAGAAAATAAACTTATATCATGATATGGTAGAGAGTAATAAATAAATCAACTAGTGTAAATACTTAATTTGATTTCAAAGCTTTGGTAAAAGCATCTTTTTGAGATGATAATGAAAACTAGATAGGTTAGTAAACCTAACCTATCCTTCTCTGTGACCCCATATTCAGCACCCATCTAAGACCAAATAAAAAAAAAATTAACCAATTAAAAGCTTAATACAATAAGCAAAGAAGAAACATTTTCTTACTATAAATATTCAACATAGTTGAAAAAGAACATAAGTCAACAATTACCATTTTTAACTAATATGAAATAATACAATTTCAAATGTCGATAAAAGAATACACGAATATTTATCATAGCTTAATTTACCTTTAACCAACGATTTAATTACATGAACAAAGAGAAAAAGAATTGAGTTTTCTAATAATTAATTGTTTATCATAATTCAAATCCACTATATCAATTAGTCTAATCACTAAGCCTTTGATATTTCCTAACCTAAACCATTCATCCATCCAGATTGAGCAAGTATTCTCTAACTTGGCTTAGTTTTATCCAATGTTACTTCAAAGTTTACATTTATCAATAAAAGTAGTAATAGTTTTAATAGCTATAGTTTCATGATCATTAAAGAGAATATTAACACTCATTTACGAATTTTAAACTAATTCATTTTCAATTATCTATCTAAAACAGTAATATTCTTTCTCTGTAACATTTTTTTATTCCAATTCAGATAAAGATATGTTTATAAGCTATCGACTAAAATGAAAACGTACTCAAAAGATACACATCTTAGCATAATCTCACGATAAAAAAATGTCGAAGAGTTAAATATCAATTTATTTATGTATTAAAATAGAATACAATGATATAGCATTATGAACAGTTTAAATACTCGTCAATCAAAGCAAAGAATAAATTCGAAATTGATTTCGTTTAAATGATTCTAAAATCATAATGTGGGACTTTCCACTCTATATTCTCTCTTCTGAATATAACAGCAAAATTGTATTCTAAGATTAAAATTTTAGGAGAGGAATATAAAATGAGTTTACATATATATGTATCTATTCGAGTTGTTTGGTAAGGAAAGAGAAGGCCGATCTTTCTAATATGATGGTATCGATAGTCTTAAATCTTTATTCAGGTTTGAATGAGATCAACCTATATTTAAAAATCACACTGAGACATCTACATGATATTAACTAAGCATTACAAATGGTAGTGAAGGCTATATAGAAGCTTGTCAATGCGCAAAGGCAACACCTATCTCTGCGAAGAATAAGTAACATTCTAAACTTAGAATGGATGTTCCAACGGTTACACCAAAAATATATGTAATCTGAACAATCTAAACTTGGCATTTGGTCTTAACAGAAATGCTTTACAGAAGTTGTTAGGTTGATTATTTAACACCATAGGAGATTGAAGATCACATTTTTTTTTTGTTTTAAAAGAGAAAAGGTGCAAGGCACCCATACGTGTTAATAAAAAGACCCAAATCGGGAAGTACAAGAGGGGCCACAACGGGCAAATCAGTACGAATGCCAGAAATGAAAGTGGTCAGCGAAGAGAGAAAAAAAGACTATGGCAATATGACAAAAATGTACCATGGAAGCATTCATATGGTACAACCAAAGTGGCAAATAACAAGCCACAAAAGCTTTTAATGCATAGTCGTTAAATAAGCTGCCCCTAACAATGTCTGCCAACAAGCCTGGCAGGAATAACTGGCAGAATCCCTAGAAGATCTGCCCGTTGGGGTAAAAAAGACAGGGATTTAACACTGAAGTGACTGTCCTATAATGTCATATACCGAAAGCCATAGATGCACAATTTGAATTTTCTTTCCAGCTGAGCCTGTTGAAGATAAAATTGTAGATAAATGAAAAACTAAAACAGATAAAGGATCAAACACACAGATAAAATCAAAGACACGAATTTAACATGGTTCACCATCAAAATGGCTACATCCACCAAGGAAAGCAGGACACACTATTTCATTAATCAACCCAATTACCATTGTCTTCTTCTACACCAAAAAATAGAATAAGAAGGGAATTATATAAACTCTTCAGGCAAGTGAAGAGACATGGGAAAAGGAAGATGAAAGGGCAGTGACGGTTGGGCTTCATTTCCAACAATCTCCCACTTGAAGTCCAAACTGCACTGTTGTCCCTACTTTCCTTGAAATTCAATGTTACTTAACTACAATACCAAGTAACCACTCCATTGGCTGACCAATCTCGGTGAGAATTCCAACCAGCTCAACCAAACTGACACCAGAATAACAAAACTATGTCTTATCCGATATCCACTCTTCATTTATGTCCTCATTTAGGCGAGGCAATATCCGCATCACTTCTGGACCTCAACTGTTAATTCTTATGTTGGGACCAGTGGTTTCAGACACAAAACACCCAATCTTCTTAGCTAGATCTTTATCCCATTCAAACTCCACAGAAAGGATTTTGGCATGAGCCTTAGGATCATCTCTTGGGCCAATGTGACCATCAATTGCTTCTGGAAGACCTTCTTCAAGAGGCCTTGCTTCAAAATAAAGCCTGTTGTGTTTATTTGTAGACTTGCTCATCATAGTCTAGACTAGCTTCTCCAATACAGTTTCTCTAAATGAGACAACAGGATCATACACAACAATCTCAGCTCCACCCATAAAATCATCTTGTAAATCCTTTAAGCAAATCTCAAGGTGAAGTTCTCCTGCTCTAGCAATAATATGTTCACCGGATTTCTCAATTGTGCACACAACCATAGGATCTAACTTAGCAAGCCGCTTCAACCCTTCAACAATCTCCAAAAAGTCAAATGCTACCTTGCATTGCACTACATGTACAATAGGCGAGACAGAGAACTTCATTACTCTAATTGGATGGGCATCAACCTCCTCATTAGTCAGAGTAGCATTCTTAGTAATGAACTGATCTAACCCAACTAAAGCCACTATATTTCCACACAATGCTAGAACAAAATCATTAAGTTCAATGCCCTCAGTATAGTGCCACTTTTGAATAACAACAAAAGTCATCGGGAGCTGGTAATTCAGTTCAAGTAATGCACAAGCCCTGCGAATAGCATCCAGCTCATAAAGTAGAACTTGGTAAAACTGTCATTCCCTGACACCATCTGTAAAATATGATTCTTAAAGGCTTTTTTCCTGTTGCTCTGTGGAAGGAGATCAATAGCTCCTTTATCATGCCTCCAGTTATAGTGCCTCGAACTCGATCTTGCCAGACTTTATACAAATCTTGAATAAGCTCTTGTCGGTGTGCCTGAGCACAAACTAGGCCTGCATACTTGGCAACTTCAGGCCAATCTTGAGAAGCAATAACTACTGCTATCGATGGACTGGAATCTTCTCCAGGGTGCGGATGAGTAACATCCACCCCAAAGATACTTGTAGGTATATGTCCAATCAACTAGACAGGCATCATCACTTGTCCAAATGAATTTTCTTTCCCATGCAAGCCCTCTAATGTATAAGCTATTGATTGTATAAGCATCTAATGTATCTCAAAGAGCTGGTCAATTGAAGGATGGGTATTGTCTATATTTGTAGAAGAACATAGCCCAGAGAACATATTCAACCCTTTGATGACAGCTTCAGTAGCAGAGGCCTCCTGTAGAGCTTTAGCTACAACTATAGAAGCCATGTTCCGCCTTTTTAAAACCTCCTATCCCAGTTCCACTAGGTTGGAAGAAACTGAGTCCCAAGCAACAATTCCATCTATCCATTTCTTATCATGAAAAGTAATTTGCAGTACATTACGCTGTGCTTTGTCAATTGAAGAGGCTGATTGCTTAGTCGGTGATAAACAAGTGGTTCTACTTGTAGGCTTGGGAGTTTCAATTGTATCCTTTGTGGTTGTATCTTCTTACTTTAGTGGAATGCTTTTAGCATCACTTAACCTCCTGAAAAGTGCCACCTGTCCACGCAAAGCAACCTTAAGGTCAATTTTGTTCTCGGAGCCACCCCTTTCTTTTGTCTCTTTCACATCCACAGTGGGTTCTTCCAAGCTCTTTGGCAAAGTCTTCATAGCCACAATCACATCAGCAGCAACTCTGACAATCTTCAGCACATCGCCAGAGGATTCTCCCAGCAAGCGGCGGAACTCCTCCACCTTCTCCTCTGCAACGTTGGTCTTCGCATGCTTCTTCTCCTGTCGATATTCTTCTTCTTCATCATCATTGGTTCTGGAATTATTCTCTTGGAATTATTCTCTTCTTCCCTCTATCTTTGGCCTCGACATTATCACCATCATCCTCTATTTTTTGCTGCTTGTGAGGGCAACTATCGTGATCTGTTTCTCCACCGACTCTACCCTCATAAGAGCACTTGGGCCTCTCTGCACTTACACTTTCTTTCACAAAAATTTGATCACATTCCAATAGGTTAAGAAATTCATCAATGATGGAATCAACTACATCATCTAACCTATCCATTTCACATGAAGCAAGAGTTTCTACACCATACAAGGTGCCGACTTTGCTGCCTTGAGCAATTATCAAGGCCCCTTTTGTGACTTTCCATCTATTCAATTTAAAATTGACTTTACATCCTTGTGAAAACAATTGTCCAGCTGAAATAAAATTTTGTTTGAGCTAAGGGACATATCTGACATTTTGTAACAACCAACTATTTTGATTTTTTAATTTTAATAAAACATCCCCTTTGCCAATAACATCACAAGATTCATTATTGCCAAGAAGAACCTTACCAAAGTCACCGCTTTGCAAATTTTTGAAGTACTCCTTGCACAGAGTGGCATGAAACGATGCTCCCAAATCGAGCACCCAAACATTTGGTGGTATTTCTTCCGAAGCTGAAATAAGAACACCAATTGTTGCACCAACATCCTCTTCACGTACTGAATTTGCTTCTTCTTTTGGCTGATTTTCAACCTTCTTCAAAAACCAACAATTCTTCTTGATGTGGCCTTGCTTGCCGCAATACCGGAAACCAGCATCTCTCTCACTGGATTTTAGCCTCCCTTGTGATTTCCTACAACTTCCATCATCAAGTGGCATTACTCCCACTCAACCTTAAACCTCTCATGCCAAATGATTAAGCACCAATGCTCTGATACCAATTGTTGAAGATAAAATTGTAGATAAATGAAAAACTAAAACAGATAAAGGATCAAACACATATAAAATCAGAGACATGAATTTAACGTGGTTCACCATCAAAATGCCTACATCCACCAAGGAAAGCAGGACACACTATTTTAGTAATCAACCCAATTACCACTGTCTTCTTCTACACCAAAAAAGAGAATAAGAAGGGAATTATATAAACTCTTCAGGCAAGTGAAGAGACATGGGAAGAGGAAAACGAAAGGGCAGTGATGGTTGGGCTTCATTTCCAACAGAGCCTATAACCACAATCACAGCCAGCACCATCCAAGCCCCATCGCAGCCCTGAGCTACCCCAAACCACCACCAAGGAAGCCGCCACCATCCTTGCGACCATCAACAAGTCCGCCAAGACACTGCTCAACCACCACCAGGGCCATACACCTCAAGAAACACTACGCCCATCCTACTACCATGACTAGTGCCACCATCAGGCCAGTCAAGCACACCAGCACCGCCAAAGCCCAGATCTTCATCTAACCATCACCAACACCTGCTCCACACATGCCTAGGAAGTCTTCGCCAGGCCACTGGCGCCGCACTTCCACCTGCGACTCCATCCAAAATACCATCCGCACCACCAGAATAACCACCAAGCCCCCCTTCAGGATCTCTGCCAAAGCTAACACCAGTTCTACTCACCATAACTTAATGTAAATCTTCAACAAACATCCAAGCCGGGGGCCTCATCTAAACCCACCAAAGTATGTGTGGTTCATCGTAAGTGAAGCACCTCAACCTTCAACACTCCTCTGCCAGCTCCACTACCATCGCCTCAATCAATATATTCCAATCCCCCAGATCACATCAACCACCTGAATCACCCCCTAGCCCACTTCCACTGTCCAAATCTCCACCCGAGCCGCAAACATCCACCGCCAAGGCCCCTTCAGACTCTGGGCATCCCCTAAGCTTTCACCTTGTCTGGGAGCATCATCATCACCCCCTACTCCACCAATACCGGCGTCCAAACACTCCTGCACCAAAGTCATTGCCGGCGGCTTCTTTGAAGCTCTGAAGCCATCATCTTAGCTTCCAAACATGGCAATGTTCAGGAGAAAACCCACTCTGGGCTTCCAAAAATAGTGAGTAGGGTCCCAACGCCTTCATCCTCCTCTGAAGCCAAAACCAATTAGTCTGGGGCTTCCTCCTCCAAGCCAACTCCACTTGTGTCAAACAAATAGATGAAGTTTGCAGGCTAATAGAATAGGCCAATTAAAGGAGATTTGCAAACCGATTGAAAGACAAATAAGCCATCCTTACAAGCTGCTCAGGAGCAACAAAATAATGATGAAACTTGCAGACAGAAAGGAGGAAAGCATGAGGAAAAGATATATCAATTTTTAGATAAGAAACTAACATGCAAGCTTGAATAGGCTACTCATAATCTATAAAAAAGATATACATCTTCTATGAAGAAAACTGGCCTACGAAATGTGATATAAAAGAATGATAAAGA